>CM076579.1:1303669578-1304195307 GCA_034641835.2 Pinus albicaulis
CGAGCAATTAAATTCATTGATTTGAGTGAGCTTTGTCTCACGTTTTCTGGTGTTTCTGCTGTGCATTTGTTATGCCTCTTCTTACTAGGGATTTTAGTGAACCCATCTGCATCCACTGACTTGTTGTCCTTGGGTTTTGGTTTCAGATCATTTAGAGGGTAGTCTCTGAAGAGATGCCTGTGTTGGTGGCATTTTCTGCATCGGAAAGGCCCATGCTCGTAGTCCAGGGTTTGGAACCAAACTTCGTCTTCTGATGGAGCCTGCTATGTTCATGTAGACGTACATCTTAACATAAGATGTGTAAAAACGTTGCTTGGTTTGCTCTAAGAGGCATACGAATTTTCCTAGCTTATTGTTGATTTTTTTAAGAGTCTTTGGATCCCAATATTCGTACGACAACGAATACATGCGGATCAAGACAAGGGCTCAGGAGAAGTCCTCTTTATCTGAATTAAACCTTGTCGTCCATTTGCACATGTGTAAGCCTGCTAAGTTAAAGAAGTACATGCCTCCTTCCAGTACCGCTTTCAGATCCTCCTATCTTGAGAAAATCACCGTGAAGAAGCCCACAGAGGAGGCGATCATAAGCGATTGGTGGGTTGGAGGGGCTATCCCTGCACCCCCTCCGCCCTCTCCCTGGGTGGCCATTGAAGTTTTGCAGCCCAATGAGAGAAGGCGAGGCAACGATTCAGAGAAGGGTTTTGGAGAATTGAGGTATCCAGGTGCAACGTATGGTTGCAAAGCGGTGCATCACAAAGTCGACTCTGAGCATTAATCATAGGCATAAAAAAACTTTTTATTATTATTATTATTTTGAAATCAGAACTTTCATTAAACTAACGACTATATTCCTCTTATAATTAATCACAAATTAAAAAACATGTTTCAACAAAAACTTAAAAAACAAAAATAATAATACAGAAATGAGTGCTCCGCTTTCTATCTGCACAGTAGAGCGATCTATCGGTATGTTACATCGAGAAAACATGGTGAGCCGAAATTGGGATTGGTCGTTAGGCTTTGCACCTCCAGTTTTAAGTTTTAGTGAAAAGTTAAAATTTTTGTTCTCTAGCAAAAAGTTAAAATCCCCGTCGTCTGGTCCCGTAGCTCAGTTGGTTAGAGCATTGGTCTTATGGCAACGAATAAGAGCAAGCCGAAGGTCGCGGGTTCGAGCCCCGCCGGGACCATCGTTTGCCTGCTGTTTATTTTTATAGATTTTTATGGGAATGCCAATTCTCATAGATTTTTCACTATGCAACTCATGTGGTATTGCATTTGCATTATAATCATATATTCTCTTTGAAAAATGCATTTGCTAATTGTATATTTTATGACTCTAATATTATTGTCTAATGTCAATTTGTTCTGAGGGCAAGATGAGGTACGGAGAAAATGAAATATTGTCTGATGTCAATTTATTCCGAAGTTACAACCAGATGAGGTATCTACTTTACTGATTTTATATTTTTTTATGGTTAGAGTTTGGAATATTGGCTGACCCTCAAAATCGGATTACCCTAGTAAAATTGGGCAAAGACATCATAATGTTTCAAATTATGTAAAATTAATATTTTATACTGAAAGATATATTGTTTAACAGACATCTTAATGTGTTGGTGTAGTCAGTTTTAAAGAAACAAAAGATAGTTGCGAAGTTTTTTTCTTTCAAGAGAAGCCTTTTACAATATAAAATAAGGGAAATGTATAATTGTTTCCATATTCAACATAGAATTTGACATTTCATAGTTACAAAAAAAATTAATCACACAAAAATATAAAAAGAAAGAGAACATTTTACATTGATTGAAGAGACTTTTTAGAACATCTTTATGTTAATCCCAGATTCTCTTTATCTAATATGCATGGAGCAAAGTTAATGATTGCCTTTGGTTGTTGTATCTAGAAAATCTGCCATCACTTAGGAGACTTTTAATAACCCAGAATGATAGAAATATATAATTCTTTTTATTTTTAGTATGGAATTAACACATAATATTTACAAAAATTATAAATAATAAAGGAATATTTCAAATACAAACCATAAATGAAATATTTTAATATCATCTTTATATACACATATACGTACATATTTATAATAAAAGTAAAACTATTTTTTATTGTATTAAAGGACACTTGTTATGATGATAGATAAGGAAGATGGCTAATTTTTTTTCATACTTGATATAAAATTAATATGTAACATTTAAAAAAAACATTTAAATATTTGTAATAAATAAAATATTTTAATATCTATTTTTTATATATAGTTGTGTCATTTTTCTATATTTAATTGGCTTGTAACATTTAAAAAGTAATATTTAAAAAAAAAATATCAATCTTAACTACAAATCTATGGGTTGGTTTTTGGGTGTTTGAGAATCTTATGTGACGAGGGTTTACTTTTCTGTGTGGGTATGAGTATTTGTTTAATGGTGTTGGGGAATGGGTCCTCTGTAGAGGTTAGGGTTTACTTTTCTGTGTGGGTCTTAGTATTTGTTTAATGGTGTTGGGGAATAGGTCCTCCGTAGAGGTTGTTGTGACCTATATTCAACACTCAGATGCCTCATCCACGTCTAAGGTTTGTATTACGAGTTTTGGGAATGATTTAGTGGTTAGGAGCTCTGGTTCTATGGTGGATGTGTCTAGCTTTACCTCTTATTTTTTTGTAGGTAGAGGTATTTATAGTAGTTTCTCCAAGTGTATCCTCCTAGTCTCAGTCATGTCGCCAAGACAACGAATGCATTGTAGGCGGGGGGTAGTCACATGCATGGGTAGAGAGGAGTGAGACTCTTCACTCATGACTCAACTGCCACTTACTTCAATGTAGTTTTGATGGAAACAAGGAAGGATATATGTAAATTGGAGATTCAAGTTGGGGTGGAGAGACAATCCCACTCTAATTCAGAAATCATTGTGGATATGTCGACTTCGATTCGTGACCCTAGGCACACTAGGGAAGGAAGAAACAATATCTAAATTGTGTGGCCTTACATTGACAAATGAAGACTTTGTTGGGATTGATCCTAAAAGACAAGCAAGTGGAGAGGTATAATGTCCTCACCACCTTGGAAGACATAAAAAGGATGCTCCAAATCAACGCTTTTGCTTGGATAGGATTGATTCTCGCCTTGCTCATGTGGAGGGGCATATTACATGTGAATTTGACAATGGGGACTTACCAAATCTACCAGGTTCGAGCGTGAGAATGTTAGTGGCGATTTCGCCCTTAGATAATGATTAAAGTTTCTCCTTGTTTGTTTGCTTTGCAGTTCTATGTCCTCTAAATTTTGGTTATGCCGAGTCAAAATGACTTTTGGCTTTATGATGTATTCAATTTATAGTAGTATATGTGTTGGATATGGCATATTGTTGTGTTTTATGATTTTTTTAACTAATGTTGTATGGAGAAATGCAAACCTACTAATGTCAGGAGTAATGGTTTGAGAGGATTAAATCTTCAAAGTGTAATCTAGCAAAACTATGTAATCTTGTTTTTTTAACAATACAAGTATTAATTTACGAAAAAAAACCTACAAATGCGTTGCTCTTCAATTTAAGCAAAATATTTCACATCTACTTTCAATTATTTTAAGAAAAATGAAAACAAAAAAGGATCTTATAATTAAGACATTGATGTGATATCCAATTCAATATGAATATATGTATTTCTTTTTTATATTTAATATAAAGTTGAAAACCATAATTTTTTTTTATAATTAAAATATTGATATGGTGTGCTACTCAATATGGGGATATATAAGGTTTTTTTTGCTTAATATAGAGTTGAAAAATATATTTTAAAATTATTAATAATAAAATATTTATTTAATTTTATATTGAAAAATAATTTGATGAATTATTTTTTAATAATGTAGTGAAAAACAATTTTGTGTATTAAATTGGTTGATAATACACTTAAATAATAATATTAGTATTTTTACATAACGAAGTGTTTTTATATTTCATATGAGAAATATGCCTGGTTTGATCCTCAAGGCAACGCCAACCCTTAACAACAAGGCTTGAAACCATAACACTAGAGAGAATTAACATATTTTAACACTAACTTAAAGTGTCTCTCCGACTTCACGTTAAACTAGCTTTTAACCATTGAATATATAACAATATTAGTATAGTATAAAAATAAGTAATATTAGTATAAAAAAAATATATATTATATATTGATATAAAAAAAAATATATTGAAGTAACCTAAAGTAAAAATATATATGATTAGAATATTATGAAAATACATAAATAAAATATCTACAAAGGTAAATACAATTAAAACAAATATGTAATCAACGTATATTATTGATAGATTATTTAATAAAATATATTACTTCAAACTTGATTGTCTAAATAGTTAAACCTGAACCATTTTAACTCCAAATAGATCATTCATACATAAATAAATAAGAAAATCAAACTCATTAAGGTATAGGTATTTTCGAAGTTTCCCACATTAACGAATTTGATCTCCTTAATCTTTAATGAATCGGAATTTAAAATAAATTTATATTAAATTTAATCTAATTAGATTTTAGGATATTAGTAATTGTTATTATTATAAATGATGATAATTATAAATGATAATTTTAATATTTTAATGAAAATGAAAAAAAATAATATAGAATTATTATCATTCAACATGTAAATAAATTTCTACAAAATAAAGTGCATAAATAAATGGACAAAATATATTCATTTATATGAATGATAAGCTTTGTCACTCTACTTTCCCTTTGCGCCACAATTATAGGGGATCCAAGGCCCCCTAAACCCCCACTCACCAGTAAGCCAAAATCATATATTTTTAACACCCTCGTTTTAACTTGTTTGAAACTCGGAAGTCAAAGCCTCCTAGAGTTGTAAAAAAATGGATAGTATCCCTAATGTGCAAGTTAACCCCGGAAAATCGAGGTCAACGGTTATTAGTCTGCCCGAAAGAGGTTATTAGCCATTCATGGGAATATGACCATCTCCCCGAGAATGCTTTCACGGTGGGTGGATAGAACTTGGATGCTAATGATCAAAGGATAGATAGATTGTGCTTTCGCGAGGAAGGGTTTCTTCACATTCTTGTTTGAAAAGAAGGAAGAAAGGGATTCAATTTTAAAAATGAAGCCACTATTTTATGGAAACAGACTATCTTAGTAGATGGACTAACTTTATAAATCCTTAAATGATGTTCCTTTAGCCATATCAATCTTGGTTAACCTATACTTTTTTGTTGCATTGTTAGAATGATGAGACACTCGAGAGTATTGGAAATTTTATGGCTAGATTCATTAACAGTTAGGCCAAAGACTCAATGTTTGATTTCATGAATATATGTGAAGTGATCTTGGGAAGAAACTATCAAAAAGCAAATCCAATGACTCAATGTTAGCAACTTTTGCGTGAATCTATATGGAAATTGATCTTGAGAAGGGGATCTCAGGAAGCAATCCAACTCTCTCGAATGTAGTCATTCAACTCACTTTGGTGGATTATGGGCAATGAGGATCATTCAAATGCAACCATTTTCTTGATTCTTGGAGCACAAAAGTTACCCTAAGTCATAATAAATCAAAAAGAAATAAGAAGATGGAGGTCAATAAACATAGAAGAAAGGAAAAAGAAATATGTAAAAATAACCAAGAGGAAAAACATACACTAATAAAGTGTTGTCTTCTCCTCTAAGAATCCTGTACAAATTAGGTTTAGCTTACGGCATGGTTTCCAATCAAATATAGTTGGAAACAAATTAGAACATTTGCTAGTCGGGGGTTGGAAGATGGAGAAATTACGTTGAGATGAAACAATGGTCAAACCCTAGATGGAGAAGGTATACTACCTCTTAGGAAGAGTACAAAATCATAAGCTTGATGATACATATGTAAAACATCCTGTAGAAAAGAAGAAGAACTCTTATGAAAATGAAATTTGCATTACCCAACATAGGAAAATCCTAGCCATAATCTTTTGCTTCAACAAATGAAAGATCTAAAAAAGGATTGGAAAAAGGGCAAGATATTCTGAAATTGAAGAAAGGTAGGTAGGAAAACAAATCGAGAGCTTAGAATACATCATGAAAAGAGGGACAAAGAAAAAGACACATGACTAGTTATCAATGGTCCAACATTACAAAATATAATGCATAAAGGAAACCAAATTTTGTAGGTACCTAGCTAGAGGCATAAATTCAAGCAATAGATAACTAATATAATCCTAGAACTAGAGGCCCAGTTGATAAAAGAGAAGTAGAAATCAAAAGCTTGATAAGATGTGAAAAAACCCTTATTCTCACTTCTCATGAGACAAAAATGGGAGAGCACGAGAGGCTTTCACTAAGAAGAAGAATATCGGTTGAAAGAAAGAAACTTTGGGAGGGTGTGTGCTTTTGTGGGATTCTTCATTTTTTTGATTCTCAATAAAAGAAAAGAATATTCCCATTGGAATATTACTAGCTTTGATACATCTTCCTTTAAAAATATACGTAACATTCTAAATGTTTACATGCCTAATACTTAAAATGAGAAGGTCGAGTGTTAGTAGTCAATGACGTGTCAAAAATATTTTCTTCTTAGCTCAAGCGAATTTTGGGAGGTATTGATCCATTAGTGGGAAAAGGAGGAGGAAATAAACTCTAGGAACCTTGCTAGGAAAGGATGGAAGATTTGATAGCTCAAGTAATAGCCTTATTAAAAAAATCAATATAAAATTTAATAAAAAGGTAAATCAAGATACTTGGTCATGGGACACCTATTCCAACACGAATGTTGGAAAAAATGTCCTAGTGTAGGTGTTCATATGGTTTAATGTAGCTGTAAATCGGGGAAAGGCAATGGTTAAGGCTTTGGAAAGGAAACGTAGCATTAATTGGCATTTATTTATGAAAATAATAAAATTAAGGAAAAGGAAGGTGAAGGTCCTGGTTCCATGAGGAGAAAAATGAAGAGAAAATAATTGAAAATTGAAGAAAATAGATACATCATTAATAAAAATGCTTCTCGGGATCAATTTATAAAAACTTTCGGTTTAGTTTTGGAGATCTCATTATATTCTCTCTCCCTCATACTCTTGGATACTTATAATTTTCTTAGAGCACTCTTGGAGGAGTGTGGAACACTTGGGATTTGGAGCAAGAAGGCAAAGGAAAAGTAGGAAAGCATAAGAGAGGACATTGAGATCAAAAACTACAAGCTTGGTTTTTCTTGCGGGTGTCAAGTTGCATGTATGATTTCAACATTAATTACATGTGTATGCATGTGGTTATTTGTTATGATCTATCATTGGCATGGAAATTGCCTAGGTTGATAGTGGCTTTGCCTAGCCTTTCCATTTCCTGATGTCCACGGTGTTGTAGGTTTTTTGTTTTTACGGTTGGTTTTGTTGTGCCTTTGGTTGTGGGTTGAGTTATTAGTTTCTTGAAGACTTGGTTGGAAAAACCTTTCTGAGTCCTATAACAACTTGAGGTTGAGTTGCTAGTATTGGAAGCCTTGGTTCGAAAAATTCTGCTGGAAGCACTTGGTGGGTTGAGTTACTAGTCCTGGAAGCCACAGTGGACAAATGCTCTAGAAGCACAGTGCTGAAATTTGCGGGTTGAGTTACTAGTCCTGGAATCCGTGGTTGGAACAAACACTCTAGAGGTTTGGACAACTCGGGTTAGAGACCAATCTAGTGATGGTTGGTAGTCATCTCACTTGTGAGGTGGAATCATTGGTTGAGGTTGAGGTGGTTTGGCTTAAAGATACTAGTTTGGTTTTGATTGATGTGTTTTATGAGATCCCATATTCATTCTTGGAATATGGCATGGGGGTGACTAGCTAAAAAGAAATATTTTTTTTAACCTAATCTATGGATGGGTTGTTTGTGGGAAGTCACATACCTAGTCGGGACCTGCAATCATCAATGACTCTTTATCCTTGGTATTTTATGGGAAAATATACTTTTTTATATGTGGTTTATATGGTTGTTATATCCTTGATATTTATGTTGTTTATATGTTGGTTATGATGAGACTTATGAAAATGATAATGTATGGCTCTCATCATGTTTTGGTTAAACTCTACATTTCTGATAGTAGTGAGCTTAATAATGAAATCTGTCTTTGATGTTATCCAATGCTTCTTAATGATTCTCGGATAAGTGTGAGACCCTATGCTCGGATATGTTGTTTAAACCCATAGAATGCATATTTGTGACATGTTTGGCGAAATGTTTTTCATGGCCGGTAGGGGTCCAATCAAGTCCTTGCTCATTTATTTACATTTGTATTAAGTGTTAGATGTTATTTTCATTTAAAAGTTTCATGGAGTTTTTGATATTAGCTTGAGTCCTAACCCTAAAAACGTGGCACAAAATCGGAGTCATTGGCACAAAACTACCAGAAAATTCCCATTTGCATGCATGCCTTGTTGTGGGAGAAAATGGGGGGATTGAGTCCCACTTGCATTCCCATGTCAAAGGGAGTAATTGAGGCTTTAATGTAAGGCTTCATTTTGTCTCGAGGTTGTGGTCACCTGGATGGGTTGGGTGGCTCCTCGGGTTCTATTGCGGGTGCAAAAGTTCGGTTGTTTTGTGTTCTATCGGTTCCACTTCCTTAATTGTTAGATAGGGAGTTGAATCATATTATAGTAACTCTTTGTCGCATGTTTACCCTGGTTGATCGATTACTTGGTGATGTGGGAGGAGGGTGCTCTGAGTGGTATGAGAGTATGGTTATATTCCTCCTTTGGTGATATCTAGTTTCCATTCTCCTTGGATGAATGTGTTGCCATGTACATCTCGGTTTCATATAGGTCATTGTGCTTGTATTCTATTTTCTTGTGGTGTATGCATGCATTGGTCATTTCTACGGTGGCGTTTCCATATGAAATTTTGTAGTTTTCTGGTGATGAATGCTATTTTTTGTGAGTGTATGTCGATTATGCATTGGTTAAGGTATTATCAATATTTATATGTTGTTATGCATAAATTGACTAGATGACAGATCATCATGCATGAAGTTATGGTGTGTGGTCGAGAGAAGGAGTCATGCATTGATAACTAGATAATGCTGAAAATATTCTTATATATTGATCTAATTAGGTGTGTGTGTGTGTGTGTGTGTGTGTGTGTGTGTGTGTGTGTTGCTAATCTAGTGATCTTGCTGAGACAGACATCAGAAATATACTAAGTGCCTAGTTTTTACGATAGCTCACATAATATACCTTGGAGAAGAGAGATCAAAGATGACTAGAAATATGACAGAGCTACATATATTCTCTATGAATTATATGAGCAACGTGGTGTTGGGAACTCTTCTTACTTAGCATACACATTGAGAATTTTAGGAAAATAAGAGTTGTAATTCATATAATGATAGAATCATGTAGGCATAGGAGAAACAAGCATAATTCAATGCAATAGTTCTTCATGGTTGTTAGAATTAACGAAGACATGGGCCACTTCAAATCAACTAGGACAAGAGGATAGGACTAATGGGGTCTATGGTAGTAGATCCCCATAGTGGGCACGAGATCGGATAAATATCACACGATTAGGGATGGTAGGTTCTTGGATACTCTTGAAAAGAGGTGATGTACACAAGTGTTATTCTAGTGTTGGTTATGGGGTATCATGATCATCATCGTTATCATCCTTACGGGAGGAGTGATATGGAATGTATCTTGCAAATGAGTTTAGGAAAGTAAATCCACCTACATTTGATAGGGAAATGAAGAAATCACATGATGTAGAAGAATTTATGGCAGGAATGAATAGTTATTTAAATTTACATGATTATTCGGAGAAAACATGAGGGCGAATAACTGTTTAGTCTTAAGGTAAAGCGGAATCTAATACGAACCCGGGAATATGTAAATAACGTTACATATATTTATGAGGAGGAGTTTCTTTGGAGTGAATTCGAGAGACTATTCGGGAAGAAGTACCTATTGGAGAGATACTATGACGACATGGAAAGGATTTTTATGAGTTAAATATGGGCTCTCTATGACCGATTAGGAGTACACTATCATATCTCTAGAGTTGTTGAGATATGTGCCTTGCCTCAAGGAGGAGAAGGATAGGATCAAAGATTCGTTAGTGGGTTTTTGATAACATTCAAGGTTGTGATTGAGTTTGATGAGCCAAGATCAGCCCGAAGGAGGACATACGACTAAAGCATTTTTATGAGCAATCCAAAGCATGAGATATGAGACTATCCATATTTGGAAGGGGTAATGATAAGAAAAAAGGAAATGGATAAGAAACGAAGCAAAGCCTCGGGACACAACTAACAAAGAGAATGAAACATTGTGCAAGAATTTCAATGCATCGACAAAGGGAAGGGATTTAAATTTGATGGGAATAACAAAGTGAGATTGAAGCATACAATGTTGGACTTGTGGCAAATTTCATCGTAGGAGAGATTGTCCACAACATCGGGGTGATATGCTTGCGGATATATAGTGTAAAGGAGGCACAAGTTGTTGGGGGTGTTGGTAAAAGCATTCCTTACTATATGCAACGTTAGGAATGTGTGGAACCTCATCGGGGAATCTATCATTGAGATGAGTGTTGTGATCAAGTTGTTTCTATTTTGATTGACCTAGAAACTAATTATAGTTATGTTAATCTTGACCTAGTGGATAAGTGTGGTATGAATAAAGAAGTGCATGGAAATTATTTGTTAGTGCAATTGGCTATAGGTACAAAGAGCGAGTTCATCATTGGGTGAAGAACTTTTCATTTGAGTTGAGATGGTATGCCTACATCAACGCATTTGAATGTATTGTAGTTGGGTTCATACAATATGTTGTTGGGTATGAATCAGTTATCTCCATGGGACCAAAGTGGACTATTATGACAAAGCTATTGAGTGTTTGGACGATAATGGAGAACACATAGTCTTGCGAGGGTAAGAAGAAACATTAGATAGGATCATAACAACTATGTGGCGGGGAGTGTAGTTGGGAAAGGGTGTGTGTTATTTAGGTACATGTTTCTAGTGACAAGGTAAGGAAGATGAGGATCTCGAGATGTCTTGAGTGCAGATACTTTGGATTTCTACAGTTTAAGTGTGCCCCATGAAGATTTCGAGTTACCGCCTCACGGGGAAGTGTATTTTTCTATTAAGTTGGTACCGGGGTCAACACCGGCCATCCAGCCTGCCTCAGATGAGCACTCGAAAGTTGGTGAGAGTTTGAAGTTGCGGTTGAAGGAAATGTGACAAGGGGACACATTACAAAAAGTGTATCACCATGGGGCATCTTAAATCTGTTGTGAAGAATAAGGATGGTACCCCTAAATTATGCATTGATTATAGGAAGTTGAACAAGGTGACCACAAGAAACGGTATCACATTATCAAGGATTGATGGTTTTTTGATCAGTTGAAGGGAGAATCGGTGTTCTCGAAAATTGATTTGAGATTGAGATATCATTATGTACAAATCAAGGGAAAGAGGACATTTACAAGATAGCTTTAAGACAGTCTGGAACATTATGAGTTTGTTGTGGATTTCCTTCCGGTTTGACTAATGATCCAACTACTTTTATGTGCTTGATGAATAGTGTTTTCCATCCTTATCTGGACAAGATTATTATTGTTTATGCATTAACTGATATATTCATTTATATTTTAAAGACAGAAGAAGAACAATGAACATTTAGTAGTAGTGTTTAGATTACTAAGACAACATCGGTTGTATGATAATATTAAGAAAATATGATTTATTTTAGACAAAATTTTACATCTACTTAGGACCATATTTATTTCAACATCGGAAGGTATAACGGTGGCTCCAGGAGAAGACCAAGGGCCATTGTGAAATGGGTAGCTCTAGGAATGTGAATGGGGTAAGATCATTTATGGGGTTAACAAGTTATTACAAGAGGTTAATCAAGAAATGATCCGCAGTTGCCTTATCCTATCACATCATTGCAAATGAAAGGTAATAATTTTTGAATAGACGAGTAATGTGCAACAAGTTTGGTGTGGTTGAAATAGTGTGACCATGCTCAATCACCTAAATATTATGATTCAATGAAAATTTGTGGTATGCATAGATACACTTTTAAGGAAAGTCTGGTGGATTGTATTAAGAAACACCTCAGGTGGTAATATTTACTGAGTCACCCAGAAAATTGAATGAGCATGAAGAAAAAATGCAAACCCATGATCTTGATTATTAGCAGTCTTCCATGCATTGAAGGTGTGAAGAATATCTTGTGTGGAAGTTTACTATTGATGAGGAATCACGGTGTGTTTCAGATATTTTTTGACTCCATTCAATCTCATTTCAAGCAGCTTCTCTGGACAGCCCACGATTGCAGCGAGTTTACAGCTTTGGATCGGGTACATCAAGGGGAAAAGAGAATAGGGTTGCAAATGCTCTTACTTGGGGAGATACCTGTGATCATATAGCATTCCTGGTTCCCTTACTGGGACAATTTATAGGCTCTAATGCTGTTTACAGCAAGGTCGGTGGGATAACAAGTACATGGAGCTCAAGCTGCATGCATTACAGTCTGGGTACTATGCGAATTTACCTGTACATATACAACTACTCAAATCTATCTGATCTGGGATAAGGTATGTATATATACATGTAAGTAATCACAGAGTATGGATGCATGTCTGAGGTACACAAGATGTGGACTATCGTCTTACAATGGATGGATTAGCAGGTAAGATTTAGGGACATGATATATGTGCATGATGGCGGTGAGCTCAGAAGCTTACAGAGGATTTCTGTGAAATCGATATTCGAGTCACAGATCTGAAGAAGGTATTGTGATGGTGAAGAAAATTATATCTTTGAAGCCGAACTTGATAAGTGGTAGAGTTTGTGTGATGTCTTGGATTGTAAATAGGTAAGGTAGAGTGTATGCATCAGATGGGTTACTACATCAATATCCAATTCCCAGAGTGAAATAGGAGGTCATTTCTTCTGACTTCATCATAGTTTTTCCAATTACATCTAGACAAATTACTATCAAATTATGGTTGTGGATTTAATGAGTTAATAAGATAAACTACTTAATCAGTGAATTATCTGTCATCTAATATTAGCAGGAGTTTTCATGAGAGATATAGTATGAGGATTGCATGTAGATTGTCTTGAAGAATATTGTTGTCATCTAGGGATAGTAATTTTACTTGAGGTTAAGGAAAGAGTTGTTCACGGGTTTGGGTACAAATTTTACTTGGTGACACTATCATCCATAAATATTTATAGATAGATATGGTCAACATGATATTGGAGGGCATGTTGAGGATGTAGCATGTAGATTCATTGTGAAAGTGGGAAGATTACTATTGTTAGTTTAGTTCCTTACAAAAATGGGTATTGAATTGAGGAAGAGTTTGTTTGAGGCACTCTACAATCAATTGTCCAGCCACTCCCTATTAGTGGAGGTGATCCCAGTTGCTGCATACATTATTATTCCCATTCTGGATATGTGTAGAAGTGAACTTGGAAAATGCAAGTTATCTAGCATTAAAGACATACAGGATATTGTAAAATTTGTGAATCCAAACAAGTTATTCAAGGAGTTTAGGTTGGGAAACAAGTGTACTTTCACATCAAGCCAAGAAGAGATCCTTGAGGATTGGATCATATGCAGCAAGTTTAAGCACTAATTACCCAGCAGATTTTCGTATTCTTGAAAGGATTGGACATAGCCTCTGAAGCACCTTTGCCTCTAAAGTGAAAATTCTAATCTTTCCATGTCTCATTTATAAAAATTATGTTAAATGTGTGGCTAGTCATGTGATTATTTAGGTTTCTCATTGTAGGTGGAGCAAAAGGAAAATTTAACCCGGAACTACAATATATGTGCCCGAAAGTATGCTCATGATATAGACCAAACACTCGAGCATGTGCAAGTGCGGTGAAATGCACCGTCCCTATGAACCTACATGAGAGATGGCATATAATATGTGGAGCTATCTGTCCTTCTCTACTTTTTGGTTTAATTAGCATTTATATTCTGTATCTCCCCGGTATATGTAGTATGATGTTTTAATTATATGTATCTGTATATGGATGTATATACCAGAAACATGAGCTATGTTATAAAAATCTTCAATAGTAGTATGGTGTCATGTCATTATGGTTATTCATTTTTTTATGTTGTCATCTGGTTTTATTTTTCAGTAGGTTGATCATTCTAAATATTGCAATAAGCCTAGCTACCTAAGCTCCATGGGAAGTATGCTTTTGCTTTTGTTCTAGTCTTGTTGAACATGGTGTCATTTAACACTAAGGACGGTGTTCCCCCAAGAGGAAAGGATTCTATGTCCTTCTGGTCAAAAATCCATATAAAAATTCAATGATTGAAATATCCTGTGATCATGGGTCACATATTCCAAGGTGAATGTTGGGAAAAACATCCTAGTGTGGGTATTTCATGGTTTATTATGGCTATGAAATCGGAAAAGGAAATGGATAAGGCTTTGGAAAGGAGAAAGAGTAGGTAATTAGCATTTTATTTATGAAAAATAATGGAAATTAGGAGAAAAGAAAGGAAATGTCACAAGGTCCATGTGAGGATGAAAATGAAGGAAAATAATGGAAAATTTAAGAAAATGGAGGCCTCATTAATAAAAAGGCTTATGAGGATCGGTTCACGGACTTTTGTTAGTTCGGTTTTGGAGCTCTCATTGTCTCATCTCTCTCACTCTTGGACACCTTTGGTTTCTTGGAAGACTTGTGGAGGTGTTAGCACATTTGGTATTTAGGGCAAGGCAAAGGAAAAGAAAGGAAACAGAGGAAGGATATGAGATCCATAACTACAATGGGTTCTCTTGCAAGTCTTGTGAAGTTGCATGTATGATTTCCTTGCTAGTTTTTGGCACATGCATACAATGTGCATGTGGTTATTTTTATAGTCTGTCATTGGCATGGAGGATTTCCTATATTGATAGTGGTTTTCTAACCTTTCCATTTACTAGATAACCAAAATTGTGGGTTTACCTTTGTTTTCTATTTTTTTCTTGTTCTTTTGGCTATGGGTTGAGTTATTTAATTCCTTGAAGCCTTGGTTGGACAGCTGCAGCCAAAGCCACATGCTTCTTAGGTTGAGTTACTAGTCTTGTACGGATTTGGAAAAACCTACGGAATCCCAGATTAGTGGGTTGATTTAATAGTCCTGGAAGCCTTGATTAGACAAACGCTCTAGAAGCATGGCAACAGCTACGGGTTGAGTTACCTAATCTTGGATGCCCTAGTTGGAACAAACGATCGGAGCCCTGGATAGATTGGTGAAGACTAATTTGGCGATGGTTGAAGTGATGTATGACTATGAGGTGGAATCACTAGTTGAGGGTTGAGGAGTGGTTTGGCCTCGGAATCCACTGGTTTGGTTTTGATTGATGTGTTTTATGAGATCCTACATTCATGCTTGGAATAAGGCACGAAATTTGGCGGCTAAAAGAAATATTTTGTTAACCTAGTCTATGAGTCAGTTGGTTCATGGAAGTTCCATACCTAGTCGCCCTATACGATCATCATTAAGATCTATTTCTCCTTAGTATTTATGGGTAAATATACTTGTTTATATATGGTTTATATGGTTTTTTATATCCTTGATATTTATGTTGGTTATATGTTAGTTATGACTAAGATTTATAATAGTTATAATGTATGGCTCTCATCATGTTTTGGTTAAATATTGATTATACAATGAATGTATGGCTCTCATCATTTTTTGGTTAAATACGATTATACAATGAATGTATGGCTTAATAGATGGTAATGCGATTATTGTGATAGAGCATCGATAGTTCTTGGTGATTCTCAAGTAAGTGTGAGCCCTATGCTTAGATTTGTTGTTTAAACTGTAGAATGCATATTTGTGAGATGTTTGTGAAATGCATTTGTCATGGCTAGTGGATACCATTCAACTCCTTACCCAAGTATTTACATTTTTATCATTGTTCTAATGTTATTTCTCATTTATTAAATTTTCATGGAGTTGTGGGAAGTAGCTAAGTCCACGACCTAAAAGAGTGGCACACAATCCAGTCGTTAGCACATAACCTTGGCATTCCCCCATGTATGCATGCCTTTTTTGTGGAGCAAGTGGAGAGTCCCGATTCGCATGTGTGCCCATGTCGAGGAGCGACTACGGATTTAGTAGGCACTAGTTTGTCTGGGGGTGGTCACCTAGATGGGTTAGGTGGTTCGAGGGGTTTTGGTGTAGGTGTGGGAGTTCTGAGTTTTAGTGTTGATGGTTCCACTTCCTTAATTGTTACATAGGGAGTTGAATGATATCACAATAACTCTTCGTCACATGTTTACCTAGTTCAATTGATTACTTGGGTAGATGTGGAAGGAGGGGTGTTACAACTCATCTAGTCTTACTATTAAACCAAGATCTCAATATACATAAAACCAATAAAAGTTTGGCCTTGTACATATTTTGATAAGAATGGATAGATTCTTAGTCAATAGCTCCATGTTGGATCAATGTATTTCTCTTTCATGTTCCACTTGTAGAGTGACTGTATCATCATCTGGTGAAAATGCAACAAGATGATGAACCCGTGAAATGAAGTAGCCTTCACCAAGTGGGCCGATAATTCGGCGCAAAATCTATTTTTGCTTTATGTCTATTTTGAACGCCACATGGAGCATGGTGGGGGATTGCGGTATGAGATTCTGGAGTATGTGTCATGTTGATAAAAATAGATGAGACTCTATTTTTGAAAGCCTATGGGTCGAAGTCTATTTTAGGCCACCTCTGCCAAACTAGGGAAGTCAATATTTCATTTTACCTGTATGTTGGGCCTATAAACTTAGTTTATTCTCTTGGAGCACTTCGATTCCGAGCCTTGGAAGTGGCTCATGCATCGACGGAGAATTACGCTATTCCCAACGGTTGTTGGCATCATGTGGTTGACTTGGTTAGGACTTAGGTGGCAAAGGTTTGGTGGAGTTAGCAGGCATTCATTGGGTTGTGTTATTATTTTTAGTGAACTAGTTGAGATTAGTTTTAACTAAAAAATCAGTAGTTATGAGTGGAGTGAATTAAATATTATTTAATTCAAATTGTTAGTATCATTATTCAACTCAAGAACATCAGTTCACTACGATTACATGATCGATTCGGTGGAGACCGATGAAAGAGGTAGATGAAAGGGTGGAGTTAGCTATCGGTGGCAACATCGGTTGTGCATGAGATTTGCACCACACTTGGAGGAATTTCCCATGATGATTGCGCGATCGACTAAGGATATTCGAACCTTGGATCTATATAGAACGAGGCCATGATTTACGCAATAGAGCAAGACAATTGGCGGTGAAGTTTTTGAACTAGTAACTTTTGTTCAAAGCCCAGGCTAGGTGTGTGTGACTTTATGAAAATCTTTGAAATCACTTGTGAGGAGTATTATCTTGAGAGTTTGTTACATGATTTCTCCATTATAATATACACAATAGTTGCGGGGTTTCGGCGATAAGCTTTCCCCATACATGTTGTTAATGTGTATGATGAATTGATGTGTTGCCAGCAGATTTTATTTCCGCATGTGTGATGATGCGAGTGGAAGAGATTATGTCATTTTATAAATTCGAATTGCTGATCGGGATAGTCTCGGTGGATAATTAATCATTATTCAACAAATTTCTACATGGTATCGAGCTATTGAAGTTCGGATTGATCATCACAATGATTACAAACTTATTTCGGTAGACGAGTACGCATGCGGGCCGAGGTAGCCTCGGATTCATCTTTCTTCGGAAAGTGAAAAGGTGCGATAACGCCCACGCACGATTAATCTCTGTGCTAAATAATTTGTTCTCATAGATCTAGAAGCGGTTGGCTTTGAGGTGGGTCGAAATTTGTGGTTATGTTTTCTTGGTGCGGTGCAGAGAAAATATCTTTCAACGGTTTGAGACTCGAATATGCTCTCTAAGGCAGTTCGAATTATGTTGCATGGAAGGATCGCATGGAGGCAGTATTAGAAGATAATGGTCTGAAGGAGTTCGTAGATACGGATGTCCAAAAGCCCACTGATCCTGCTGAAGTCGAAGCATGGCAAAAGAAGATGGTGAAATGTCGAAGGATCCTGTTGGAGGGCGTCAAGGATCATATTGTATCCAGCCTGCATGGAAAGGCTACTCCATATTTAATGTGGAAAGCGTTGACGGATCTATTCCAGAGTAAGAGTGACCAAAGGAAGCTGGCGCTCAAAGATAAGCTCAGGAACATCAAGATGGAGAAAGGCGACAGTATCGCCAAATACCTCACGAAGTTCACTCAATGCAGAGATGAGTTGGGAAGTGTGGGGGTGACTATCGAAGATGAGGACATGGTCGACCTGGCTCTCCTTGGTCTTCCGAAGGCTTGGCACTCATATCAAGATAGTGTCAATGGTCGGGAGAAGCTGCCGGGATGGGAGCGCCTTTGGGCGGATCTCATGCGGGAGGGACAGCGGTGCGTCATTTCATATGACGGGAGATCGGGATTTGTTCTCAGATCTGGAGGACAAAGATTTGGGTGTGCACATCGGGATGGGCGATGATGGTAGATACAGTGCGACTGGTATCGGTACCATATCCTTTCAGAGGGAGTCTGGTAAACCCTTTGTATTGAAGGATGTCATGCATGTAACTGGATTGAAGAAGAACTTGATCTCTGTGGCGATGTTGGAGGATAAGGGGTATGATGTGGTCTTCAGCGAAGGAAAAGCCTTCCTGCGCAGTAAGACTATTGGAGAGACCCGGAAGATAGGGGTTCGAACCAAGAACCTTTATCAGTTGCAGGTAGATGGCTGCGCAGCTATGGCATGCAAAGCGGGAGAAGTGGTGAGCCGGGATGATGAGGGCGAACTGTGGCACAGGAGATTGGGCCACCTTCATCATGGAGCTTTGAAGATTCTGCAGCAGATTTCTACTGGGCTTCCTAAGGGCACCCTTGCACAGTCAGATCAGTGCAAGGGGTGTACTTTAGGGAAGTATGTGAAAGCCACCTTTCACGAGAAGGATAGTCACACCACGACGATCCTTGAGAGAGTTCACACAGACGTGTGTGGTCCTTTCTCAGTTGCTTCGACAGCAAAGCACAAGTATTATGTGATCTGTGTTGATGATTTCTCTCGAAAGTGCTGGATCTTCTTCATGCAGAAGAAGAGCGATACATTCGCGAAGTTCTGTGAGTTTAAAGCACTGGTCGAGAAAGAGTCGGGGAAGAAGGTGATTTCTCTAAGGAGTGATAACGGTGGTGAATTCATCTCGGCTGAATTCAAGGAGTTCTGCAGCGCAGAAGGGATTCGGAGAGAGCTCATCGCACCCCATAACCCACAGCAGAACGGGGTGGCTGAGCGGAAGAACAGAACGATCGTGGGTGCTGCACGGGCGATGTTGCATGATCAGGCCCTACCCCTTCACTTGTGGGCTGAGGCATGCAATACAGCAGTGTATGTGCAGAACCGTTGTCCTCACAAGGTTCTTGGCATGAGTACACCGGAGGAGGCTTATTCTGGCAAGAGGCCTGATATTTCCCATTTGCGGATCTTTCGTTCTCCTGTCTACATGCATGTGATGAAGGATGCGAGAAGGAAGCTGGATCCAACCGCTGAGGTTGGAATATTTGTGGGGTACACTGATACACCTCACAACTACCGGGTGTATTTGTCAGACAGTCGCAAGACTGTTGTGCGACGGGATATAAAATTTCAAGAGGAGAAAGCCATGCAGTGTTCGCTTGAGAGGGAGCTACACTTGCATGTAGATGAGGAGCTGTTAGTTCCTAAGGAGGAGCTTCCGGATGTGGATCAGCCACAAGAGGAGGTTCAGGAGGTGGAAGAAACCACCCGGGCAGCGCCAACCATCAGAGGGCGCATGCGCACTACAGAAGCTGAGCGACTGGCTCGGGATGCAGAGAAGGTTGTAGGACCACCTACAGCACAGCGCAGACAGAGACCGTCACCGGATCGGTACACTGGATACATGGCTCTTATGAGTCAATGTGTTGTGACAGAGCCATCCTCTTTTGAGGAAGCTGTGGAGGAACCCGCATGGGTTGATGCCATGATCGAAGAATATGATTCGATCATCAGGAACAGTGTATGGGAGATTGTCCCAAGACCGGTTGGGAAATCAGTGGTGGGTTCGCGATGGATCTACAAGGTGAAGCAGGCGGCTGACGGGAGTGTGGAGAAGTACAAGGTGAGATTTGTCGCCCCCGTGGCTTCTCACGGATCGAGGGGATTGACTATGAGGAGACTTTTGCACCTGTCGCAAGGTACTCTTCCATACGGACGATCCTTGCTCTCTCAGCGCAGATGGGGTGGCACATTCATCAGATGGATGTGAAGACTGCGTTCCTCAATGGAGTTATTAAGGAGGAGGTGTACATAGAGCAGCCTGAAGGTTTTGAGATCTTCAGCAGTGAGTCGCATGTGTGCCGACTCAAGAGAGCACTGTACGGGCTGAAGCAAGCACCTCGTGCTTGGTACACTCAGATAGACAACTACTTCACCGGGCTTGGATTCTCCAAGAGTGAGGCGGATCCAAACCTGTACCAAATTGTGGTGGAGGGGAAGCTGTTGATCATCGTACTGTATGTAGATGATCTGATTTTGACTAGCGATGAGCAGTTGATACTTTCATGCAAGGAGGATCTTGCACGAGAGTTCGAGATGAAGGACTTTGGCATCCTTTATTATTTCCTGGGATTGGAGATTTGGCAGCGCAGAGGAGGACTGTTTGTTTCTCAGGGCAAGTATGCCCGGGAGATTCTGGAGAAGTTCAACATGCAAGGCTGCAAGCCTGTTGACACTCCTCTTCCTGGTGGTTGGAGGAAGGAGGATGCTACTTCAGCGGAGGTAGTGGATGCCACTGTCTATCGACAGTTGGTGGGGTCGCTTATGTATCTGGTCAATACACGGCCCGATATATGCTATGCAGTTAACCAGCTTTCGCAAGCTATGGTTAAGCCTACCAAGCTCTTTTGGAAGGCGGGCAAGCATGTATTGCGCTATATCAGAGGCACATCGGGATATGGTCTATGGTACAGACAGGAGGATGGAGTGAAGCTTTCTGGCTTCACTGATGCGGATTGGGCAGGGAGCCCAACAGACCGGAAGAGCACTTCTGGAAGAGTTTTCAGCATTGGGTCGACAGCAGTTTCCTGGTACAGCAGGAAGCAGAGATCCGTGGCACTCAGTTCAGCAGAGGCCGAGTACATGGCAGCTAGCTTGGCTGCATGCGAGGCTATTTGGATGAGGAAGATCCTCGCAGGATTGTTTAGGTTGCATTTGGAGCCTACAGTGATCTATTGTGATAACCAGAGTTGCATTAAACTCTCGGCTAATCCAGTATTTCATGATAGGTCCAAACACATCGACATCAGGTACCATCATATCAGAGATTGTGTTCAGCGGAGAATCATGATGCTTTCATATGTTCCCACGGAGGATCAGGATGCCGACATCCTGACGAAGGCGCTCACCAGGAGCAAGTTCGAATTCCACAGAGGCAGGATAGGGGTTGCAGATAATCCATATCTTGCTGAGAGGGAGTGTTGAAAATGCGGCAAGATGATGGAGCTTAGTGAAATGAAGTCGCCTTCACTAAGTGGGCCCGCAGGCAAATTCTGGCGCAAAATCTATTTTTAGACTATGTCTATTTTTAGACATATGGAGCATGGTTCGGGGATTCCAGTTTGAGATTCTTGAAGTATGTGTCATGTTAGTAAAAATAGATGAGACTCTATTTTTGAGGTCAAAGAGGTCGAAGTCTATTTTTAGACTGCCTCTCCTTAAAACAGGGAAGTCAAATATTATTTACCCTTAATAATATTTAGACTATAAACATCAGTTTACTCTCTTGGAGCACTTTAGTTCGAGCTACAGAAGTGGCTCATCCATCTGACAGAGGAATTACGCTATTCCCAAGGGTTTGATGGCATCATGCATGGTTGACTTCAGTTGGACTTCAGTGGCAGAAGTTTGGAGGAGTTAATGAGATAGCTAGTGGAGTTGTGTTCTGTTTATTTTAGTTGAACTAGTTGAGATTAGTTTAACTAGCTAATCAATTAGTTATGAGTGGAGTGAATTAAATACTATTTAATTCATTAATTAGTAACTCATTATTCAACTCAAGAACACATCAGTTCACTACAGTGCATGATCAGTTCAGTGGAGACCAGTGAAAGAGGTAGATGAAAGGGTGGAGTTAACTATCAGTGGCGACATCAGTTGTGCATGAGATTTGCACCACACTTGGAGGAATTTCCCATGATGATTGCGCTATCAATCCAAGGAGATTCGAACCTTGGATCTCTATATAGACAGGCCTGGATTGCGCAATAGAGGCAAGGCAATTGGCGGTGAGTTTTGAACCAGTAACCTGTTCAAAACTGAGCTAGATTATGTGTAACTTCATGAGAAAGTACGAGTACTTGTGAGAATTGTCTTGAGTTTTGTTACATGATTTCTCCATTATAATATACACAATAGCCCTGCGGTTTTCAGCTACAGCTTTCCCTTTCCACATCATGTTAATGTGTATGATGAATTGATGTGTTATCGCTTGATTTTATTTCCGCATGTGTGATGATCTGAGTGGAAGAGATTATGTGTTGCATATAAATTCGAATTGTATGTGATCAGGATAGTCTCGGTGGATAATTAATCATTATTCAGCAAATTTATACACATCCTATTAAGATTCTAATTCAATCATAGGAATATATATGTCCCTTTCCCTTCTAATTCAATCCCCTTTGGCTTAACGTGAGGAATATTTTTGGGATATGGTCTCTTGTGCTTGGTCAAAGTGGGTCATTAGATCACCCATCTATATTTTGGAGAAAAAAATTAAAGGTTTGAAAGAAGAGCTAAGGATGTGGATAAGAAATAAGCAAAATTTCATAAAAGGTAAGGTAGATCAACTAAAGTCCATCCTAGAGGAAGCCTTTCAAGAAATGGAAGATCATATGGTGGTAGAAGAATTATTATAAAAGAAAAAACAAAACCTTTTCTGACATGCACAAAAAAGTAAAGGAGGAGGGAGATATTTGGAGATTAAAATCAAGGAGTTTATGGCTCAAGTTAGGCGACAAAATTACCAATTTTTTCCACAAGCAGGAGAAAATGAGGGAGTGGAAAAAAAAAATTCAATACTATTGAAATCAATGGAGAACTCATTTCAGCCAAGGAAAAAATAAATAAGGAAACTTTTTCTCATTTCAAGGCCCTATACAAAGAAAAAGGAAGAGTCTGAAAATTGGTCACATAAGAGTGTTTTTCCCATATTAAAAAGATAGTCATGGAAGAAGAAAACACTAGAATAATGAGCTCCATCTCAGAAGAAGAAATCAAAACAGTGGTATGGTCCTTTGAGCAAGACAAATTTCCAACCTCAGATGGTTTTACAAAGCATTTTATCAAAAATGTTGGAGTATAATAAAGTTCATGCTATGGAGATCGACAGAATTCATTCAGAAAGTATGGAGGATGGATGACAACCTCAAATATTCCTTCCTAGCCTTGGTTCATAAATATGTAAGTCCTTTTTTTTCTAGATTCAAACCAATTTCCTTGTGTAAGTTCTCTTATAAAATTATATTTATAATTATTGCCCAAATGATTAAGCCTCTTCTTCCTCACTTGATCTCTAAAAATAAAGGTGGTTTTGTTTGCAAAAAGTAAATAGTGGATAATATTTTTTTTTTCCCAAGAAGGAATCCATTCTAGTAAGAGTATGGGAGAAAAAGGTATGGTTATAAAATTGGATATGGTTGATGCCTTTGACAGGGTTAGGAGTTATTTCCTCTCTGATACTCTTAAAAAAAGTAATTTTGCCCAAAGTTTGATTGGATGGTTGGTAGCTTGCATCTAAGGCCTTGGATTTCACCATTGATAAATGGTTGGTTTTTCTATAGACTCTTAGGGACTTAGGCAGGGATGTCCTCTCTCTCATATTTTATATATTATAATTGAAGAGTCATTAAGTAGAAAATTAGATTATGAAAGATGAATGAAATTGTTGTCAGGAATTAGATACACTGAAGGCATAAGGATTATTAATCACCTTGATTTTGTTGATGATACCATCCTCCTTGTAGGAGCTTCATCTATTCTTGCCTCAAGGTTTAAAGTTGTTTTAGAAAATTTTGTATCAACGCCAGGACGAATGATAAATGATATCAATAGGCATATGCACTCATGGAATATCAAAAAATCTCTTCATAGTAAAATTTTAAGAATTTTGGGCACCTCTGGAAACGATTATTTAACCAATTTCTAAAATTTGGGAATTCCAATATGCTTGAATCATTTTCCCCATCCTTCGAGAAATGATGTCGTGGAAAAATTTAAAATCAAGTTTGAACAATGGGGCCCCACAGTGGCTCAACGTTGATGGGAGGCTAATTTTAGTCAAATCTATGCTATCAACTTTGCTTCTTTATCATTTTTCTATGTTTCTAGCTCCTATGTCAATAAGGCGACATATGGTTCAAGAAAATATAAAATTCCTTTGGCATGGAGGTAAAATAAACACATAAAAATTCCATCTCATCAACTAGAGAAAAATTTGAATTCCATAAGTTATGGGTGGGTTGGGAATCATAGATAATATTTTAATGAATGTTGTTTTATGTTAAAAATTAGTTTGGCATCAGGTTATAGGAGCCAATGATTGGTGGAAGCGAGTTATCCAGAAAAAATAGTTATGTGGTGAAAGGGAGTCTTGAATCTTTCACATTTATCAAAATAGAGGAGGATCCTAAATCTAGAGATTGTTGGCAGCTTCAATTCCTCTTAGTAAATCAAAATTGACATGGATTATGGGAAATGGTAATACATTAAGGATTTAAAGGATGGGGTTTTTGGTGTCCCACCTTTGGGATCGAAGAAGTCTCTTCTTCCTCTATGTGATTGGATGGTTGTGTAGAGGAATTCTTCTTTATTTGAGATCTATACCCATATTAGTGATGATCATTTGCATGGATAACAGTGGGCATGGGTTCCTGAGCATTTGATGGCCACATGCATAGCACTTAAGGCTCATATTTTAGGCAATACACCCCTTGATTTGAAAATGGCAGATGCTCGTGGCCGTGGAAGGGAGATTTACTCAGTGAAATTTTTTTATGAATCTCTTCTCTTCTCTAGTCCTAGGTTGTCTGTATCTAATTTTACGGATTAATATTTGGAGTTCTAATTTCTTTCCAAAGATAAATATATCTTGTTGGAATATAGCCCATAAGATATTAATAGGTGAAAATTTAATGAAAAGAGGTATAGTGGGGCCATCCTAGTGCATATTATGCAAACAAGAGTAAGAAACTATCTATCCTTTATTTTTATTTTGTTCCTTCACTTTAGATGTTTGGGAGGCTATTCTCTCTGGTTTATGGCCAATAATATACTAACCCTCTCAAATCCATGATTTTTTTAGGAGGATGGGGAAAATTATCCTTAGAATATTTCAGAGGTAAGAAACAGTTCAAGTGAATATGGGAGTCTCACCCAAAATTCATTTGTTGGAAGGTCTGAATTGCTACAAACAAAATAGATTTTCAAGTGGAAAGAGTGGACTCATAATGAAAGAAGCTGGAAGAGAAACAACACTTCTTGGGGAATCTATAAGTGCTAGGGAAATAAAATAAAAAGATGAGGTCGGTCTTGATGAAGTAGAGTAAAAATGGATGAGTCTATTCAATATCTCAATAGTCCCCCACCAAAGGCCCAATATCCATGAAAAGTGGAAAATCAAGCTCATAAAAGAGGAGTTTATTAGGTGTATTTCAACTCAGTGACACCATATTTTGTGTTTTGATGGAACAATTAAGAGAAACCCAAGGGTGATAAGAGGAGGTTGGAGGACAGGGCATGATTTATCACCCTAAGAACAATAAGAAATACCGATTTTCTTAGGGAATTAGAATTGCCTCAAATAAATGTTTTAGATGCATACACTCTACACCTATGATTGTTTCAATTGGTAAATTTGAAAGTCCAAGTGTGACCATATTAGGGTACTTTTCTTTTGATATTTTTTTCTCTATTTAGGGTCTTTCCCCCTCAGATTCGATATTTAGGAACATATTTTAAAGAAGTTAAGACCTTTACAGTAAATCTCTATGAAATGATGCTTTCATTTCCTAAGAATGAATAATTATGTGGTTGATCATATGGAAAACATTGGTGTAAAGATGAGCAAAGGGGACTTAGTTTGGAGAGGGGCAAGGGGATATGGCCCACTTCTCTAACCTTCCCATCTATGACCTAATCAACATTATAGTAGTGTCTCGTCCATCATGAATCTAGGAGAATCCATGAGTCGTATATGGGTACTTCATTAGAAAAACACTTCTTGCATGTGGACATACCATATCATAATGTATCTAGGTGTAAGGTGCATTCATTTTAGATGGCTACAATCATGATAATTCTAGAGAAAGACATTAAATTTATGCTGGAATTTGTTGGACAAGACATAATAGATATGATGGAAATTTAAGGAGAGTTATGGGTTGATAATCTAGTGCCTTTCTTTAGGATATGTGTAGAACACTTTGAGTTAATTGACAACAAGAAGACGGTGTTAATGCAGTTGTTGTGTGTTGATGAATTTATGAAGGAATGGCACTTGGTATGTCGCCTAAGGGGAGTGAAATTATGGATGGATAGGTTTCAGGACAGAGGTGAGCCTCGAAATGATATTTCTCAGGGTGGGACTCTAATATTACATGCCCCATGGGTATCTTGGTTTTCTTATTTAAACAAGACAGAGGAGGGATTGGAAGTTTAGTGTGCCCATCTGATGATAGTTGGCCGACAATTGTATTGGAACCAAGGGATGCATGGATTTAGTTTATATATGCACAACTTCTCGTGTGCTTAGTTTCTTTGGGTGGTTGGACCATCATGGTCTTGTGGTATCTTCTCTATTTTTTTTACATGTTCTCTTAAGTTTTGGGCGTTGTTATTTATGTTGAGGTTCATTTCTATTTTGGTTGATGTCGTGATTGAAGATTGACCAAACTTTTTTGGTTGCTCTAGTGAATTAAGTAATTCACGGGTTGTTATAAAAGATAATCTCTATTTGGTTATGGTTCTCTTAGTTGTTATCGGCAGGTTAGAGAGTTCCTTGAACTCTTTTGGCTTGTGTGTGGTCCCTGGTGTCATAATTTCAAAATCCATGTTTTTCAGGTTCAATGAGCCTCGCTCTTTAGATTTGTTGGTTGTTTTGGTGAGCGAGGCAGTTCATTGGACCTTACTTTATTGTGGTGAAAGTAGTGGGGGGTTAAAAATTATGAAGGATGTCGGTCAATCAATTGGGGGAAGTCCTTTCATATTGTTCTCACTCTTCATTCAAAGAGACCCTCAAGAGATCTCTCTACTTCTTTGGTCTCCAACATATTGATAGTTCCCATAAATTTGTCTAATGCAAACTTTTTAGGTAATTGGGAGTTGAAATTTCATACTTTGCAGCATGAAGTAAACTTCATCAACTTTAAACTCAATCAATTATTTGCGACCATGTATGTAATCATGGAGTTCATCATTGTTTTGCAGGGCAAAAATCAACGCTCAAAAGAAAAATTTCTTCATCTCAAAATTCCATTATTGGCTCTAGTATAGGAAATAAATATGCAAACAGAGTGGCCCAATGTGGAGGACTAAAATGACTCCTCCAAATTAGTAAATTTAAACATTATGATGAATTGTAAATTTTGTTTTTTACTGAGTGACTTTTAAATAGTATACGAGTGCATAAATTTTAAACAACTATTTCTCCAAAAAAATGTATATGTAAAGAAATAATATGTGATAAGACTCAGATCTTAGATCCATGTCTTGTGAAGAAAATCAATAAAATTATAATTAATGTCCTTTGTACCATAATTTTTAATGAATTCGATATTCACAATTTAAAAAAAGAAAGAAAAAACAAAAACATAACTGTGAATAATTGGAAAAAACACAAGTACCTTTAAACGCAACCTCATTAACTACCTGCATATGGGAGTTGTTGTTCATCAATTTTAACCTCCAAGAAATCAAAAGTAAAAATTAGAGTCTCATTCCTCAATCAAAGTTTAACAAATATATGAAGACACATGTTCATGTAAAAGATACCATGAACATTTTTAATCAATCATGGGAGACAATTTTTACAACATCACAATATTGCATCAATGAATTAAGTTAAAGTCTCATGACTGTTCACTATTATTTGTAAATAATCCTTTCATACACACTTAATTTGCCACTTACCAACATTGGGCGTTAATATCCTCAGCGGGCCTGCGGTGAATTAGTTTAGTTAGTTTGCGCAGACTTAAAAGCTTACTTTAGCTTGTGAAACTTGTGCCAATAAGTTGGATGGATTCTAAATGTTTGGTGACTGAAACATGCGGAATTTACGATACGTGCATCGGTAACGGTGCACAGTTCAATAAAGGCATAATGAGGAAGGATATAGCTATTAAGGGTGATCAAAGAGACAGGTGTCAGTTCGGCAGGATTGAACAGGTTCAATAAAGGCATAATATGGACAGACATAGCTGTAAAGGGAAATCCAACCATAGGTAACAGTGCAGGGAAATACAGGCCAATGAATCCCTTTTCTTGGTATTCAAAAAAGTCAAAATGGTTTAAGATTGTTAAATCACTATGTTTGGTAGTCCTTTTGGAATTCCAATTGTTATCACCATAATTTTTAGGTCTTTATTTATGCTACTTTTGCCCACAAACATAATTTCAAGGATTTGAACCTCGAATCTTTTGGTATAGGCATTTTATTTTCATGGTATTTATTGATTGAGCTTCTGTCACATAGCTTTTTGAAATTCTGATACTAAAAAACAAGATTGTAGATGTTTTTTGGTTTAATTCATTTTTCCTTTTCACTAGGAGAAATTAAGAAGCATCAATTTAAGTGCACTTTGTATTAGTTAAATTTAGTTAGTAAGATTGGATTTTTAGGATTTTGTTTAGAAAGGTGAGTCAAGTTTCAAAATAAGGAATTATTTAAGGCTAAGTCAAAGTTTAAATTTTAGAAAAAGCCATTACAAAAATTTAATTATCTATTTGTTCTATGTTTTGGAGGTTTTTGGAAATAGGTTTTTAGGGTGTTGAATCCATTTATACATTTTAAAAAACAAAAACTTACTATTTGACTAAAAATGTTTTTTCAAAGTTAGAATAATTAGACAATGTCTATTAAAGATTGATTTGTAAAATTGGTTAAAGTTTGAAACTCATGAAAAACATTATATAAATTTTAGCCACATTAAAGATTGATTTCTAAAACTAGTCAAAATTTGAAATTTGAAAAGAAAAGCCATTAAAAATCTATGGGCTCAAAATGTGGGATTATTACAAAATAGCTTTTTTTTTTTGTTTTTTTGTTTTTCTATGACTATATTTTTAACAAGAAAAGTGATTTCTCAATAGCCTCACTCATTCACACTCATGATATCATGGCTCACACTGGAGGTGTATCCTTCACTATCTTGGTTGGAAAATTTTCATTACTTAATAAAATATTTTACATAATTAAGCATTTGATCCATAATGTTAGACTCCTGTATTTCAAAGTATCACCAGGTGACTGAATATTGCTTCGATTTTTCATTTCTAAAAATAATATACCATGACTATCATTTATTTTCAAGAAAAATGGGAAATCCTGACTGTCAAGAACTTCAAAAGAATCTATGTGCCTTTCAATTCAGTAGAAAGTGAAAATGTTGTTGATAAGAAACACAAAGCAACAACACCAGAATATCATTAAGGAAAAGAAGCAGATCAAGCAATAATGCAGTAAGGAAATCATAAAAGAAGCAGAGAAGCAACAGAGAGGCAAGGAGCACCATTAGACCATTAGCGAAGACAAAGGACCAAAGAGGAGCAACATTAGAATCAAAGGAAACAAAGGCAACATAGAAGCAGTTAAGGCATAAAAACAGCAAAGGCAGAGTCATGAACATGTTGGGCAGAGTCGTGAATGTGTTAAGTCAAGTCGTGCATGTTTGGGTCGAGTCGTGAGTGCTAAGCGGGTCAAGTCGTGAACGCGGGGCAAAGTAGTGAACAGGTCAAGTATTCTACAAACAACTAAGAAACGAACAGGCACAACCAAAGAAACAAAGTTGGCAAATCATAGCAAGGGAGCAGTGAGGACCATTGGATCTGAGCATTGATCAATGGAGCAGATTAAATCGCATATCGCATATCGACAAGTTTTACATTTATAAGTTAAGAAATCTCAAGTTAAAATGTTTAAGTTGCGATGCGATAAGTCACAAAAAATGTGAAATGCGAAGTGTGAGCGATGATGTGGAAGTGACGGGGGAGTAATGTGGCAGTGATGTGGCAGTTACGAGCCAGTGACGCGACAAGTTAACGTGGCAGATGACATGGCCCAGACCCCACAGACTGCGGTTAGTTTATGATGACGTGGTTGTGACGTGGCAATGATGTGGCGGTGATGTGGCACGATGACGTGGACCTGGCCCACATACCACACATCGCAAATCGCATAAGATAAGTTTATTGTTAAATGTTAAAAGTTGCGAAGCGCGATAAAGAGGCCCTAATGCGATGTAGTTTCAAAGGAAAAATCTAAAGGATTTGAAATCCGTATGCAAAGCCTTTTCTGTGTTAAATCGCATCAAAGGAGGAAAAGGAGATTACAACGTAAAATCTATGGAACACGAAGTACGATGTGCGATGCCAGGTGGGACCTGATCGCAATTGCAAATCACAAATCTTAAAAGATAAGTTGCAAAGGTTAGTATTATAATCGCCGAAGTGTGATGTGCGATGCAATGGGGCCCAATCGCAATAAAAAATCGCAAAGTTTAAAGGATAACCGCGAGAGGTAAGTTTTAAAATCACCGAAGTGCAATATGCGATGTGGGTGGGACCCAATCGCATATCGCAGTGTGTGCATCGTAAGTTTCAAAAGATAGGTATTAAAGAAAATTTTAAGACAGCGAAATGCGAAGTGCGATGTTCGTGCGGATGTGATGTGATCCCAAGACTGAGATCTAAAGGATTTCAAGTTCGAGTGGATGAAGTTTGTACGTTTTTTTTTCTGAAGAAAAGGGGCTAAGCATGACAGCAAGACTCGGCCACACATTCAAAGGGTTTTCCACCAATTACCTGAGAGAAGGAAAGTTCTGAATCGTTGAAAGAAAAAAGGGTTTATGTTTTAAAAAATCAGAAAAGCTACCGATATTGAAGATTCATTCAAAAAAAATGGGGCACGAGTAGTAAGGGTCAAGTCAGGCAAAGGCATTTTTAATTTTAATTTTTTGTTATAACAACAGAAGCGGAAAAGGAAGCAAACTCATCAACACAGTCACTAATCAATGAAAAATGGCAAGCACTACACCAGATTTAATTACCAAATGCCATTTTTATGAAAAGCAGGTCCAGATGTCAAAGCCACCATTGGTTACCTCTTCGTGACCATCACAACCACCTCCAAGCTTATGTTTTGATCTTATGAAGAGCCATCGAAGTGTTTGGATCCATGAAGAGCTTCCCAAAAATAATTCTACAGGTGGTGTTTTTGTCAGAGATTTCTGATCATGCCTTGCATGGCCACACTTGTCCATTTTCTGCTAAATTGTAATTAATGAAAGATTGCCAAGTAAGGTAGGGCAACCGACTCAGGGGTTGGAAAATTGGAGCCTGCTTAAACTTGCCTTGTAAGAAGTATTGGAACACTGTAATTGTTTGAGCTGGGCATTAATAATAAGAGACCATTCACAAGATACTTGAGTTATGTTAATGGTGATGTTTTTCCTCTGTGTTAACGTTTTTGCTCTGTCTTTTCATGGTGTGAATAAATTTATCTGATTTCAAAACAGAAATTTTAGATTAAGATTTGCTGAGAGAGCACCTTAATTATGTCTGTGTTTGCTATCTTAATGCTTTATTCTGAATTATAGTTAAGTAATTCTAAATTTCTCTTTATCTATTACTCAACTCATTTCGTTCTTTCATCTCATATTCACACTGCCAGTAAGATCCAATATGCATAGTTAGCTTTCCCTATGAATGCCCTTGAAAATTTGATGCACAATTCAACCTTCTATGACTCCATAGTCCAATGGATTAGTTTCACAGCTCTATCTGTCTAACCACACAACCATCAAACAAACAACCCTCATAATTTCTATAACTAGCCTAATATCAACATTTAGCATTATCAAGCTAAATCATAAAAACAAAGAGAGCCCTCTCTAAGTCTAGGAAGGCTAGGTCCTGGACTCCAAAGTGGTTTGATGTTGTCCTCTGTCATTTGTTCTTGCCAATATTACAAATTATAGAATGATAACGCATAACAACTAAAAAATTCACCAAAGCATATGTATCCTAATTACAGTGGCACTAGGTAATTATTTAAAATTATAAAGAGTGACATACACTAAATTGTTTTACTCCAAAATGACGCTAAGGGATTTTTCTCATTAAAATATTAGATATAGTTCAAAATATATTTCATTATCTTCATCTATATTTATTTTTATTTTTCCCATTTTCTTATTACTATTTTAATTTTATTGTTTATAATAGTAAAATTTGACCTTATTACTATTTTTAATTTTATTGTTTATAATAGTAAAATTTGACCTTATTATTTTTATTTTGTTTATTTATTTATTTTCATTTTTTGATTACTATTTTTCAGTTTTATTGTTTAAAATAATTAATTTTGACCTTAATATTACTGATCTTCGTTTAGATTAAAATAACAATATTAATAAAATTAATTTAATTCTTTATTTGCAGTTGATTTCCATCCATTACTTTATTTTAATTAAAATTTGTTTATTAATTAATGATAAATTTTTAGTCAAAACTTGTTGTTATATTCTAACTGCTAGAAAACTTCTCTCTTCATATATTTAATCTAATGCCACGATGTTGTTCTTCATTTTGTCTTGAAGATGAACAACACTAGATGGTTCGAAATGCGTTGACTAAAATTTCTCTTATGTGATTTTTATCAAAAGATATCTCAACATTCAAAAACATCCCTTGTTAAATTGGTGCTCTCGGACATACATAGCCGAGTTTCCAACTATTTCTTGGGGCTTATTTATTTCCAATTGATAGTAGTACTCTTGGCTTTCCTTAATTTGTTCATTCCCTTCCTTGCACTCTTCATTACAATTGGCGTCAAATTTCAGAAATTTCGCTTAGCCTTGTCTTGGTAGGAGGTTGTCCATACCTCATGATAAGTAGAGATTAATATTACTCTTGTAAAAAATATACTTTCGAATGTAATTTCATAAAATACCAAGTCTTGGGGAAAAAATTTCATTTCCCTTGCATTTGCTTCCTCCTCGCCCCTTGGTGTTCATGATTTCTATGTGAGGGGTCCGGGGGAAATCACATTTTTTTAATATTCCCTTCCTCCCCTCCCCTTGGTGTTCATGACTACTATGTGATTGGTGGGGGGCGCTAGGGGTCTAGTAACACTCCTTCTTTCACATAGGTGTCCATGGGCATTTAGGGTGGGGTGGGAAGGGGGTGATTCTGGGAATCACCACCCCTTTGTGAATGATGATTATGGGCACCTAGGGGAGGTGAGAGAAGGATAAAGGGGAGTAAATCCCCCCTCCTCACATATGTCCCTCCTTGAGAGAAATGACCTAATATTCTCAGGGGAGAGGAGGTACATAACACTAATGGGTGTTTTTAAGAATCACCCCCACCTCCCTATTGGATTGGTGGTCCCTAAGGGTAGGAAGGGAGGGAACATCAAGAGATAACCTTAGAAATTTCTTTATGACATTCCCTTTAAAATGTTTTATTAAAAAAAACTAATTTATCCATAAAATATATGAAAAACTATAAATTTTAGGGTTTTGTTACACACACAGAGTTTTTGTAAGACATAAAAAGAAAAAAATGTTATTAATTTATTTTAATTGTTAGAAGTTTTCTATTTGAATGTTTTTTTGTGATTTTGAGACTCCTTTATAAATTTCTCTGAACTCTTTATTTAATATTTCTCATTATTGAACGCAAAGTGAAGAATGCAAAAGACAAATGTGTTTATATAAAAAATATTAAGTCAAACAATGTTATGTTTAATGAATATGGTCGCAACTTATGCCAAATGAATGCAACAAAAATATATTGTCGAATTACATGAAGCTTGGGGTTTTATTGAGCCTTCACCTATAGAGAAAAGAGAAATGTATATTGGGTCTATAATATTGCATGGGCATCATGAATCCATGGAAGACTTTTATAAGGACTTAATACAAGATATTGAAGGTTGCATCAAACAATTTTATCAATTGAATTCAACCTATGTGGTTATCCATTCTAAATTACAAAAGTTTTGAATATGAATAGGGAAAATGAATAAGTTAGAGAAACTGAAGTAAATTTTGTATGCATCATATACATAGCCATTTAATGGTATGTAAAAACCATAGATCATAGTCAAGAAATAGATTCACAACAAAGATAAAAAAGGGTTAAAATGTAAATTGTTTTCACGTTGACGTTTTAAACTTAGAGGATATTACATACTTGCTTATGACTTCAATTTGACAAAGAGATGCATTTCTAGTTCCAAGATGTTAGTAGTATTAGCATTAATGTCTAAGGTGTTGATGAAGAATTTGTAGTATTGATGTCAAAGGTATTGGTATTAAGTTCTTATGCCAATTGAAGGATTCTTACTCATACAAATTAATTCCTGCTCACATAGTTCAGTTCTAGATCAGGTATTTAATATTGATCATACTTCCAAGAGTATTGGTGATCTGAAAGGATTGTATTAGTTTGTTGTGCTAAGTGTCCTTTCAGTATTGAAAACATGTACAATTTGTCTCCATTTATTTGCTTAAGGAATGAGTATTTTAACATGAAACATAGATGAATTTGCGAGTTTTTAAGCATGAAAATAAGCCTAAATAACATTGTAAAATGATGTATATTAGAGAAATAACATCACACATAAGTTTTACACAACAATCATGATGAAGCAGTTCACCCCTCCCAGGCTAAATCTATTGGTCCAACTCCCAATGGCATGTCCCTCTTTGTCGTTGTGCTCAAAATTGAAAATACATGTGTTTACAAGCCTCCAATGGTTTTTTTCTCTGCACCAATGGCTCCAGAATGCTCAAATTAGTTTAGGTAGACTCTTGTTTCACCAAAATTGGTCGAAAATTAACCTCCCAAAGCTTTTTCCCAATCTCAGCTAGAAAACCTCCACTAATTGTGGAGAACTGCAGTTAACTGTAATTAATTTGGAAAAATTCCTAAAATCTAGCCCAGCGCTAAAATTTTGACAATATAAACTGTCGTAATAAATATTGTGGTTAGGGGAGGGGTGGTCACGGTTTTTAAACTCCACATATATTGGAGCAGAACCCAAAGTATGATCAATGTTCCAAAACCCTTTCTAAAACTGTTGCATAAGATTTCACCTTACCGCACATGTGACATCGCTTTTCCGCTGGAGGTTACAGTATAAGAAACCATCACATTAAAGTTTTATTTCATGGGGTGACATATGACCACAACCATGAAACCACCAAAGTTATGGTTTGTTGTAGCCGCTGGTTAACTGTTTGATGTCGGGATTTTAAACGTTTCCATACGAACACTGTTTGAAACCTTTATAATATAAATTGATGCGGCAGACTTATAAGGTAAGAACCAATGTGTAGCAGAGATGGTGGAGGGCTTTGCTGGTGTGCCGGAGGTTGCGGGGTTGAACCCCCCCAGACCTCATAAGAATTTTGGTCAACGGTCAAGGGGACACGTGGCAACCTCGGGGCTAGCCACGTGTCACCCATCCAACGACCTTCATCAAATTTGTACAAACCAGATTTACGGTCCTGAATTTTCCACTTGTTGAAACATAACTGGATTTGCGAAAAGGGAATATTCTCAGTATATTCCACCCATGCTGACTGTACCTGCATGCTGGCTGTTCATCCCAGTCACTCCTGTCACATAAATTTTAGTTGTTTAGGAATGCGAACATAACACAATATATTCCTCTTACGACATCGGTTTTTTGAACCGTTCACGGTGTCAGAATCACAACCACGAGATCTATCTGGTTTCTCAGGTTTGGTACAGTTTTGAGTACTTTCAATTTTGAGCAAAACACATGATCTCCTTATCACACCTCCCCATTGGGAAGATTTTGGATCCCAAAAGACTTTAATTACCTATTCAGAAATGAGGGTACAACTCCCTCACCTTTTCAACTTCCATCCACCTTGCCTTACTTGGTTTGCTGCCCTTGATCCCAATTTGAAGATAATCGACACTTCCCCTCTTAGAAGTGCGTGTCCTCCTGTCAAGGATGGTATCCTCCTTGAGCTCATCCAAAAATTCTAGCTTGAAATCCTCTATAGATGGCAACTGGACATCACTTCCTTGATCATCAATTAAAGGAGGCTCATACAAACATAAATTTTCCACATTGACAACGGAATACATTTGCATATATGAAGGCAGTTCAAGTTGAAATGCAATATTACCAAATTGTTTGATGATCTTGAATGGAGCATAGTGAATGGGCTTGAGCTTTTTACCTTCTTCTTGCATCATTTCTTTGCTTATGTGAAACCATACCTCATTTCCTTCTTGAAACTTGTGATCAACTCTAAGATTTTCATGCCTCTCCTTGTATTTTCTTTGACTATTCTCAAGTATTTCTTGAAGTTGTTGATGAATAATATGAATTTTCTCAATGAAATTTTGAGCCTTGTCAATATCACTATGCCCATCAATTGCAACATCCTTCTCAAAGATGAATTCTAATGACGATTTCGGCAAATACCCAAAGCAGGCTTCAAAAGGTGAAGTATTTGTAGAAGAGTGCTTAGCCCGATTGTAAGCGTGCTGAATGTAATGAAATTTTCCATCCCATAACTTGGGATGTTTTCTGCAATATCCTCTTAATAGATGCACAATGGTTCTGTTCACCATCTTGGTTTGGCCATTAGTTTGTGGATGAAAAGCAGTACTCTTTTTCAATTTTGTGTCCATCATTTTCCAAATATTGGACCAAAAATTCCCAATGAACTTGGAATACCTGTCACTAAAAATAGAAGTTGGAAATCCATAATGAGCCCATACATGTTGAAAATAAAGTTCAACAATTTGTTCAACAGTAATGGTTTTCTTACATGGCATAAGTATACACATTTTACTAAATCTATCCACAACTACATAAAGATATCATGCTATTTTCTTGACATAGGTAGACCTCCAACAAAGTCCATGGAGACACTCTCCCATGGCCTTGATGGTATCGGTAGTGGCATGTACAACCCAAGCTTCCTATTGCTAGGCTTTCTTGTTGCACACATAGAACAACCTCTTATAAAACGTGACACACTATCTATCATGTGAGGCAAATAGCAATACCTCTGTAGATGCGCCACTATTTTTCTTACCCCAAACTATCCATCAATAAGAGAAAAATGAGCCTCTCTCCTTGTGGTATACACAACTTGCCCAAATGAAACAGAAAATTGTTATGCATGTGATTATCATTTTCCTCAACTTGATTCCCTTCACTCAAACTAGCATACAAATCTTGAAAATCAACATCATGTGCATATTGTTCTATGTAACTCTCATGTACAATAGAATCATTTTTAAGTAAAGTAGAAGCACTTATAATTGGCCTTGAAAGCATATCGAAAAATTTATTTAAAATACCTTTCTTGTACCTTATAACCAAGTGAAACTATTGAAGAAATCCCATCCACCTGAAATGTCGTGATTGCTGCAATTTTGTTTTCTATTGCAAGTACTGTAATGGTTGGTGATCGGTATGTATAAGCATCTCTTTACCCATCAAGTAGTGTTTCCAATTCTTGATGCTTTGTACCATTGCATACAGTTCTTTGTCATATGTAGGATAATTAGTTACAGCACCATTGAATGTTTCAGAATGAAAAGCGATAGGCTTACCATGCTGCAAAAGTATTGCACCCATGGCATAATCACTAGCATCTGTTTGTATCTAGAATGGATGTCTCAAATTTGGTAATGCAAGTGTCGGAGCTGAACTTATCTTGTATTTTAAACCTTCAAAATCTTGTTGTTGTTTGCCTCCCCATTGGAAGCCTTTCTTCACACTTGTCACTGCATGCATAGGGGATGCTATGGCAAAAAATTTAGCAATAAGCTTTCTCCAATACTGAGTTGTGCCTAAGAAACTTCTTACCTCGGTTACTGTTTTGGGAGTGGGCCAATTCACAATGGCTTCCACTTTATAAGGATCAATTCTCAACTGGCCTCCTCCTACAATGTGCCCCAAATAAACTAGAGAAGTCTTTCCAAATTCACACTTTGACATCTTAAGAAATAATTGCTCTTTCTTAAAAACATCAAGCACTCTTTTCACATGCAAGACATGTTCTTCTCTTGTTTTGCTGAAAATGAGTATATCATCTAAATACACAATCACAAAGTCATCAAGAAATGGATGCAAAACATTATCCATAACACACATGAAAGTCGATGGTGCATTACACAAACCAAACGGCATAACCAACCACTCAAAGAGTCCTTGTTTGGTTTTGAATGCAGTCTTCCATATATCACTTTCTGCAATTCTTACTTGATGATATCCACTTCGTAAATCTAACTTAGTGAAAAAAAATTCTTCTTTCAGCTAATCAAGAAAATCATCTATCCTTGGGAGTGGGTATCTATTCTTTACTGTTATCTTGTTCAAAGCTTTGAAGTCTACACACATGCGCCAAGTCCCATCTTTCTTCAAAATCAAGACTATGGGTGAATCAAATGGTGAAGTGCTTGGCCTTATGAGTCCCTTGTCCAACATGTCCTTGATTTGCCTCTTTATTTTAGCATTATCCATTATCGACATGTGATACATGCCAATGTTTGGAAGAGGACAATCTTATTGCAACTGAATCTCATGTTGAATATCCCTTTTTGGAGGCAATCCTATTGGCTCCTGAAACATATCATGGTGTGAATCAACTACTTCATATAAATCTGATTTCAAATTAGGATCACAATCCTCAAATTATTCATGATTAACATCATATTTAGGCTTAATCATTAAAAGCACAAAATTCTTAATTGAATTCACCAGCCTTTTTACCTGTTCAACATTTACCAGTGTAATATTTGTCTTCTTGCGATGTGCTCTAACAATGAACTCATTTCCATATTTTAATAAATGGTATTTGTTCTCATGGCGATGGAAGATCGCTTTCCTGTCATACAAGTAAGGACTTCCCAACATAGTACCTGTAATATCAAACGGAACCACATCTAATTAAATTGTGTCAACAAAATGTGTAGTTATTGCAAAGTGCAATATGCAGTTCTTTGAAACCTATAAATTTGCATCCTTACAAATCCACCCAAGTGGATATGGTTTTGGATGTGGAATGGCATCAAGATTAAGTTTCTTGACCAAGTCTTCAAAGATTATGTTTTCTTATGACCCACTATCGAACAGTGTGTCAATCTTGGTATGTTTGGATATGACCCTCACATGAAACAGTTCATTTCTCTCTTCTTCATTTGGAGCTTGTATGTGACAGTTTGATGTACTATTACTGGGTTTTGTTTCAATTTATTTCCCCTTCACATTCTTCAATCCCATTGCTGTAATTTTTGATTCATCACTTGAATCCTCTCCTAAGTCATGTTGAGTTGTAGTTGCAGTTTTCTGCTTCCCTTTGTTATTGTTATACTTGGGTCTCTTTTCAGGATGTAATTTCCAACAATTTTTCTCTTCATGGCCTTCTCTTGAACAATTTTTAAAAACCACTTTTTCTCCCTCTTTCTTGACATGTGCATCCTTTTTTACCTTACCTTTTGAGGTCTTCTCTTTGTTTTTCCCCTTAAAAGGTTTCTTCCTACGCTCATCAGTAATGTTTTTCCCTCTAGCGTCTAGATGTGTGGTCTGAACACAAACTTCGTCTAGACTTGTAGGGTTAAACATGAGAATAGTATGTCTTAGGTAGCTTTATAAGCCTCCTATGTACTTGAGCAAAGTATCTTGGCTCTGAAAATCTACCCCTAATAAGAGAGCTCTTCTCCTAAATTCTTGGGTGTATTCTTGCACATTATGTCCTTTCAATTGTCTAAATTTTTCCAGTTAATTATGGTTTTCTGCATATGAGCTAATGGATAAAAGTGTTGTTTTATTGCAATGAAATTAGTCCATGATAGGATAATCTTACCATGGTTCTTGATCTCCTCCTTTGTCTTGGCTTCCCACCAAACAAGTGTTTCACCTTCCATTCTCAATGAAGCTAGTTGGATTTTGGTATCATCATCATGAAGGTTCTGAATTCTCAAATAGAGATCCAATTTTCTAATCCAATTATCAAGCTTTATGCATTGACTTCACCATTAAACATTGGTAATTCAAACTTAACATCAAATTTTAGAAAAGGAATTTTACGAGTTTTCTTTGACTTGTGTGGCTGATGTACTAAATATTAAGTAGAGGATGATGAGGATGAATATGAGGGTGATGATGGTGACTTTCCACTGCCTCCATTTCCTCCATTTCCCTTCTTTGATTTAACTTCATTGTTGTGACTTCCTGATGATCCCTGACCTTCCTTATGAATTTTGGATTGTTCTCCTTCTAGTCTCTCATTCCTTTCTTGATAAAGGACTCTCACCATTTCAGTCATGTCAAGGAATGCTTTCGTGAATGCTCTTTCTTCTTCTTTGGGATCCACTTCTTCATGGATTTCTCCTTCTCCTGGAGGCATGTTTAATTCTACTTCTACTTATTTTGGAGGTGAACTAGGTGGTGGAGAATGTGGCAATCTTGCCCTCCTTTTTTGTGGCTCACTTTGAAAACCTCTTGCTTCCACCAATTTTCCTTCTCCTCTCTTAAGCTTGAGCCTAGTAAGCATGAAAACCCTTGAAAAAAGCTAAAAAAATATTTGCACACAAAAACACCAGATATTAAACTCTAGCTATGATACCAACCTGATCTGAAAGGAGTGTATAAGTTTTCTATGCTAAGTGTCCTTTCAGTATTAAAAACATGTACAATTTGTCTCCATTTGTTTTCTGAAGGAATGAGTATTTTAACTATGAAACATAGATGAATTTTTGAGTTTTTAAGCATGAAAATAAGCCTAAATAACATTGTACAACATTGTCTATCAAAGAAATAACATCACACATACGTTTTACACAACAGACATGATGAAGCAGTTCACCCCTCTTGGGCTACATCTGTTGGTCCAACTCCTAATGGCATGTCCCTCTTTGTAATTATGCTAAAAATTGAAAATAAATGTGTTTAAAAGCCCCTAATGGTTTTTTTCTATGCACCAGTGGCTCCAGAATGCTCAAATTAGTCTAGGTAGACTCTTTTTTCACCCAAATTGGTCGAAAATTGACCTCCCAAAGATTTTTCCCAATATCAGCTAGAAAACCTCCAGTAATTGTGGATAACTATAGTTAACTGCAATTAATTTGGAAAAATTCCTAAAATCTAGCTCGACATTAAACTTCTATCAATATAAACCATAGCATTAAATATTGTGGTTAGGGGAGGGGTGGTCACAAGCCAACCCCGCTTACCCCGCGGTCATGGTTTTTAAACTCTGCATATATTGGAGCGGAACCCAAAGTATGATCAATGTTCCGAAACCCTTTTCGAAGCGTAACGCAAGATTTCACCTTACCTCGCATGTCACAATGCTTTTCCGCCAGAGGTTACGATATAAGAAACTGTCACATTAAAGTTTTATGTCACAGGGTGACATATGACCACAACCATGAAACCACTGGAGTTATGGTTTGTTGTAGCCGCCAGTTAACTATTTGATGTCGCAATTTTAAACGTTTCCATGTGAACACTGTTTGGGGCCTCCGGTGGATTGGGACCGCCAGTAGTTCCCCCCTCAACATTGAAACTTTTATAATTTTAAATGTATGCGGCAGACTTATAAGGTAAGAACCAATGTGTAGCGGAGACAGTGGAGGTCTTTTCTGGCGTGCTGGAGGTCACGGGGTCGAACCCCCTGGACCTCAAAAAAAAATTGGTCAATGGTCAAGGGGACATGTGGCAGCCTCCGGGCTGGCCACGTGTCACCCATCCAATGACCTTCATCAAATTTGTACAAACCAGATCTATGGTCCTGAATCTGCCACTTATCGAAGCATAACTGGATTTGAGAAAAGGAAATATTCTCAGTATATGCCACCCATGCTAACTGTACCTGCATGCTGATGAGGCATCCGCATCCCAGTCACTCTTGTCACATAAATTTTAGTTGTTTAGGAATACGAATAGAACGCAGTATCTTCCTCATACGACATCGATTTTTTGAACCATTTGCGACGTCGGAATCACAACGACAAGACCTATTTGGTCGCTTAGGTTCAGTATAGTTTCAAGAACTTTCAATTTTAAGAAAAACACATGATCTCCTGATCAATTGGCATAGATCGAGCACATGGGTTCTTAATATTAAAGGACTGAGATGGTTTTGTGTTGTTCCATTCACACCTAGGTCATCATGAAGTAGTGTGAATATTTGGTCAAATGTTTGACATTGATCAACAGTCCAATGAGATTGGAAATTGAAAATGAGAACAGAGGAAACATACATTTACAATTACATCCAAAAATTCACATTCATTCTTGACATTCATTGTTGGAAATCATTGTTGGTTCATATTTGAGTGCTTCATATTTTCCACAACCTAGAATACATGGTAATTTTTTGTGCATTTGTCAGAGGTCATGAAAAATGATGAAATGGAGACTATATGCAGGAAGTCTACATGCCATGTCTCCCTAGACTAAAAACACGTATACTTCTACTCAGATTGCTACACAAAAGAAAATGGGCGATCGAATTCAAAGTGTGAGGCAGAACCAACTTCAATATAGCCTGAGAAATTTGTCAAATGAAATTTTGAAAGTTGTCTATTTTGTACTATTGAGGGCATGGTTTCTTTGAGGTTATTTAATCTTATTCCTAGACTAAGAAAGGTATACAATATGTTTGTTCAGGTATAATGTCACAATATTGCTAGGAATCCTACATGAAAAGTAATTGTGTACTTGACAGAGTAACAAAATGTGCCAGTGCAATAATATTAATTGGAATTTTAACATTACCAATGTGTAGGAATTCCATATGCTATGGAACGATCTAGCTTATCGTGAAATACTTGCTAACAACTTATTTTAACTTGCTTCTTGTGGGTTCAACCTGGAAAAACTATTGTCAATGAAGAAATAATGGTGGCAGGTTCAAGAGCATAAATCAATCTTCTAAGATTGGTTGTGTATAACATATTGGAAATGTAGTTTATCATATGTCCTTGAAATTTTCTAAATGATCTACAAATGAAAGTCTAACATAGCTGATGGCATGGTAGGTAACATAAGAAGGTTCAATTCCCTAAATAAGCAAGTGGGAAAGGTCCAAGTTTGGGTGATTTTGATAAAAGAGTATAGTTTTATCCTTGGGGAATCTTTCACTCCAGTGAATGGAATACTTTTGGTTCCTCACCTCTTTGTGATAATGGAAATATTTCTCTCGAGTTTGAAATAAGCATTTGGAACAAACCCTAATGATGCTTCTTGTTGAGCAGGTTGAATCATTGCTTCGAGTTGAACAGGGGAGGATGATTCAGATTGGTCAACTTCTTAAACTATGGAACGAAAGAATTTGGAACTTAAATGTTATGATTTTATCAAATGACAATGAAAGAAAACTTGGAGACTCTTTGTGTGAGCCACTACAAAAATTTGTTCCATTCCATCTCACATTTTTCGGTGCTCTTTGGTGCAACATGTTAACTTGAATGAACATTTCCTAATAGCCTCATATGCATGTTCATTAAGGAGAGACATGATATATGTTTGATTGAAAATAGAACTGGAACAAAATGGCTTTGTAAAACCTCAGCCTAAATGGAAAAGTGGTTCACTATTGCAAATAGAAAGTGGCATATTAATTTTGTGATGCATTAGTACCTCAAACCTATCCAAGTTTTTGCAGATGGGAGTGATGAAAATGACCTCATGACTAAAATCAAAGAGAAAAAATTGTAGCCTGTTGTAACTTTTATTCTAGTAAACATAACGAAAGGCTTAATATTTGGTTGCAAAATTGTCCCAAAATATGTTAGTGTAGTGTATAAAACCCAATTGAAATTGATCTGCAAGCTTGTCAACTAGTAAGAAGACATCATGGAAAATTGTTGGGGGAAGGAGCCAATAGTTTTCTTGTTAAAAAACATTCTATTGAAGATGGTAATAAAGATAGAAGAGAAAGCATAGAGGATAAGGATTGGGACTTAGTGGATAATTTCTTAGAAATATAAAGTTGTGTCAATAGAAGCAATGCATATGGTTTTAAACAATGGAGAGTTGTGTACTTAGCACTCACAATTTCAAGGCCCTATATAATTTCAAATTGGACAATATTTCCACAGAGAAGACCCTCATTTTAGTAAATTTGAATTTGACTTCTAGAAGTTTTATCTTGAAATGTTTATACATAAGATGTGTTACACATCATATGTGTAGTATTTTTTATTTCTGTTGAAAATATCATAGTCTAAGTAAAATACAGTGATTTGAGAAGAATTGAAATGAATGGTTGGAATACAAACCAATTAGTTGTGAGAAAAAAAACAAACATTGATATATATATATATATATATATATATATATACACAAAGAAGTTATTTGAGTGAATGGTTGAGATACATGGTTTGATATTTTCCCAGCAAGAGAGAGAAAATTAGTGTCAAGTTAGTATGACAAAGTGAGGTTGTTTCTCTATGGAAAATGAATAGAGATACTATTGTTAGGTTCTGAGTTGAAATCTTGTTTGGTATGGCTATTTGAGCCTTGTTGAGTCAGATTATATTGCTAATTTTTGTCATCCTGATATATTGTTGGTTTGATATGTATTGGATAGAGTTGTAGAAGAGCCAAGGCTTGTCATTGAGAATTTGGTTGTTGAGCAAAGGTTTGTATTGCAGAAAGGTATTTGGTTTGGTTTTTTGTATTGATACTAAGAATTGAAGGTCGGTGCCCTCGCGGAAAGTGGTGGTGTGTTGATTAGGGAGTATTGGATTCCTTCAGGTAGGTGTTTGAGAAACTATTTGGGGATCAATGCCTCTTGCAGATGGGTGTATGCAAATAGTTGTGGAAGAGGGGGCTTCCATCAGTTTGTGGCCTGGAGTGAGTGGGTCCTCACATATCTTGCAAGTTGGTGCTTGCATACTGGTTGTTGTCAGTACATTGTAAAATAATATTAATAAGAATAAAAAAGTGTTCGGTGGTTTTTCCCCTGAAAGGGTTTCCACCTAAAATCCTTGTTTTTCATATGTTATGATTGTGTTGCTTATGTTGTTTGATTTTTATTTTTTCATGTATTTTTTTTTTGATTTGTTGCTCATATGTTCTGTTGGTTAATCAATGAATAAGTTAATTATTTAATGAGAAGTAGAAATTCATTAATGATGATCCAATCAAAGTTATACTGATTCACCCCCTCTCTCAATATAATCGGGTTTCCAACACAAGATTACATGCCAGAGATAAAAATACAAGAGAAATTCATAGAAACATGCATAAAAACTATGCACACCATGATTTACTTTTAAAAAGACCCAATTGGGGAAAAACCAACCTAATACTAAATCTACTATATTTTGGCTTAAATGCATCCAACCCACCCAACACCTCGGCCCCAACCAAGTGAGCCTTCCACTTGCTCAAATTCATCACATTACAATGGAGAAAACCCAAGCCTTTTAAAGGTTTTAACTACATGTAATACCATGGAATCAATATCACAGGTCACCAATACCAAGTTCCCAACACCACCACTATTGACCTAACAAACTTGACTCTTTTATTCAGTCAAGTTTACCCAACAATCCCCCAATAAAATTTCATGAGGAAATTCTTTGGATCAAATTCAAAACTTGCATGCCCCACTCTATTAATCTAGGCTTTATTAGGTTTATGAATGCCTAACCAAGTATTACAACAATTTTCCCATATACATGTAGCTTACAAAATTTTCATCTCCAACGTATTTAGTTTTATTGTTATTGTATGAACACTTAAGCCGCCATCCTCTAACCTTCACACTTGGTCACACAAATTTCTCTCCTCATGCTACTTCATCACAACCAACATATTGATATGGTTTACATATATGTGGGCTTTGGTATTTTCCTTTGCATCTACCTTCCATATCAATGATATCATGTCATCTCCATGTGGGCCATCCATGTATTGCTCGTGTCCCTGCTGTGGCTTGATGAAACACTACAATTATTTATTCACCAAGTAGAAGATTATCCTTTTCAACCCTTTGTTTGGCTCTAATATCCAATTGTTAGAAATAAAAGTAAGAGAACAATTCATAGCAACATACACATTGTTACAACATTATTTCTTAGAGACTTTGCAAATTGTAAATATTAAAAAAAGATATAAAATTGATTGTATCTATTGCATAAAGTTTAATTTTATATGTTCAATAAAGTCCATTGAGGTGTTAAATAGCAGTTGAATTTTAAAAACGCATCGAGCCCCTTGATTCAAATTGATGGTGGAAAGGTTACTTGCCCCCATCCCCCCCCTTCTGACTCTCTTAACTTCAATGGGGGGGAGGGTTCAATTTTTGTCTTGGTAGGTTTACCACCATGATATGTGACAACCAAAAAAATCAATTTCTCATCCCCCATCCCCTGCCCACATAGTGGTTTATGATACCACTATGGTACGCCTCATGAAATTCCACTCTAGTGACATGACCGTGGGGCCTAAACAACATTAACACATAAGAAGTGTTAAACGATAAGAAGTGTCCTAAAATGGTTAGATAATTTCATAAAGGGGAAAAATGGTTTTCTTCTCTTATTCATGTAATATCGAAGCACATATTAGTAATGTTCTAGTTATTCCTCTATGCACCATAACCTTCAAATTTCATTCTTCAGCCTGCACAATAACCTCTACTACTTTGGGTAATTTATTTGATACTCAATTGTTACTCATTTATTTTAAATGAAGGTTAAAGTTGTAAAACCCTTGATAGTAGAAGATTTCCACCCTATTAACTTTGATGAGTTTCACTTACTAGATAAGGAATTTGGTTCCCATGAAACCCAATTTGATTTTGACTTGTATGAGTCAAGAGAATGGGTGTTTCAATGCTTCCAATATATTCATAACATTTCATTGGTTTGGAAGACCTACTTGGAATAATTAATTATTCCTCAAATTGACTCATACCCTGAATTTGTCTCATGGTGTTCAAAACAATATCTCAGAGGTAAGAAGACAATTGTATCAAAAAATGGAGTGGTGTTATTTTATATTAGTTTTGCGTCTATTATGAAAATGCAAAAGATTGTGATGCCCAATCAAACCCAAAATTTGAATGAAGAGTTGTTAATTTAGTCATATAATGAGTTAACCCCTTAAGAAAAGGATATTTTTCTTGAATCCTGTTTTCCTTTAAATTCCTGATTACCTAAAAGTAATCCTCATTATTCATCCAACATTTTTCCTGAAATGTCCAGGAAAAATATTTCTATGATTTGTTGTCTGTTAGGGTATGATGATGTCCAATCAGTAGATGAGACCATTTTAGGGTTTTTAACATCCTGATCACTAACCAAGAAGTCTTTTGTTAGGTTTCATTTTGGTCAATATCTAGCTAATGTCATAAATCACCAATTAGTGAATTATAGTCTTACCAAGTCATTCAGATATCAATCAGTCCTAGTTTCCTTTATTTGCAAGTGGAATTTTTTTTCAATTTATCATTACAAACTCAAGATTCAAGAGGGAAATTCCTCTCTATAATACGTGGGACACCAATTGTGAGAAATCATTCTCCAAAATTTTGTTTTTATGGTTTTTTCAATTAGTTTTTATAATTTATTTCAATATGTCACATGATCTGTCTCCTCCAAGGATATTTCCATAGATCAAAAGGGTATTACAACTCAGTGAAGGGACTGAAGTTGTATATTGGTATCTTTATAAAGATTTTTTAGAAATTATAGTTTATGTTGGTGAATTACCTCCATCTAGGCTTCCTTATTTCCTAGCAATGAGAAATTTTGCACTAGAGTTCATAAGGAAGAACTTCAATGTTGAAAAAAAACATTTTGTATCAAAAAATGGTCCTGCCATGTTCAAATTGAAGGCAAAAGTGGGGCCTTTTTTGTTAACAAAAGAATAGCTAGTCAAGAGGTTGAGGCAATGTTGAAGGATATGAATTTATCACGGGGATAGATTTGGCACTATGATCCTCACACAATTATATCAAACAAAAGAATAGAGCATGTTTTAGCTCCTTATAGGAATAAGCCAAGACCTGAAATTGAGTAGTTTTCTAACAAAGAAGTCCGAGAACGAGATCTAAATCCAATTATTCAAATAAGTACTGAAATGGACCAGTCCTCATAATCAATTATCATTTAAACTCCACAACGAAAGGAATAATATATTAAAAGAGTATTTTCATAAGAACAATAGTCAACATAAGCTTTAGAGCTAGAAAATGCAAAGCATAAAGCACATAAAAGACAAAGGTTAGAAGAAACAAAGGTTTCAATTGTTGAGGTGAATACTGATGAGATTACATCTAGTGAGCATGTTTTCAATTTTAAACTTCTATCATTGGTGTCTCTTGCAAAAGAAACATCATATTATGGTGCTTAACCTACCATAGATGGTAAGTAGGATACTATTTTCTCTCAATTTATAGAATAAAGAATATGAATATGAAATTAAAATAGGATGCCTATAGTGAGCTATGTAAGCATGGCTCAAGATCATCATAGAAAAGATTACTCTTAGCCTAGACTATGAGAAAGGAAAATTAAATACAGAAATTTTCAAACATACATATCATGTTATTAAAATTGCAGAAGTCTACAAAGTAACCATGTTCACTATTGATTTGAAATAGGTTCATCTAGTTGATCAAATGGGTATTCACAAGGAAATAGGGAAAATGTTATGCATAAGCTTAACTAATACAACTAATAATGCTTCAAATTTAGAAAGAATGTTGACCAAAGTGACCACCTAGTTGAAACAAGAGAAAATTTCAACCAAAACAAAGCAGATGGAAATAAAGAACTTGGAGTATGTAGTGTCCCACCTCGACAAGATTAATTTTGTGACATTTGGAGAGGGTGATTTTGATGTAGTGATACAAAAGTTATGCATGTCAGACTTTTGTATATGCTTGTATGTTATAGATCTGGTTAGGGTCATACAATTATTGTGTGCTTATGATAAAGACTTATTTTGGTAAGACTAATTTTGGGTAAGTGCATATTATTGATTTTTCTCTTATGGTATCCTAGTTTGGACATAGGTGTATGACATGGATGGTGATACAATATTGATACACATAGATCCATGGATGATCATGGTTGTGGGAAATATGGTTAATTATGATTTATGGATGATACATGATTTAAATGATTATATATGCTTAATCTTATAGTGAAAAATATGTGGTAGGGGACCTATTTATTTGAAAACAAGGATGCTCAAATCATAAAATGATTGTGGAAGTCATCATACATGATTTGTATGATTATATATGCTTACTCTTGTACTTAGCAACATGTGGTAGGGGATGTGGTAATTTTCAAACAAGCATGTTCAAATTATAAATAAATGTGGAAGTCATTTCTTCAAAATCAAAATCACTGCGGAATTCATGCAAAATTCTTGCTCTTGGAACTAGACCTTACCAATGAACCATCATATGGGTATGAGCTCACAGTCAATACCTTAAGGTGAAGCATGGATTTTCAAGCAAGAGTAGATGAGAAGCCATGTAAATTAGGTTGCAGAGTCTGAAATCGATGAAGATAAATACGTGGAATATTTAATCTATAGTAAAATGATTAGGATGCAGAGTCCTAAATATTTAAAATATCAAGTGTGGAATCTTGGATCCTTGGAGTAAATCAAGGCATGAAGTCCTCAATCTACTAGGGCATGAAGATCCATGTGATAGGGATGAAGACTCTCCATTCTCTAGAAGAAAAAAAAATACCACCCATGGGTAGCTCAAGGATGAATTGAATTAATAAAATCTCATTTCTGACAATTTTAGAGCGATTTTCTAAATATAGAAAGTCATGTCTGTCATCTCAAATATGACTTTCCAAAAATAGTAAACCACTTCTCATCAATTGGTAATCAAGTATAGTTGAATGAAAATCACTTAACTTATCACTAATCAATTCTAATAGTTCAATCTTCACTTAATCATCAATATTATTAATATTATTATTATCTTTTATGAGAGTATGATATTATTATTAAAAGGAATTACAAGTCACCTTCATCACCTCAATAACTTCACACCTCTCACCTTGTTGACTCTCATGGCTCTACATATATCTCTCTCTTAATGATAAATTACATTCTTTCTTACCCACTCATCAAAGACATGGCATATTCCTCTTAAACTTATTAAAAGCATGTCATAAAATATTCCTCTTACACTCACTTTAATGCATATGTTACACTCTACTTAACTAAGGTATGCATACCTCTCCTTAATGGCATCAGTTACACTCCTCTAAGTGGAATTTGTTACTTTTTCTCAAGACGTGCATATTACTCCTGCTTTATGAAAATAATTTTTTGTTCCTCCTATATATGTGTCTCATGTCTTCTCACTTGGGGAGATGTGCATGGTGATAACAATATTTTGAGAGATTGAAGAAGATTGTGAGAGGGAGAGATTTCGAGAGTAGAAAAATTATAATCTAGATTACTAAGTAGGTCTACCCACTAGAGTTGAACATGAGCGGTATTGAGAGGAAGTGCAACTTATCTTCCTCAACTTTCCTTGTATATCTCTTCTGCTATATTTTGGTACTGTTTGTGAGCTTATACAACTCAGGGGTTCCAGGGGGGAATTTATTCCTTGATATGGTTGGGTGGAAAATTGGATGGTTCAAATAAGTTGGTTAAGGAATTAGAGATGGATCACATTCTCAACGATTGGAGTTGCATATCTCATCAATGAATTGAGGAAGAGAAGCCAAATATTGCTAAAAGTAATTACAATTAATAATTACGAAAGAGGTTGGGTAAGAGTTTCATGACTTATGGTTTTGTGTTTTTTTAATAGAAATAGGTAATTAGATGCATTTTAGAAAGGGTTTCAGGGTATGTTTGCAAAGTGTTTGAAAAAATCCCTGAATGGGTAATGCTATATATATATATATATATATATATATATAGAAATATAGGTAATTAGATGCATTTTAGAAAGGGTTTCGGTATGTTTGCAAATGTTTGACAAAATCCACTGAATGAGATATAATCTTATATATATATATATATATATATATAAGCTTATATATATATATATATAAGTGATATATAAGTGCTAACTTGCAACCTACAAGATAAGTAAGAAAATGGACATGTGCCTAGAATATACTTGGAGGGATTATAGGATCAACCCTTAAAAGAAAATGAAAAAAAAATGGCAACCAAAATATGGTTTGGAAGATCAAAATATTGAGGTAAGTTGAGGTTTTTTAGTCATTTCATAGAATATATTTTGTATTCTTATTAATAATTCATTGTGTTTGTGATTCAAATTTTGGTATAGTTTTGTTAACTTACATAACTACAAACTATTTGATAGAAATTCATAAAGGTTGTAGCATTTAGGTCTACCATGTGTTTTCCAAATTGTAGTAGTGGTTACAATAAGTTTGTCAACTTATGTCAAAGGAAGTAGCTTTATCGGTTGTAAAGTGCTTGATTAAATACATGTATCAAGAATTCATATAGTGAACTTGTAAATTCGTAAATTCAATGAAAATATCATAGTACCATAATTTTGGGTTGTCTTTCTTCATGTAGAGTTGTAGATGATAGTTTTCATTCTGTGTGTTTGACAAAAGTGGTAAATGAGATCCAAATATTTGTTCTTTTAAAGAATTACATCCTTAGGAGTTTTGGATGTGATTCAGCTCAACGTCAGGGGGTATTCATACCACATGACCATGTAACCTTTGATTTGTTTCCAAAAAAATGCTTTTCAGAACCTGAATCGTCAATCTAAGCAATTTTGCAAATTGTTGCTGCCAACCACATTTGCTTGTTATCGAGTTTTTTTTGGGTGAAAGTCACTATTTTAATATTGAAACATTGGAAGTTCAATATATGAATTTTATGAGTTAAATAAGTTGAGGAAAAATCTTAGCTAATTGTTGTCAAACTTTGTTTTTAGAGATTATGGCTGCCAAGTGTTTAACAAAATGCCTCAATGGTTGTAGCTTTTATGCACATAAATTGTTAGAGTGAATGTCTTAATGAATGTGAATTGTATGTATTAGAAAATTATTGAATAGGTTATTCAATGGATGCATATCCCTGCATCTACAAATTTTTGTATGAATGTGAAAATGAATTTAACAAAGTTGTTGAAGAATAAATCAATAATATTCTAGTAGGATAGTTGTTACTTCTATCATCTAAATACATCAATAAAAAAAAGGGTTGTTGTTGGAAACAATTTTACAGTAACCAATTCTGTAGGATTTAATTACTTGTGCAAGTAAGAATAATAAGTTGTCTGAGTTGCATCTTTTAAAGGTTGCAACCTTATGCTTAAATGATTGTAGCAAACAACTATTTGTGCCCAATTTTGGTAGGCCCATTGTTTTACTTGTCACTTTTGAAGAATAATATGCTTCTGAATTTGTAAGAGTGGTTTCTCTTGTTGCAACATTCATTATACAAGTCTCATAATTGAAGCAATGCCATTTTGCAAATAATTTTTTTGCCTTAATAATTGGGAATGAGAATTTTTAGTTGATGAATTTGGAAGTGTTGTTGGGTTAATATCTTTTGTGATTCCCTTCTTCCATTTCATAAACACATCATTATATTTTCTAATAAAGAGAGGCATATTCCTCCTTCAGTTACCTTGTTATAGGTAGGTTAATACTCATACCCTTACATGTGATTTTTGTAATAGAAGCACGATATTTTAGGTTCTTGTGGCATAATTTTGTGGTTATGATGTAAAGAGTCAATAAGAGAAACCTATTTAGCATAATCTAGTGGATCAAATAGTTTGATTAAACTTAATGATCACACATGGAATTATGGTGGAATGTATTTCCAATCTTGCTTAGAGATCACGTACAAGTATGAAAAGAGTGTATGCTTATTTTAAACTTGAGGATAAATGTTTTTTGGAATTGGTTTTAAGGTAAATTTATCCCTAACTTCTTATGTTCTATTCTTACATTGAAATAGATGAAGGAACACAATTACATGATAACTAAGTTAGGCATATTATGAAAAAAACAAAAAAATTAGTATTATTGTTGAATGTGAACTTTACTTCTCTATATTGTAGATGATTGGTAAGGTGGGACCTTACCTATGGTATCAGAGTGAGCTACAACACTAGTGCCTAAATGGGCCAACATGATTGCTTATAGGTTGATGATGTGTGAATGCTGATTTTGTATGCATGTTGAATTGTTATGTATGTTGACTTGAGAGCATATTGGTTGCATAGGGGATATTATTATTATGTCATTTAGAAACTCATGAACGAAAAATAATTATTTCTTGTATTCCTTAAATTTTTTGTTAAGGAAAATTATTGGAAATATGTGAAAGGACTTAAAGACATGCTGGGAAATTATGTGCTTGAGAAGTTGGGGTTAAACCTAAGCATGTGAATGGCTTGATTTTCAATGGGTGAGTGATATATATGGAGTGCATGCATCATTTCATATATGTTTAATGCATCATTATCAATGTGATGTGGGCATACCAGGCATATTTACTAGCTGAAATTGTATCTACCAAGAAAAATATTGGCCTAATTTGGACTATATTATGATGACTTTGGTGTGTATGCTTTGAGAATGTTTACATTAGAGAACTTTTGAGGTCTAAAATGGGCCTCCTAAAAAAATGTACAACCAAAATAAACTTTATAAGAACCAATAGGATTCAAGGTTATTATATCAACCATGGGGGATGATTCACCATTTTTTGGGTAAAAAAATAAAAAGATTAAAAAATAATAAAACAATAAAACTACTTTTTCAACTTATCTCCTTGAGGTTTTACTCAAATTTCGAGCAGGAGTATTCGTTCGATGCAAAATTTAATTCCTCATCCAAGGAGTACTCATGTTGCATACTTTCGATGGACCATGTTACATGAAAAATGATAAATACATGAAATTTTTTTATTGCAATCATGTTTTTCATGTATTTCTCATTTTCCGTGTATCAGGCTTCATCGAAAGTATGGAACATGGATACTCCTTAGATGAGGAATAAAATTATGCATCCAACGAGTGTCCTTGCTCGAAATTTGAGTATACCCATAGGGAGATAAGTTGAAAATACGAGTTGAAAAAGTAGTTTTTTATTTTTTTCCCTCTAAAATTTGATGATGTAATCTAATCTTATTTTATTATTTCCACTATTATTTTATAATTTCCTTAGGAGACCCACTTTAGACCTCAAAATTCCCCTAATGACCCGTTTAAGGACGAGATTCAATTAACGTGATGATTGAGTTAATCATGTTAATTTTGACTCTTTTATTATCTACACTAATGAAAACTTAACAAAAGTTACCTTGAAGGATGTCGTTTTTAAATGTGAATGTAGATTCACGAGTAACGTATGTGCATTAATTTGATGCGTTAAATTATGATGTGGGAATACATTCTTAACTATTAAGAATGGAATTCCTATGATTTCTTTGACATGATATTGTGTAGTTTGGATTGACATTATGCATCAAATAACTTGAAATTAATCAAATACTAGGTTGTGGTATGACCTTCCTATTAAACAAGAGGCTTAAATGACTTGTGCATGAATGGTTGTGGAAGCCATTTTAAGGAACACTTGAAGGTTATGCTATCCTTAAGATATGTATGGGTGTGGAATCCATACTAGCATATATCTATGAGCTAAAGTATGGGTGTGGAACCCATACTAACATATAATTATTATCTAAGGTATGGGTGTGGAATCCATACTAACATATATATATGATTTAAGTAATTCTTTTGGTTAGAATGAAAAAAATATTTTGATGGAATCTCATAGACATGATTAAAGAGGATTGATTATGTGTAATTAAATTTAAATGGATAGATATTCGTAACATGAATTTTCTCGAGATTTAAATCCCTTATTTTCTTTTTATTAAAAAGGAAGATACTAATATTGGTATAGTGAACACCATTATGTGGTTTAGAATATTTGGAATAATTGATTTATATATATGGAGTCTAGTGTGAACTAGGTATATATCCTCTAGTATTGTAATTCTTTTGTATGTGTTGGATTTAAGTATAATTAAATTTATTTTCAAATTCTTGAAATGTAGAAAAATATTATTGTGATAAGTTGATGAAATATATTTTCTTTTGACTTAAGAAAAATTTGGTCTAGGAAAGCCATAATAGTCTCCTTAATGATTTTATCAATTGCATATTCGTTGAATTCTATTTAACTAAATTAATTAGAGAAATTGTGAGGATTGAACCATTAAATTCTCTAAACTATTGTTAGTTAGGCAATCAAGTCAAAATTCATATTTCTTATGAAGTTGATGAATTTCTTTCTTGAAATTTAATTATCTTGTAAAGTGTTAAGAGAATAACATGTTTAGAAGATAAACATGTTATGTTGTGATAAATTTGTTTTATTTGAACTTAAGGGGAAAAGGTATGTGATTAATGAAAAACTTATTTGAGTTATTGTTTTACAAGAATATGTGCTTGTGATAATTTTTTAGGGAGAAATTTAAGGAGAGTGAGATCACATTTTGATGCATTGGTATTATTGCATGACGATTGTATTATATGTGGAATGGAAAATATTGTTGCATTTAGTAATTTGTGCTTGGATTTATAGTTGTATGAGTAGTCATTAGTCCTACAAAAGGTTGTAATCTTTTTAGAGGGTGGTAATTCTCCTTTAAAAAAAGGGGGGGTTTAGCTTTATGTTAGAAATTCCCTTGTAATAGTCTAAATCTTATTTAAATTCAACAAGATTCTTCATAGTTTGAGAAATGTATGGTTTTCATAGTTTTTTTGTGTATGTATTAATAGTAAGGAATAAGATTTGAAACCAAATGAATTGATTAATTATTTAATAGAAATCATGAGCGATTTTATATTTGGAAAATAGGTTGGCTTACAGTTATCAAGATAGATTCAATAATATAGATATCGTATTTGTGTAATTATGAAAGTTGTTCTTGATTACAAGCCGCTTTCAAAAAGATATCATTAATTTGTTTTTGGAATGAATATATTCTAACATAGTCATTCATAATTGATTCTCAAGTAAGAGAAGTGAATAATAATGAATATTATGAGAACTCAAGGAATGACGTATAATACAAAAGTGGGTTAATGAGGACTGTATGGAACCTTAGCTTGTTAGTTTAAAAAAAATAAATGGTATATTGAACCTTAAATTGTGATTTTTCCAAAAGAGTAAACAATTTAGTAAAAATTGTAGGTAGATCCTAAAGATTTTGATTGCAAGGATGTATTAGGGAATGAAAAGGTGAAACTTGTATTGAGAAGACATAAATCAAGTTGGATGTATGAGTGGGTTTTATATATAATATCATGTTTTGTTGTGTAGTTTCAATGGAAATTGTATATGGGTGATTTGATACTTGTATGCAAATTTGATTGTGAGATGGGATGGACCATCATTTTTGTTTATACAACCAATATGTGAGCTATTTATAGCTTGTGAATCTCAACATACTATAAAACCAAGACGATGAAACATGTAGGATTCATGTAGACTATGAGAAAGAAAAACATGTAGAATATCAAATTATTATAGATAACTAAAGTAGATGTCATATAAATTACATAAAATAGTATTTTTATATGGTACTACAAATTGTATGACTGGTTTTGATATAGAAATATTTAGCATTTATATCAACATGTCTAATATGATATAGATATATTTACTACTTGATTAAGAATGGTATGTTTTGGTTTTTAGGGAGTTACTTCCAATATAGAAAATATTAAACTATGAATTGGCATGAAGAAAAAGACATCGAATACATATACATAAGGTTAACACCTTATTGATAGGATAATTTAAAAGAGCTAAGTATCTTATGATTGTAGGAAAACTTCAGGCCAAGTTTAATCCAAGAGGGGGAGTATGTAGTGTCCCACCTCGGCAAGGTTAGTTTTGTGACACTTGGAGGGGATGATTTTGATGTTGTGATATACATATTATGCATGTTAGACTTGTGTATATTCTTTTATGCTATAGACCTGGTTAGGGTCACACTATTGCTATGTGCTTATGATAAAGAGTTATTTTAGTAAAGATTGATTTTGGTTAAGTGCATATTATCGATATTTTCTCTTCTGGTATCCTATTTTGGACATAGGTGTATGACCTGGATGGTGATCCAATATTGAGACACGTAGATCCATGGATGATCATGGTTATGTGGAACATATGATTAATTACTATTTATGAATGATATATGATTTGAATGATTATATATGCTTAATATTATACCAAGCAGGATGTGGCAGGGGACCTAGTTATTTGAAAACAAGGATGCTCAAATTATAAATGATTGTGGAAGTCATGATACATGATTTGTATGATTATATATTCTTAATATTGTATTGAGTAGGATGTGGCAAGGGACCTAGTTATTTGCAAAGAAGGATGCTCAAATTATAAATGATTTTGGAAGTCATGATACATGATTTGTATGATTATATATGCTTAAAGTTGTACTGAGTAGGATGTGGAAGGGGACATGGTTATTTGCAAACAAGGATGTTCAAATTGATGTTCAAATTATACATTATTATGGAAGTCATTTCTTCAAAAATAAAATCACAGCGAAAGTCATGCACAATTCTTGCTCTTGGAACTAGACCTTACCAAAGAACCATCAAATGGGTATGAGCTCACAATCATTACCTTAAAGTGAAATGTGGAGTTACAAGGAAGAGTAGATGAGAAGCCATGGAAATTAGGGCACAAAGTCCTAAATCCATGAAAGATAAAGATGTGGAGTCTTCAATCTATAATAAAGTATTAAGGTGTGGAGTCTTGAATATTTAAAAGATCAAGATGTGGAATATTGGATCCTTGGAGTAGATCAGGGTGCAAAGTTCTCAATCTGCTAAGGCACGAAGATGCATTCGATAGGGATGAAAAATCCCTATTCTCTGAAAGAAAAATACCACTCATGGGCATCTTAGGGATGAATTTCCTTAATAAAATTTCATTTCTGACAATTCTGGAGTGACTTTCTAAAAATAGAAAGTCATGTCTACCATCTCAAGTATGAATATCCAAAAATAGTAAATCACCTTGCATCAATTGGTAATCAAATATAGTTAAAGGAAAATCACTTAACTTATCACTAATCAATTTTAATAGTTCAATCTTGACTTAATCATCAATATTATCAATATTATTAATATTATTATTATATGTGATGAGACTATGATATTTTTATTAAAAGGAATTACAAGTCACCTTCATCACCTAAATCACTTCACACCTCTCTCCTTGATGACCCACATGGCTCTACATAACTCTCTCTCTTAATGATACATTACACTCTCTCTTACATGCTAATCAAAGACATGAAATATTCCTCTTACATGTTGTCATAAAAGATTCCTCTTACGCTCTCTTTAATGCATATGTTACACTCTCCTTAACTAAAGAATACCTACCTCTTGTTAATGGCATGAGTTACAATCCTCTAAATGGAATATGTTTCTTTTTCTCAAGGAATGCATATTACTCCTCCTTTGTGAAAAATATTTGTTGCTCCTCATATATATGTGTCTCATGTCTTCTCACTTGGGGAGAGGTGCATGGTGATACCAAGTGTTTGAGAGGTTGAAAAAGATCGTAAAAGGGAGAGATTTGAAGATTATCCAAATTCTAATATAAATTACTAAGTAGGTATACCTTGTTAGAATCCTGTAATTCACAGTATCACAAGGTGATTGAATATTTTCTATCATTCATATGAAATTGTCAATAATATTTCATCCTGCAAATTATTTCCAGTAAAAGGCCAAGTCTGAGAGATCAGGAAGATTTTTGCAGGGCATGTTTCGGGCAAATCAGTCTGCAGGTGTTTCCATCAGAGATTCCTTGGAAGCATCTTTTCAACAATATATCTTGCATCCAATTCCAACTCATAGATCACAAGATAGAGAAGGATGAAATTTGCTTGTAATATTAAATATAATTAGAATAATTTCATGGCCCACCCCGCATTCATGCATTCCCCCCATCCCATTCGACATTTAACCATAGGGGGGGTCTAAAAAGTGGTTTTCACTTTTTAATTTACAGGTAAAAGAGAGAGAGGTAAAAATAATTTACAGGTACATGTGAAACTAAAGTTACATTTACAGAGATTAAAGGAATTTACAAGTACATGTAAATTTTAGGGGTAAAAAGATAAACAGGACATGGTTTTGCAAACAGCACGTTGTTTTTCTAAATCCATAGGTACAGGTAAATTTGAAATTACATTTATAGCAGTAAAAGGATAAACAAGGCATGGTTTTTTGCAAACAACATGTGGTTTTTTTAAAATCCATGAGGAAAAGGAAAGCTACACTTGGATGTGAGAAATATAAATTTTAAATGAATATATTGAAAATTTAAATCATGAAATTCATTTTTATGATTTAATTAAAATATATTTTCAAATAGTTGTGAAAAAATAAAGGATGATGAAAGTCAGAAAATCAGATTTCAAGGAACCCAATTAGTAGTTAAAATATTTCGACAAATTCAACAGTGAACATGTCAGCACAACAATTGATCAGCCAACGATGCCTGCACCACATCATATTTAATGATCCAGCAAAGGCGGTCCAAAGGGTGGAGCCAAATATCAGAGCCCATTGATCGTTGCCTCTTTGAGACCACCAAAGCCACTTTGGGCTTACTTTTGGATTCATGAAGAGCTGTAGGAGTTAATTTCACAAGCGGTGCTTGTCAGATGTATTTTGTCATGGCCATTGAATGGACACACTTCTGTAATTTTCTTGTAATTAATGAAAGGATGTCGAAGTAGATAGGGAAAACCAACATAGTTTGCGGTTAAATATTGCATATTTGTAATTATCGAGAGGTTGGACCTTGTTGGACTCCGCATTGTAAGAAACTATTGTACTAGAGCACTGTAATTTTTGGAAGCTATAGCATCAATAGTAAGAAACCATTTGCGGAATCTTGTTGAGATTACAACAAGATGATGAGCTTAGTGGAAAGGAGCCGCCTTCACTAAGTGGGCCTGCAGGCTATTTTGGCTATTTTTGGCGCAAAGTCTATTTTTAGACTATGTCTATTTTTAGACATATGGATCATGTTCTATGAGTTGCAGGATGCTATTTGTGGATGGTTGGTCAAGTCGGGAAAAATAAATGGACTTCTATTTTTAGACATACTGGGCGGAATCTATTTTTAGATTGCCAGTCTAAAAATAGATATGTCGAATATTATTAGCTCTTAATAATATTTGGACTCTAAACATTATCTTATCCTCTTGGAGCACTTCAGTTAAGTTCACGGATGTGGCACATGCAGCTGACAGAAGGAATTACGCTATTCCTAGGGTTTAGTGGAGCTATTGCATGTTGACTTCAGTTAGAACTCATGTGACAGAGTTTGGTGGAGTTGATTGAGGAAGTTAGTGGAGTTGTATTCAGTTTAACTTAGTTAAACATAGTTGAGCTAGTTGTATCTAGTCTAACTGATTGATACACTAGTGAGAGTGGTGTGAATTAATTAATAATTAATTCACTAATTATTAACTCATAAATCAACTAAAGAATACATCAGTTAACTTCGGTGCATGGACAGTTTCAGTGGAGACCAGTGAAGAGGTAGGTGAAAGAGCAGTGTGACTATCAGTTGTGACTATACTGGTGCATGAGTTTGCACCACACATTGATGGAGATGCCAATGAGGATTGCGCAATACATACCAGAGGGATTTGAACTCAGGATGTGCAATTATTCATCTTGGATTGCGCAATAGAGGCAGGCTAACAGGTGGAGCAGATTGGAGCATGTGTTTTGTATGATCTGAGCTTGTGTAGTGTGTAACAATTGGAGATTGTACTGAGAGCTTGTGAGGAGTTTGTAAAATTATTGTTACATGATATCTATCATTATAATATATAGATAGTTGGGGGTTTTCAGCTTTAAGCTTTCCCATAAATATTGTGTTTATATGTGTGATTGTTTATGGTTTTAATGTGCGCATGCGATTGTTTAATTTCCGCAAATTGATGATCAATAGTAGAAGAGGTTATTTATTATGCATGAAGCTCAAATAGTGTGTGATCAGGATAATCTCGGTGAATAATTTAACAGTTATTCAAATTTCTACATGGTATCGGAGCAGTATTGATCATTGGAGAAATTGCAAAACATTGAAGCGGTTGAGTTTTGTGCTGGTGGAATTCGAATTTGCAGCAGTGTTTTCTTGGTGTCGAAGTTGAGATGTCTTTCAACGGATTGCGATTAGAGTATGCCCTTGAGGGCAGCTCGAATTATATTGCATGGAAGGACAGGATGGAGGCGGTGCTAGATGACAATGGGTTGAAGGAGTTCATAGATGCAGAAATTCCAAAGCCTACTTCTAGTGATGTTGTCGTACTTGACGCATGGCAAAAGAAGACAGCAAAGTGTCGAAGGATTTTGTTGGAAGGTATGAAGGATCACATAGTGTCCAGCCTTCATGGTAAGGCTTATCCATTCTTGATGTGGAAAGCTTTGACAGATTTATTCCAAAGCAAGAGCGACCAGAGGAATTTGGTGCTCAAGGATAAACTCAGGAACATAAAGATGGAGAAAGGCGATAGTATGCCCAAGTACCTCACGAAGTTCATCCAATGCAGGGATGAGCTGGGAAGTGTGGGGGTGACTGTTGATGATGAGGACTTGGTGAGCTTCGCTCTCCTTGGGCTTCCGAAGAGTTGGCATTCCTATCAGGACTCTGTCAATGGTCGGGAGAAATTGCCAGGATGGGAGCGACTTTGGTCGGATCTTGTGCAAGAGGAGATAAGGCAGAGTACCAGGGACGGATCTTCATCAAAGAACTCTGATGAAGAGAATTGTGCTTTGGCTGCCAAAGAAAAGAAGGGGAAGAGAAAGAAAGCTTCTCAATCCGGTGCGAAAGGCAAGAAGCAGGACATGTCCAAGGTGAAGTGCTTTCACTGTCACCAACACGGACATTACGCCACTAATTGTCCACAGAAGAAGAAAAATAAGCAGGCTACTAGATCTGCAGCTGGAGAGGCCTTAGCCTCGCAGTTTGAGTTGGATTTTTCACTGATCGCATGCTTGGTCTCAAGTATGATGGGTTCAATGTGGTTTCTTGACAGTGGTGCGTCTTTTCATATGACCGGAGACAAAGATTTGTTTACTAATCTGGATGAGAAAGATCTTGGAGTGCACATCGAGATGGGCGATGATGGTAGATACAGTGCGACCGGTATCAGTACCATTTCCTTTGAGAGGGAGTCTGGTAAACCCTTCTTATTGAAGGAAGTGATGCATGTTCCAGGATTGAAGAAGAATCTTATCTCTATGGCGATGTTAGAAGACAAGGGATATGATGTTGTCTTCAGCGAGGGAAAGGCTTTCCTGCGCAGTAAGACAACTGGAGAAACCCGGAAGATAGGGGTTCGAGTCAAGAACCTTTATAAATTGCAAGTAGATGGCTGCGCAGCAATGGCATGCAAGGCAGAAGGAGTGGTGAGCCGGGATGATGGCGAGCTGTGGCACCGGAGATTGGGCCACCTTCACCATGGAGCTTTGAAGATACTGCAGCAGATTTCTACTGGGCTTCCCAAAGGTACACTTGCGCAGTCAGATCAGTGCAAAGGATGTACTTTGATAAAATTTGTGAAAGCCACATTTCACGAGAAGGATAGTCGCGCCACAACGATCCTTGAAAGAATTCACACAGACGTGTGTGGACCTTTCTCAGTAGCTTCGACAACAAAGCACATGTACTATGTGATATTTGTTGATGATTTTTCTCGTAAGTGCTGGATCTTCTTCATGCAGAAGAAGAGCGAGACATACTCAAAGTTCTGTGAGTTCAAGGCACTGGTTGAGAAAGAATCGGGGAAGTAGGTGAAGGCTCTTAGGAGCGACAATGGTGGTGAATTCATCTCTGGCGAATTCAAGGAATTTTGCAGCGCAGAAGGAATTCGAAGAGAGCTCATAGCACCTCATAACCCATAGCAGAACGGGGTTGCTGAGCGGAAGAACAGAACGATCGTGGGTGCTGCACGGGCGATGTTGCATGATCAGGTCCTACCCATTCACTTGTCGGTGGAGGCATGAAATACTCCAGTATATGTGCAGAACCATTGTACTCACAAGATACTTCGCATGAGTACACCCGAGGAGGCGTTTTCTGGTAAGAGACCTGATATTTCCCATTTGAGGATTTTTGGTTCACCTGTTTACATTCATGTGACGAAGGATGCCAGGAAGAAGTTGGAGCCGACCTCAGAGGTTGGGATATTTGTGGGGTACACTGATACGCCCCACAACTATCGTGTGTATTTTCCAGACAGTCGCAAGACTGTTGTGCGATGGGATATCAAATTTCGGGAGGAGAAAGCCATGAAGTGTTCGCTTGAGAGGGAGCCACACTTGCATGCAGATGAGGAGCTATTAGTTCCTAAGGATGAGTTTCAGGATGTGGATCAGCCACAAGAGGAAGTTCATGGAGTGGAAGAAACCACTCATGGAGCGCCAACCATCAGAGGGCGGAAGCGCACTACAGAAGTTGAGCGACTGGCTCAAGATGCGGAGAAGGTTGTAGGAGCACCTACATCACAGCGCAGACAGAGACAGTCACTTGACTGGTAAACTGGATACATGGTTCTTATGAGCAAGTGTATCGTGACAGAGCCATCCTCTTTCGAGGAAGCTGTGGAGGACCCCGCGTGGGTAGATGCCATGGGGGAAGAGTATGATTTGATTGTCAGAAACAGTGCATAGGAGATTGTCCCAAGGCCGAAAGGGAAATCAGTGGTAGGTTAGAGATGGATCTACAAAGTGAAGCAAACAGCTGAAGGGAGTGTGGAGAAGTATAAGGAAAGATTTGTTGCCCGAGGCTTCTCACAGGTAGAGGGGATTGATTATGAGGAGAACTTTGCACTTGTCGCAAGGTATTCTTCCATATGGACGATTCTTGCTCTCTCAGCGCAGATGGGGTGGCACATTCATCAGATGGATGTGAAGACTGCGTTCCTCAACGAAGTCATTGAGGAGGAGATGTACATAGAGTAGCCCGAAGGTTTCGAGATCTTTAGCAGCGAGTCGCATGTGTGCAGGCTCAAGAGAGAACTGTATGGGTTGAAACAAGCATCTCATGCTTGTTACACACGGATAGATAGTTATTTCACCGGACTCGGATTCTCCAAGGGTGAGGCGAATCCTAACCTATACCAGATTGTGGTGGAGGGTAAGTTACTTTGGAATGAAATAGTTATTAATGTTTCTGAAATATATGAATCAATTCTTATTATTGGAGAAGAAGCAAAATTGTGGCAGAGTACATAATGGTCTATCAAACAGGTTCAAACTTAGTTCGGAGAAAAATGGAAAATTGTTGCTAAATTGATAAAATATTTGAATTCTAGGATTAGATAACAAATCAAAGAGAGGGTGTGTAGGATATAAATATGGTGATTATGGAGGTCAATGAAGTAATTGCAAAAAGAATTTTTATGCAACAGGTGCAAGATATATCTAGGCTAGTCAAAAGAGAATTTGATTCTTTAATGCAAAATTTCATATTTTGGAAGCAATGGGAATGCCATCCTCCTAGGATAAGGAAGGAAAATTATTACCTCAAGATATTTGTGTGAATATTTTACTTGAATCTAGGGAATATTCAAGTAATTTTTTAGATATGACTAGCAAATTAAATGCGACTTGTCTTTAGTGTGACCTTTTGGAGACTTTTTCGATGGATTTTTCCAATCAAATTTCTTTAAAATATAGCAATAATTCATTTAAATCACAAGTTTTATGGGTATTCCTACCCAATGGAAGTGCCTTAGGGTTTTTTCAGGGTGATGATTCCATAAATACAATCAAAAAATCAATTTAAATAACATAAATTGAGATTTCACATCAAATTTTTCCGTCGGATTCCGGCATCAAAAACTCCAAAAAATCGCACTAAAGACAACTCCAATTAAATGGAAATCTATTAATGGATAAAATGATGAATGATTTGTACATTCATTGTCGAGTTCATATTTTGTTTCCCAATGCAAATGCAAATAAAAAATATATGATTTGGATGCTCCCTATAGGAAGATGTTATCTGACATTGATTTGGTCTCTTAACACCAACCTTGAATTTCGATTGTCAGCACAATTTCTCAAGTATTAGCCCCAAGAGTTTTTTCTAATGCTCCTGCATGTGACTGAGTTATGTGACTAAGGTCGCTTGATTAGGGTGCTAAGGTCACTAAGTATCGAACCTCGACACGATCCTAATTACCAACTCCTTGCAATACCTGACATCCTGATCCTTATAATAAAACATTATTTGTTGTGAAATTTCTTGTTTATTGGGCCATTTATTGACGGATGACATTTCTTATCGGGTTAGCTTTACCTTTTAGTGACTTATAATACATGAACAATACATAGTACCAACGCTGACAACAAGACGAAAATTAACACAATAATTCATGTTTATCAGAGTTGTCAAATGACATGGTATTACCTCCAATATTGAGCATGCAAGTTGATTGAATCAATGGTAAGTTGGGGTTAATTGCATGACGAGGCCTAACACCTAGGAGGGGATTGCATGGAAACCACCCGGATATGCTACTGCCCTATGTTGATGATGAGGATTGGTTTTGGGGGGTCGTCTCTCAGTATACAAAATCACCATGGGAACTCCTGCGATACCACTCTGGTTTTTCTTAAATGATGGTCTTTCCATGATTTCTCCCACTTTGTTATATGGTGCTTCGCTCCCCAAAGTTATATTGGTACAAAATATTTGTCATCCTTTCAGGTTCCAATAAGTTCTACATCAACTATATGTATATATTGGTAGGGCTAATAACTCAAACTTTAACATGGAAATGTGAACTATGCCTTTATGTGTACATTCACTCTAAGAAATTTTGGTCTCCTTGGGGAACCAATTACCACAATATTCAAAAATCACAATAACAAAAAAATATATACCACACTCAACAAACCAAAGTTGGAATATATATATTATAAAAAGGAAAAAACTCATAATTTACACAGTGATATTGTCTTCCCTTTGCTGACATAGATATTTTCTAGAAAATTTGAATCTCAAAAGCCTCCTTCTCAATTACATAATAAGACTCTTTTCATAGAGTTCATGTTCATTTTGTAAACCCATTCTAATTCCTATATTTTCTAACAAGATCCAAAATATAACTAAATCATCCATTTTACATAGAAACTAAATGACACTCAACTAACTTCCTAAAAATTTTGATTCTTTTGGACAATATCTAATTTAAATATTACAAATTCAAATGACTTAGGGAACCTAGCTTCCCTTGAAAATAAATTAGGGAACCAACCCCCTTAGTAAATGGGTTTTGACCTAAAGATGTTAAAGGTGACTTTGACTTGTGGATGCTCCTACATCAAACTCTAAACAAAGAAAAAAACTTTTCATCGACTCCAATAATGGTCCTAAATTTGATTATGTACGCTTTGGTCATCCACGTAACGTATTCTATGGGTTTTTTACTAGATATTGAAGATATTTTTTCCTCTAGTCTTCTTGAATACATTTTTACCTAATATTGCTTGTATTTCCTTTTGAGTTGCTTTGGGTAATTTTTTATACCACTTGTTGGTATTATATAGATCACTAATAAGTGCATTTGTTTTTTCTTGAGGGGGTCTAGACCCAGGTTTGGAAGTTGCACTACCAACAAAACCCTCTATTATCAACCCTTTCAGCAACGATCTGCTGCACAGACCGAAATCTCACCCGAGGAAATATTAGGGGATGCTAGAACTAGGTTTCTCCATCCAAAGGGACTATGGAGTGTGGATTTAAGGCTTATCTCTACTTAGGGCTCAAGTAGAGTTTCACTGAACTAGTAAACTTCCTATAACAGACGATGGTCAATTACTTAACTATTCTTCCCGCGCATTTTACCTTTCTACTTTAACATGCATTACTCATCATGTAAAACAACAATCTAACCTTCGTGATGCATTTATCGAGTAAATATATAGAGACAAACCCTAATTATGCATGAGCAACTCATAAACATATAACACGAAATTATGCAGAAAATGGAAAGATATGCCTTCAAGTCCTTCTTTATTAAGTAAGATCCTTCAATTACAATCCTTCTTGCACTGCGCACACAGCTGCAAACTTACCAAGGTCTTCACACACATAGTTGCAGGAGCCTTCCCCTTCACCCAAACATAGTAAGATAGTGCAATTACATACTCAATTCATTCATATGAATTTTCATACCGATCTCTTTGACTCACTAAGATATCTCTTTATATAGCTTTTACTTTTATAATACCATGGTCTGAAAACCATGGGAGGAGCTAAAAACATTCAAATTAATCCCAATTATTTTACAAAATAAGGGTCTTCGACCCTCCCCAAAGCCCCTACGACTCCTAAACATTTGTAAAAAGCGCGCTTCGCTCCTCAAAATGCGGACCTTTGAGTAAAGCTTAGACCTAGGGTGACCTTGCCCAATAGGTCCCCAACACAAATATGTGACTCGTCCCGAGTCACTCGGATGGTGCACCCAAACTGTTTTCTCTGATGTTGTTGTATGCATCCTTCAATGGCTGAATTGCCTCGATGCAATCCTTCCCGACCTCTTGTACTTTGTCCAGCAGCTTCTTCATGGTTGGCCCTGTTGTCTTTTGAAGAATGTATCTCTATGTGTGTCGAAACATCTTCATCTCGCTGGTGAGCCCTGGTATTGCACGAAAAGTGTTGCAACTCCCAGGGGACTCCCTACTTTACTTTATCAACCCGGGGTTTGTACAAACTTAGAAGTGACAGTGCTATATACACAACAGATGCATTCTATTCATGCTATCATCTTTTTCTTTACGAAAAAGTGTTATTTCTTAAACTATGATAAAAACTGAAAAGTGAATTGCTGGAAGGAAATGAAAGAAAGGAAACTAACTTAATTTTCAGAAAGGAAATGACGGAAATAAACTAAATTAAGTTTCTAAAAAGAAATGGCAGAAAGGAAACTAAACTAAATTTGCAGAAAGGAAATGACCGAAAGAAACTAAATTAAATTATTGAAAGGAAATGGAAGAAAGGAAACTAAACTAAAATGCAGGAAGGAAACTAATTTAAACCACACTTAACATGCCCAATCAACTAAACACACCCTACTTATCTTATGATCTATCTACCATGCTTCTATCTATGCAGTTAAGCTATCCATGACGTAATTCTAATTGAAAAAGTGTTGATTTGCAGCTTGGAGAAGAAAGGAGTAAAGTTGTTAATGGAAGGCTCAACACATGAAACAAGGCTTAGAGGTGGAAAGAGCGGGTTTAAAAATTATTAAAGCTTTATTATGGTGCAAAAAATTCTTTGGAGCAGAATGATTTAAAAAGTGTGATGACGAAGTTAGATAGAGGGTGATCGCAATCGACATTTGGAGTGGTAAGGTTAACATGAACAAAATAAAAAGTGTGATTTGCGATGCGACAGATGACGTGGTGGTGGGACTGGTGGTGGAGTATGGAGCGATATTGCAATTGGAAGACAAGAGCGGTAAGTGTTAACAGGAACAAAATAAACAATGTGATTTTCTATTTGCGATGCGGTGGAGTATGGAGAAGATCGCAATCGGCGTCGGGAGCAGTAAGTCTTAAAATAAAACCAATAGAAATTGTGATTTGTGATTTGCGATGCAATGGAGTATGGAGAAGATCACAATCGGGGTCGGGAGCGGTAAGTCTTCAAAGAAAAACAATAGAAAATGAAATTTACGATTTCACAATATCGCAATATCGCAAGGTTAGCAGAGAAGTGATAGTGCAGTCGGGAGGAGAGTGTGAAGTGCGAAATGCGATAGCAGGAATTTCGAGGAGGAAAGGCAAAGGTCAAAATTTAAAGTGTTTGTTGGGTTTTCAAGTTAAAATGGTTGTGATAGATACGCAAAGTGAAAAGAAGGGATAGAAGGTGAAATTTAAGGTTTTGGGAGATTTTTCGAGAACAAAAAGGGTGTGGTAGCTGTGATAAGATAAAAGGAAGGAATAGAAGGCATAACCACTATGCATAGGGGCGTAACACAGTGTACTAGAGTGTAACAGCACAGATGGAAGGAAAATGGAAGATGAAGTAGGAGGTGTTGGAGAAATGTTTTGGAAATTTTGAGGCATATTCCTGCAATCAAACCTGTTGATTCATGCACGAAAATAAACAAAATGTTTGGTAAAAACAGTGAACAGAAATCAGTTTTTTGGGTCTATGGGAAGGTTCACCCTCCTCGAGCTCTATTGACAGAGATGATAAGGGGGTCTTGATCCACACATTTTTTGGGTTTTCTCCTCTATTCTATTACTCACAAGCAAATGAAACCTACAACAACATACTGAAAGAAAAATTAAACAACAACTTGAAACATAAACAAAATTATCAGAAGAGGAACTAATGAAATGACAGAAAGAAGAGAAAAAATAAAGTAGAGAGGCTTAGGAACATGGATCGAGCCCTAACCCACGAGCCTAGCTCTCTTAAAATTAAATCGGTAAAATGAAATTAGTATGCTCATTTCATAAAAGAATAGCCTCATACATTTATGAAAGTTTGATCACTGAGTAAAATAATAAAAAGCTCAATAGCTTGCAATAAAATTCCAACTAGAATTGACCCCTTCCTAGCTCTATCTCTACTTTATTTATTCTACAGGGAAGCTACCAATAGCTCCCTAGAAAATGGTGATTGAGTCCACTTGACTCCAAGTAAACAAATATTAAGTGCACTCCTCTTTGAGTTGCTTGGTTGCATCTGGAATTCGAATTTCTGGAGAGAATCGTTGGAGATCCTTTGGTTGTATTTGGAATTCAAATTGCTGGAGAGAATATTTGGGATCCTTTCGCTACCTTTGAGAGTTAAGGAGGGTGGAAAATCCTCTATAATTTCTCCTTGTTGTCTCCTCCAAGTATTTATGATAAAATCCTTATAAAAATACTAATAATTCATGATTTTCCACACTAAACCTCATATTAGGCACTCAGAGTATGTTAGCCTTAATCACCAACTATACTTAACATCATAAAACCAAATAATAATAAAAATACAAGAAAAGGAGATCTAAGAAGGCAAAAAGGTGACCATTAACCCCTCCAAATATGTCTAATGATGGAGCTCATCATCACCCCCCTACTGAATGGTTGCTCATCTTCTGAGCAACTAATCCTCCTCCTGCATTTCCTTCAAGGTTTTGATAGCCCCCCCTGATTTCCTAAGGAAGAAATTTGGGAGCTTCCCCAAGGGGGTAAAAACCATTATTATTTTCTACATTCTCTCATTCGCTATCCTACGCATATGTGTCCTTTTCATCATTCATCCCCAGCAACAAAGGTGGACTGAGCTTCAGTCCCAACCATTGGATATTTTTGGCCTGCATGTCCCTCTTGTATAATGGTGCCCTTTCCAATGCACCCATCAGTCTTTCTGGAGTATGGTACTCCTTGTTCTTGAGGCTGTGAGGGAGGGTGTTCCATCTCCTCTGGTTGGCCATAATGCACTCATCCTCTATCTTCCTAGAAACATCATCAAAGTGTCCTATTACCTGTGTTTGAGTCTGAAGGTAGCTTTCAACTAGTGCAGGGTCCTTTTCAATCTCTCGACGGTTAAGGATGACTCCTCTTGGGCTGAACAATTCCAGTCTGATATGTAAGGGTTCTCTATTTATTCTTCTCATGATCATCCATATCTCTTTTGCTCTAGTGTCCTCATTCATCATCCAAGATACTAAAGCCATCAACCGCGTATCCCCCATTGTAGGATTGGGGTCCCAAGTATCCAAACTTGTCAGCACAAGGTTATGCACATAAAACTCTACCATCTTTGCCTGATTAGCCATGTTAGCTTGCTTGTAGAAATCCATGAATTTCCTACAATCTTGGAAATGTAGGGATCCATAGGATTCTAGAGATTTGATTTGAAATAGGAGCCATTTCTCCTTGAGGTACACAACATATCAGTCAGAAGGGAATCTATGCTGAAGGGATTCTATGCATAAGTCTATCATGGTGGATACTTGTTCCCCTTTTTGCTACAATTTCTCATTTAGTGCTACATTCTTTATCCGTGCCTTCTGCAGATGCTCCTTCATAACTGTTTCTTCGATTCTTTCCTCCTCCCTTGGTGATTCTTCAATGATAATTGGGCTCATGGGAGGAGTTTCTGGCTCTCTCTGACTTATCCTCTGACTCTTGTCAGCTTTGAAATACATAGAGGTCTACCTTTTTCTCTTTTCGCCTAGAGGAGCTAAGGTGGCAACTACCTCTTTTTCTTGAGGTGATGTGGTGATGTGGTGTGAGTCTTCTTCTCGCTCACTTTCTGCTACCTCCATTACTTCTATTGCCATATCTTCTGTTTTTCCTTAGCCCTTTTTCTCTTCCTCTACTTCTTCTGGCTCTTCTTTTAGTGATGTTGTTCTGCTGCTACTACACGTTGTTCAAATACGTAGCCCACTCTTAGTACTGCTGTGCTGCAGGCTCCCTTTGGTCTCTTTCCCTAAAAAAATCTCAATTGACTAGTTTGGATGAGACAGGATCTCTTTTTATTATATTGCGCAACTAATTTTGGAGGGCTTATGTAACTTGGCCTCATCTCCAGTTTTCATTAGAGACTGTTGTTTCCTTCACTTTTTTAATTCATGATGGACTGTGTGTTTCCTCCCCTCATTCTCCTCTACTCCACTTGATTTAAATTTTTTCTTTTGCATGCCCAGGTGGCGTGATTTTGTAGTTCTCCCTAGTCATACTTCACGATGGTGGCCAAGCTGACTGGCCACATTTCTGCCCCTTAAACTTTAAGTTTTCAAATTTAATTATTTATGGCTATTATGAATGCATAGTGAGGGGTGAGAAGCTATACCTAAGTTTACCTGTTGTTTTCAAGGCGTTTGCAGGAGCTGGACTTTGGAGACAAGCCTCTTATATGTTGTGTTCTTCCTTATTTCCCTATTTTCTGAGTGAGCATCTTGCTGAATGAGAAACTCTCTAAGTGAGTCGCTGATATTTCTTGTTGTTTCTTCCTATTGTAGATGCTGCATGGGGGTGCTCTAGATGCCATGGGTGGCACTCCAGTCTTTTTGGGGGCATGTTTTATCAACTCCTCCTTGTTTTTCTTTGTACTATGTGAACAACTTTGTTTTTTAAGGAACTTCCTGATGTTTGTAGCAGTTTGTGGCTTTTTCTCTTTTGCTACATCGTGCTCAGGAATGGATGAATATGGTGTATGGAGGTGATGGAAGGAGTTATGGAAATTAAAGGAGTGAATGATGGGATGGATGGTAAAATAGAAGGGGAGAGAAGATGAATTCTTCCATGTGTTTCCAGAAACCATTAATAACCTGCAAAACATCAAACAAAGAAAACATAAAGATCTAGATGTTTTTTTTTAAAGTAAGTGGGCTGCCTCCTTGGAGGTTTTCAACCCACAAACTTGCCTTGGGCGCCTCAGAGAGGTTTTCACCCATGGATCTTTATTCCCCCCCTTTTTTTTCTCTCCTTTTTTTTTTAGCAAGTGAGATGCCTCCATCAAAATTTTCAACCCACAAGCTTGCCTTGGGTGCCTCAGAGAGGTTTTCACCCATGGATCTTTTTTCCTCTCTTTTTTTTTTGAGCAAGTGAGCTACCTCCATCGAAGTTTTCAACCCACAAGCTTGCCTTGGGTGCCTTAGACAAGTTTTCACCCATGGATTTTTTTTTCTCTCTCTCTTTTTTTTGAGCAAGTAAGTTGCCTCCATATAATTTTTCAACCCACAATCTTGCCTTGGGTTCCTCAGAGAGGTTTTCGCCCATGGATTTTTGTATTTTTTTTTCGTAGGAGGTGTGGGAAACTATGGAGTTTCCCATCACATACACCTCTCTTCTTTTTGAATTTGTGAAATTTTCCCTTGATAAAGGCTTCTTGTAAATTTTAAGTTTGTGACCATTGACAAGAAAGGGGATTCCTTCCTCATCTATGGTTTTGATTTTAACTACACCATTATCAAAACATTGTTCCACTATGTAAGGTCCCAACCATATTGTCATCAACTTTCCTTTGAAATATTTAAACCTTGAATCATACAACAGCACCCAATCCCCTTCTTGGAAGGTCTTTTCTTTGATGTTATTTTCATGCCAAACCTTCCTTTGCAGCTGAACTACCTCCATGTGAAGAAGTGATTTCATTCTGAACTCATCCAATCCATTTAGTTGCAACAACCTCTCTTTTTGGGAGTTTGATAGATCTAGATTTAATTCAGATACTATTTTTAAAGTATTGAATTCAAACTCAACTGAAAGTAGAGCCTTTTTACCATAGAATAGTTCATCAGGAGTGAACCATGTTGTTGTCTTCCAAATGGCATTGTAGGCCCAAGCAACTTCTACCAATCTGTCTGCCTAATATTTTCTATTGCTTCTCACAACATTGGTGAGGATGCTCTCTAAAGCTCTGTTATTTACTTCTAATTGGCCATTCACTTGAGGGTGATAGGCAGTAGAAGTTCTATGCTTAATCTTGTGCTTCCTCAAAATATTCTCAATGAGGTGAGAGGTGAATTGTGCTCCCTGATCAATGACTATTTCTGTAGAGTATCCAAACTTGTAAAACACATTCTCTCTCAGAAATTATGCTACTTTATCCTTGGTTTCTACCTTCACTACTTTTATTTCAGCCCACTTTGTTAGGTAATCAGTGTAGACTATAATATACTTCTTTTATCTGGATGGTGGATCAATAGGTCCAACAAATTCCATGCCCCACTGGTCAAATGGCTCAAGAGACACCTAAGGGTGCGAAGGCATCTCATCCCTTTGCATGGGTTTCCCCATCCGTTGGCACTGGTCACACCTGCTGGTGTATATTCTGGAATCTTGGTGAAGGGTAGGCTAATAGTATCATGCCTGCAGAACTTTGTAAGAAGTTCTCTTTGAAGCAAAGTGGCCTCCACATGGGTTGTTGTAACATGCAGAGAGGATATCAAAAAATTCTTCCTCCCTCACACATCTCCCTAGGATTTTATCAGGGCCTAGCTTGAAAAGGTTTCCCTAATCCATGTGAAAGGGGTGCTTTTTCTGATGATTTGGCTCCTCTCCCTAAATGAAATATTAGGAGGGTGTCTCTCAGCAACCAAGCAGTTGGCTATATCAAAAAACCATGGTGAGAGTGTTGATATAGAAAAGAGATGCTCATCTAGCAGCCAATCATCCACCATTCATTCTTCACCCACAGGGAGAGCTAACTTGTACAAAAAATCTGCAACAACATTCTCCTTTCCAGGTTTATCAACAATAGTCAAATCAAATAGCTGCAAAAGTAACAACCATCTAATTATCCTAGGATTAAAATTTGGTTTTTTCATTAAATACTTGATGGTTGCATGGTCAGTGTGAAAAAAGGTATGATATCCAGTTACATAATGCCTAAATTTGTTCAAGGCATGTAAAATGGCTAAAATCTCCTTCTCAGTAACATTATAATTCAGCTCGGCCTTGGACAAGTTCTTGTTGATGAAAGAAATGGCATAAGGGATTTTTTCCTCTAATTATCCTAATCCTACCCCTAGAGCTTTGTCGGATGCATCAATGTGGATGTGGAAAGGTAGAGTCCAATTTGGACCTTAAAGGATGGGGGCAGTAGTCAACTTTCCCTTAATGAGCTCGAAAGCCTCTTGACAAGGACCAGACCAAATAAACTCAGAATCCTTGGCCAATAACCCAAATAATGGCAAAGCCATCTTGCTGAAATATTTGATGAATCTTCTATAGTAACCAGCTAAGCCTAAGAAACTCCTAACATCTTTCTGCTTTTGAGGAGCAGGTACCCTTTTGACGATAGTGATTTTTTTCGGGTCTACCTATATTCCTGCTTGGGATATGGAGTGTCCTAATAAAACCCCTGCTTTCTTCAGGAATTCACACTTTTTGATGCTCAAGGAGAGATGCATCTCAATGCACCTTCTTAGTACTTTACCCAAATTGGAGATAGCTTCATGGAAGTCATCCCCATATGGTGTGAAATCATCCATGTAGACTTTGACAGAGTCATGGACTAACTCAGAAAATATGCTCAGGACATCCCTTTGGAAGGTAGCTGGGGCATTGCACAACCCAAAGGGTAGGACTCTATAAGAAAAGGTACCCCAAGGGCAAGTGAAAGTAGTCTTATCATGGTCTTCATGGCTGATTATAACCTGATTGTACCCACTAAACCCATCTAAGAAGGAAAATAACTTCTTCCCCGCAAGGCCATCCAAGACTTGGTCTATAAAGGGCAAAGGGAAATGGTATTTCTTGGTGGCTTTGTTAAGTTATCGATAATCAACACAAATTCGCCACTTCCCATTCTTCTTTGGGACTAGGACAAAAGGAGATACCCACTCACTATCGGATATAGGATATATGAACCCTGCAACCAATAGTTTCTGCAACTCTTCTTTAACTATGTCCTTCATAGCCAGGTTAATCCTTCTTTGGGGTTGTCTCACAGGCTTGCATCCTTGTCTGATGTAAATATGATTTTTTCATACTAAAGGATGCACCCCTTTCATGTCCTTGTAAATATTTTCTTTCAAAAGCTGGCATAGGTGCTTCTCTTCTTCATTTGAGAGGTTTGGGTTGATTTTCAGAGATCTGGATGGGCCAAAATCAATAGCCTTGGTGGTTTCAGAGGTTGACTCAACTAAGTGCACTCCCATCCAAGGTTAGCTTTCAGACTCTTTTACTAAGGTTTCAAGAGGAATGTTAGTGGAGGACAGGTTTTGAATGGCATGGTCGATGAGTTCATCTTCATCAAGCTTCCCCCCTCTAAGAATAGCATCTATGGTACACATAGGGGCAGTGTCATATAACTCATATTCTTCATCCTCCAACCATATAGGGAGATCATGATCGATGGAAGGCTGGGATGGAGGATATAACAGTAGATGTTTAGAAAAAGGCCCATTTTTTATAGTCATGTTTCCGGCCTGACAAATAATATAAGCATTTTCAATGGCTAAAAAAGGTCTCCCTTCTGGAGTTACTGTGGACCAATCTGCAATTTGTAGAAATGTTGTGGTTTTCCTCAAAGTCCCTTGGAGATTAAGTTTCAACATAGTTTCCTTGGTCATGATATTGATGGAAGCCCCTTGATCAATCAGAGTGTTGGGGACTATGACACCATATATATGCACATCAAAAACTGGACTACCAGGGTTGAGGTACTTTGGAAATATCACCTCTCCCAGTATCAGGTCAGACATTTGTCCTACCACATTGATGGTGGGGGTATCTCTCTTCCTTCTCCCAAGTTTCTTGAAGCACTTTTCTTTGATGAGCCTATTGTAGATAGGGACATCCTTAATGGCCTGGAGAAGTATATTTACATAGAAATTTTCCAATTCTCCCAGGAGTTTAGTCTCCTCTAGGGTGTGTTAACTAGGGTGGATCAAGCACACAGGAAAAGGAGATTGTTGGATTAGAGTGTTACCTTCTGCCTTCCCCTCCTCAACCTCTACAAGTGGAGATGGAGGATGGTTGTCTGGGAGTACTCTTCCCGACCTGAGATTTACCTCCTGTATCTCCATAGTACAAGCTGGATAGGATGTTTCTCCACTGGGAGCCTGTTGTGCCTATCTGTTGTTTGGGTTTGGATTTGGTTGTGCAGATATAGGTAGCCTAGGTGGAGTAGCATAAGTTTAGGTTGAGTTTGGGGTGGAGGCATTAGAGCAGGTGGTTGATTTTGTTGAGGCCTCCACCCTTGGGATGGATTTTTCCATAGAGGTTGTTGTGGAACATACTGTTAAAATGGATGGTTTACTGGCTGAGGATGATATGAAGGGTTGTAAGGCCAAGTAGGAGGTGTAGACTAGGATGGACGAGTGGGGGTGTACCAAGGTTGCATGGGTGCACTCTGATTGTTGTGATAGTAAGAGTAAGGTGCACCTTGCATACCTTGTTGATATGATCGAGGGCCTTGAGACCTTCTCTGGTTGATGAAATAGAGTTGATCTAGCATTGCTTCCCCACCTTGATATACAAATTTAAGTCCAGGTAAGGTGGGACACTTTTCTGTGGCATGATTCTCCTCACAGACTAAGCAAACCTCTATGAAATTTAGTGGACATTTGTTTCTTGGGTGCTTCCTGGTACATCTAGGACAAAATATGGCCAGGGCTCTTTGTGCTTCCTCTTGCTTCCTTTTGACCTTCATTGTGTCCATTTGGAAAGAAAATGTGTGCATCATATCACTCTTGAAGTCCTCTAGCATGTTTCTAATCTCATGTTTTATGAAGGTGGAAGAGGAAGGGATATTGGATGTACTTTGGCTAGCTCTACCCTTCTTCCTAAATTCCCTAGAATGGTTTCGAAAGACAGTTTTTGTTGTTTCATAGGATTTTTGGTAGATATCTCCTCCTGATAACATATTCAAGGTTTCTATCATCTCTTCATGGATCCCTCGAATAAGTACACATTTAAGTGATGCAGGATCAAGAGTATATTTGGCTCTCTTATAGTTTAATTGAAACCTCTCTTCATAGTCCTCTAGGGATTCATCAGGTCCTAAAGTCATCCTAAATATTTCATCCTTAGTTTCCTTGGACCTAAAGTAGTCATTGTATTTTTTGTTGAATTTCTCTTCCATCTGTGCCTAGGTAGTGATGATATCCCCAAGCAGACCCATGAACCAGTGCAAGGCCGCATCCTTAAGGGTGGATGGGAATAGCTTCAACTTCTTATCACTGGAGGTTTAGTAATAATTCCTATAAACAACAACAAATTCAAACATAAATGTGTCAGGGTTTTCAAAGGTAAGTCCATGAAAGTGTGGAAGAGCTTAGGGGCTAATGTTTTTCGTATTACTTTCCCCATGTGCCTCTCTTATGGGAAAGGCTCTCTAGATCCCAGCCATGGTTAACTTAGGTGAAGTAGGTCCCTCAGTTGAAACAAGGTCTTCTTATTCTTCCCCAATAGGATCCTCAAAATATTCAGAAGGCTCTCCTATAGAGGGTTTAGTCACACTGCCACTAAAGAAGAGTGAAGGGTGGCTACGAGGTGATGTGGGTGTTTTAGGTAAGATTTTTCTTTGACGATTCCTACTCCTACGAGGCATGAATCAGATATTTTTTGTATTTTTTCAATATTTTTGAAATGACATGAAAAGAAAGGAAAGCATAAAAGAATGCTAAAACAAAATCAAAAAATATACTAGACGCCTCCCCGAAAACAATGCCAAAAATTGGTGAGCCTTGGTATTGCACCAAGAGTGCTGCAACTCCCAGGGGTTGCCCTACTTTACTTTATCAACCTGGGGTTCATACAAACTTGGAGATGACAGTGCGATATACACAACAAATGCATTATGTTCATGTCATCCTCTTCTACTTTACGAAAGGGTGCTATTTCTTAAACTATGATAAAAAATGAAAAGTAAATTGCTGGAAGGAAATGAGAGAAAGGAAACTAACTTAATTTTCAAAAAGGAAATGATAGAAAGAAACTAAATTATATTGCTGAAAGGAAATGGAAGAAAGGAAACTAAACTAAATTTTCAGAAAGGAAAAGACGGAAATAAACAAATTAAATTGTTGAAAGGAAATGGTAGAATGTAAACTAAACTAAATTACAGGAAGGAAACTAATTTAAACCACACTTAAATTTCCCAATCGGCTAAACACACCCTAATTATCTTATGATCTATCTACCATGCTTCTGCTTCTATCCATGCAGCTAAGTTATTCATGACTTAATTCTAATTGAAAACATGTTGATTTGCAGCTTGGAGGAGAAACATGTACAGGTGCTAACGGAGGGCTCAACACATGAAACAAGGCTTAGAGGTGGAAAGAGTGGGTTTAAACATTATTAAAGCTTTATTATGGAAAAAAATTCCTTGGAGCGGACTGATTTAAAAGTGCGATGGCGGAGTTGCTATGGAGGGTGATCGCAGTCGGTGTTTGGAGCAGTAAAGGTTAACAGGAACAAAATAAAAAGTGTGATTTGCAATGTGTGATGCAGTGAATGATGTGGTGGTGGGACCGGTGGCAGAGTACAGAGAGATATCGCAATCAGTAGACAGGAGTGGTAAGTGTTAACAAGAACAAAATAAACAAAGAGATTTTCAATTTTCGATGTGGTGGAGTACGGAGAAGATCGCAATTGGCATCGGGAGCGATAAGTCTTAAAAAAAAACCATTAGAAAGTGTGATTTGAGATTTGCGATGTGGCGGAGTACGTAGAATATCGTAATTGGCGTCGGGAGTGGTAAGTCTTAAAAGAAAACCAATAGAAACTGTGATTTGTGATTTTTCAATATCGCAATATCACAAGGTTGGCGGAGAAGCAATAGTGCAGTTGGGAGGAGAGTGCGAAGTGAAAAATGTGATAGTGGGAATTTCAAGGAAAGGCAAAGGTCAAAATTTAAAGTGTTTGGAGGGTTTTTAAGTTAAAATGGTTGCGATAGCTACGCAAAGCAGAAAGAAGGGAAAGAAGGTGAACTTTAAGGTTTTGGGGGAGTTTTCAAGAATAAAAAGGGTGTGGTAGCTACGATAAGAGAAAAGGAAGGAATAGAAGGTGTAACCACTATGCACAAGGGCGTAACACAGTGTACCAGAGTGTAACAATAGATATGGAAGGAAAATGGAAGGAGAACTTTTCTGGGACTGTTGAGAATTATTCTTGCAATCAAACCTGCTGATTCATGCACGAAAACAGACAAAATGTGTGGTAAAAACAGTGAACAAAAAGAAGTTTTTTTGAGTATGTGGGAAGGTTTTCCCTCCTTGAGCTCTATTGATAGAGATGAGAAGGGGGTCTTGATCCACAAATTTTTTGGTTTTTCTCCTCTATTCTATTACTCACAAGAAAATGAAACCTACAACGGCACACTCAAAGCAAAACTAAACAGAAACTTAAAATATAAACGAAATTATCAGAAGAGGAACTACGGAAATGATAGAAAGAAGAGAACAAATACAACAGAGAGGCTGAGGCACATGCATAAGGCCCTAACCCATGAGCCTAGCTCTTTGAAACTTAAATCAGTAAAATGAAATCAGTCTGCTCATTTCATAAAATAATAGCATTAGGGGAGTTTTGAGGTCTAAAATGGGCCTCCTAAGAAAAATATACAACAAAAATAAACTTTATAAGAACCAATAGGATTCAAGATGATGATTTCAACAATGGGGGATGATTCACCATTTTTTAAGTAAAAGGGTAAAAAGATTAAAAAACAATAAAATAATAAAACTACTTTTTCAACTCGTATTTTCAACTTATCTCCCAATTTTTTTACTCAAATTTTGAGGAGTACTCCATGGATGCAAAATTTAATTCCTCATCCAAGGAGTACCCATTTTACATACTTTTGATGGACCCTGCTACATGAAAAATGAGAAATACATTAAAAAACATGATTGCAATCACATTTTTCATGTATTTCTAATTTTTTGTGTAGAAGGACCCATCGAAAGTATGCAACATGGGTACACCTTGGATGAGGAATTAAATTTTTCATCCAATGAGTACTCCCACTCAAAATTTGAGTAAAAACTTTGGGACATAAGTTGAAAATATGAGTTGAAAAAGTAGTTTTTTTTCTTTTTTTCCCTCTAAAATTTGATGATGTAATCAAATATTATTTTATTATTTCCACTATTATATTATAATTTCCTTAGGAGGCCCATTTTAGACCTCAAAATTCCCCTAATGGCCTCATACATTTCTGAAAGTTTGATCACTGAGTAAAATAATAAAAAGCTCAATAGCTTGCAACAAAATTCCGACTAGAATCGACCCCTTCCTAGCCCTATCTCTACTCTATTTAATCTATAGGGTAGCTACCAACAGCTTCCTAGAAAATGGCCACTTGACTCCAAGTAAACAAAGATTGAATGCACTCCTCTTTGATTTTCTTGGTTGCCTTTGGAATTCGAATTGCTGGAGAGAATCCTTGGGGATCCTTTCAATGTCTTTGGAATTCAAATTGCTGGAGAGAATCTTCGGGATCCTTTGGGTGCCTTTGAGAGTTAAGGAGGGTGGAAAATCCTCCTATAATTTCTCCTTGTTGTCTCCTCCAAGTCTTTATGATAAAATCCTTATAAAAATGTTAATAATTCATGATTTTTTACACTCAACCTCATATTAGGCACTCGAAGTATATTAGCCTTAATCACCACCTATACTTAGCATCATAAAACCAAATAATAATAAAAATGCAAGAAAAGGAGATCTAAGAAGGCAAAAAGGTGACCATTAACCCCTTCAAATATGTCTAATGATGGAGCTCATCACTCGCTATCCACTATCTTTGATAGATGAATAGCCTCATCTTCCCATGGTTGCATCCATGCGAAGATGATATGTTCCTTCTTTCGCAACTCATTGATTTGACCTTGAAAAACTTACCCTCCTGAAGATGGACAAATTGTTGGGCTGGCCTTAAGGTCCACACTGTCACCTTAATTTGGTTGAATTGTTGCTTCTTTTCTCAGATCTTTACTTCAATTTTTTGCACATGTGGGTCCTCCTGCAATGAGGCCCATATTTCCATGGTGTCTTCAAAAATCTGGCTATATTACTTGACTGTGGTTGCGACACCTTCTAATGAAACCTTCATATCTGCTTCGCGCTGCTCCCACACCTCTGGTGGTGTAGTTGGTTGTAGCTTCAACTGTAATTCATGAATTTTCATTTGCATCTCAAACTTCACCTTGGCCACCTTATGCTTGGACTCTTTAACTGTAATAGAAAACTTATTAATATTTTTCTCTGGTGCTGCCTCAACTTGAATTTGGAGGTCAGGAAGCTTGCTACAAGCTTTAGTAATAATCTCCTCTAGTTGCTTTCTTTGGATTGTTACCTCATCACGGTATTGTATTCCCTTCTGCCTGTCATCAAGCATGCACTTGTTGTCCTACTTGAACTCCTTAATGACCATCAAGGCACGCTACTCATGCACCTGCAATTCCTTTGTAACTCCCTGATGAAAATCATGCAGTGTTTAGAGGGGTAGCACAACAAGATTGATACTAATTTTTTGCCAATGCTGTGAGCTCATGATCTGTTACGTTTTAAAAATTAAATTCCCCTCTAGATACCTATAGATCATGAAACTCTGTTGTCAATGTCGCTTGTTGTAGTGGTTTCATTGTCTGCTTCTCTGGGGCCGTGCTCGCTTGAACCACACTCACCTGTGCCACGCTCTCTTGTAACTTTAAATAATTGAGGCCATGTTGGACCTCTATCAATGTGGCCTTGTACTAATCTTATATGTGACCCCATATGTCCTCAGTGACATGCCAAAATTTTTCACCAATCTCTTTGAGGTCCCCTTCAGTAAGGATCATCGACTCTGCTCCTGTTGAGAAATCAGACTTATGCTTCTTTCGCACACCTCCCACAGTAGGTATTTTCCGCTTATCGACAAAAAATTGGCGGTCTATTATCGATTTTGTATCATCTAGGGGATCCTCAAAACCCTGAGCATTCTTCACAATGTATTCTCCATCCTACTCAGTATCTAGTTTTGTTTCCTACTTAGTTTATTTCTTTGTTTCTTTGGAAGTTGCTTTTTCTATGTCCTTTCCCTTCCAAGTAACTTTATTCGCAGTGGTAGCTTGCCCACTAGTTCTTACCCACACTACTTCTAGTGGATTCAACCAATGGCTCGAACATTGCCATAGAACCTATGCAAGATCCTCATTTGTGAATAAATAATACATTGGGTGTCATTCCTCTTCAAAATTCATACGTGCATGGATGTACACCCGATGAAAATCTGCTTTAACTTATGCAATCCCGCATTATTCCTCGAACAAAACTGGTGATAGCCCCAGGTTCTGGCTCATCACCTTGCGCAAATCCATCTCTAATAAGGCACAAAATTTCTTTTTCTCTATCACCCAGGTAAGTTCCTTCTAAAACCACAATGAGGCGTACCTCATCTTTGCATACGTATGGATCCAGATTCGTGAATTGTGACTCCTCAGGCTCTCTCCATGCCATCAAAGCTATTAGGAGAAATAACCACACATAGTGGGATTTCTTGCCATCCTCCTGAGCTTCTCAGAAATCATCCAGAAAATCCTTACACAAATACTAGTCCAGTTGTATTGGACTCCTTTTTTGCATTGTGCAGCCAAAGATACGATTAGTGTCGACACCTCCTCTGCTCGAGATTTTCGCATAATATTTCCAGCCAAAATGTGTGTGGTGAAGTGCATAGTCTGATCATTGATCGAGCTGATGGAATATCCTTGGGATTTCTTTATGAAGCTGTATTTCTTCTTCATTTGATAGGAAACCTCCTTATGTTAATTTTTCCCGACAAACTTGTTGGCGGGGTTCGATCCTTGGCATGGAAGCATGGTTTTCCATTGGATAAGCATCTCGTCAATGGGGATTATCTCACATAACCAAATATATTCATCATGTACTATGGCCAACAACTAGTGCATAGAGATGGTGTTGATGTTGCTATGCCTAAAATGCAGAACATAAATCATATTCAACATCCTTGCTCGTTGAATTCCTGCTGCCCACCTAAGTGGCTCAAACCTTGTCACTCTAATTGCTTCAAAATAGACTGTGTGCAAATATTTGTTAGGCTTGAATTGGGGATACTTACTCCAATAATTAAAATCCCAGTCCTCCATGCGCAAGTGTGGCACCTTCGCCAACAATTATCCCTCAAAGATTACTTCATCTAAAAATAATGGCGTAAATGTTTGGAGCTTGGTGTTATCTAGATCCTTCGTCACTTTGGTCGTCGACTTCCTCGAGGGAATATATGCTGGAAACCTAGAAATGGGTTCCAAATCTTCTATGTCAATATTGTCTAATATCTTGGCCATAACTTCTTCTTCAGATTTTTTGACCTCCATTGGCTGCTTCTACTTATTCGGCCTCTCCTTAGTCCATTGTTCCTTGCTGATTTTCTTCTTTGGTGACTTTCATACAGTGGGCTTCTTCAACTTCTTCATCTATGCTTCACCTGCATCAGATTGCTTCCTGGGCGACCTTGGCCCTATCACTAGCGATGGTTGTGTAGCAGCCATGAGGAAACCTAGCCCTCTACTGAGAAATTCTACTTCAATCTCTTTGAACGTCCTTCCAGACATGCAGTGAAACACTCGACTCACTCTCAAGTGAAAAAACACAAGTCTACTTCTCAGTGAGAAAAGTGTCTAAATGCAAGGTAGGAGGCAATATTTATAATTTATTTGAATTTCAAACTCCATGATATTCTTTAGATTCATCCCATTAATGAAAATTTGGCGTCATATTTTTCCAGCTAAAATCATTAAATGCATTTCCCTCACTCATTGTAATGGGAATTTTCTTGTCAAATCAACTATTTCACCTCCAATGGTCATATTTCTAATAAAATTCGACGGACCTTGCTTCATGGCGTAGTCATTTCTCCTCTGTCACAATTTCTTCAAACTCTGCCATCTTCCTAAAAACTGTGCAATACTTCTGCTTCGTCGAAGCCATTTTGTCACAGATTATTTTATAGTCCCATGCTTTCTTTCAACTGCATGTAGCACGAATATTGTTCTCCATCCATATGGTCAATGAAAAGTTCCAGGGAAAGAATCGTCCTTGTATATATTCAACCTGCTTCGATTCACTCTTCCAGAAAACAATTCACCATTCAGCTTCACAAGTTGAACTACGCCACCATCCGATATATTCGTGACAATTTATGGCCCCAGCCAATGTGTCTTGAAATTTTTGGGGAACTTCACAAACTTTCTATCATACATTAGAACCAATTCTCCTTCCTTGAATATTTTATGCTTGATATGCCTGTCATGCTAGGGTTTTTCCCTTGATTTTTGTACTTGTTGATGCTATCCTGCAATAAATCTATCTTCCTCACGAAAAATAAATTGTGCCAACCTTTCTTCCATGATATCATTGTCTTCCATGTTTGTTACTGCTGCAATTATTAAACTAGGAACAATATATTCCATAGGCATAACTACTTCCTGTCAATAAACTAGCCTAAAGGGTGTTTGTCCTATCAACTTCTTGCATGTTGTTCTATATGCCCATAAAATTGTTGGAATTGTCAAATCCCAATCATTCCTATTGAGATTGCATACCCTGGTTAGAGAATTATCTAAAATCTTGTTAAAAGATTCGACTATTCCATTTTCTTGAGGGTGATAAGGTGTGCTCTTGTGATGTTGCACTTGAAATTCCTCATTCAATGCTTCAATGGTCTGATGCAAGAAATATGAACCTCTGTCACTCATCAAAATCTTCGAGCACCCAAATCTAGACAAAATATACTCAAATATGAACTGCGTAGCAATATCTGTGGTGAAATCCTTTACTGGATTAGCTTCGACCCATCTCGTAAGGTAATATGTGGTAGTGATAATGCACCTCGCACTAGTATTATTCCCTGGTGGATTGATTAGTCCAACAAATTTGATTTCCCACTTATAAAATTCCTGCAATGCCACTTGTGGATTCAAGGGTGTTTCATCTCTCCTAGATGGTCTTACTGTTCTTTGACAATAATCGCAGGATATACAATATTCATTTGCATCCTTTTGAAACACAGGCCACCATAAGCCAACTCTCAAAATCTTCTACATAGTGGCTTTTCCTACATAATGTCCTCCTGCAACTCCACCATGATATTCTTCTAAAATGATATGTCTTTCATGCTCAGAGACATATCTGTGCAGTATTTCATCTAGCCCAATTTTATATATATGTCCTGCAATCAAAGAAAAATATCTTTTCTTGAATACCAAATCCCTTTTCTGTTGTGTATTATATTTTGAAGATGCCATCCCTGTGTTCAAAAACTGAATAATGTTTGCGAAGTGATCATTTGCAACCCTTATAGAAAATAGTTGTGCGTTGGGGAGGTTCTCTTCAATTCTCGTGGGTTCTTCACATGTTTCAATCCTTGACAGATGATCAGGTCCAATGTTCAGTATTCCTAGCTTAACTACAACTTCAAAATCATATTCCTAGAACAACAATAGCCATTTGCAAATATTCCCACCCAACACAGGATTTTTCACCAAGTATTTCAGTGCAGAGTAATCGGTGAACATTTTGAGGTTTGATACTAATAAGTAATGCCTGAATTTTGGTAGTGCATATACCGTAGCCAAACCTTCACGCTCTCTTTTGGAATAAATCCTCTCCACCTTAGACAATTTCCTGCTTGCAAAAGCGATAGAGTGGTCAAGATCCCCTTTGCTAGTTTGCGCTAATACAACACCCAAAGCTATGCAAGATGCATCGACATGTATGTGGAACTCCTTATTCTAGTCTGGAAAAACTAGAATGAACGTAGTTACCATCTTCTCCTTCAACATGTCGAGGCTCTTTTAGAATTCATCATCCCAACAGTAAGTAACATCCTTCTTTAACAACTTCTCCATCGGTGTAGTTATCTGAGCATATGCCTTTATAAACTTCCTATAGTAGCCAATATTTCCTAGCGTTGTGCGCAATTGTTTTACTGACTTAGGTGGTTCCAGGTTCACAATAACGGAAATATTTGTGGGGTCTAACATCAATCCATGTCTACAAATAACATTCCCCAATAGTATACCAAAAGGTACACAAAATATGCATTTCTTTAAGTTTAATGATATTTGATACGTCCTGCATGTGTCCAACATTAGCCTTAAGTTCACAACATGTTTCTTTAGCAGTCCAAAGACTATCCAATAATCAAAATAAACCTCCAGTGACTTGTGTATATACTCCTTAAAAGTTGTGAATACTACTCTATAGAATATTGCAGGAGAATTATTCAATCCCAAAGGCATAACTGTATACTAAAAAGATACCCATTCAGTGGAAAAATTTGTCTTACTCCTGTCTCCTGATGCAATTCTAATATGATGGTACTCTAAAAACCCATCTGTAAAAGAGTATTCCTCATGCTCTCCAACATTATCCAAAACTTCATATGTAAAAGGTGTAGGTAATGGGTCATGCACACATGCATCATTCGGCTTCCTTAAATCAACACAAACTCTGATTTCACCTTTTTGCTTCTTCTCCTAGAAAACCATATGACTTACCCATTTAGATTCCTCCATACGTTCAATTATTCCGGCCTTAAGCATCTTGTCCAATTCTTCCTTCACTTTTTCCTTATATCTCGGGTTCAGCCTATATGGTCGTTGTTTTACAGGCTTGACATATGGGGTCAGATTGATCTTCATAACTCCGAGGCCTCCTATATTCCCTTCAGTTCAGAGAACTTAGTGGGAAAGCGATCCTGATATTCATGCAACAGTTTTGCAACCTTGCTAACTATATCTACATCCCAATAATATCCAATAAGTGTGAACTTTGGTTCCTCTTCTTTCCCTATATTCACCTTTTGTGTCTTCATCAGTTGTGCTATGTCAAGTATGTTCTGGTCCAGCAAACTTGCGTTGTCCTTCTGATTCTGGAATATTAACATTGTGTGGATATTCCTCATCCTCTTCCATTGTCAGATTATAACATTCTATAGCAAGTTCCAACTATGTGGCCCAAGAATGATATTTCAGGTTGGCTCAGTTGGAGTCTTGAAATTTTTCACGAAAACTACTTAAAGATCTTCGTCTATGTACTGAAAAGCATCTTCAAAACTAAAAGTCATTAGGAATCCCTCAACAAATTCTTCCCAATTCGTTGTGTCATGTCGTAGCTCAGTTTCAAGATACCAATTCCTATGGATTCCTTCTAATGTGTGAATGAATGCATGTACCCATTCTAGTGTTGGATATTCGCCCCACATTGTAGTCCATTGGAACATATGTCCTCGAGGGTCATCCTTTCCATCATATTTCACTTCAAGTATAATATTTACATGACCAAATATGATCTTCATAAATTGTGGTATTCTCTCCAACTTCCAATATTTCCCTTATGCATACCCCACCATCTAGCAGGCGTAGATATTAACACTACATTCAAGGCTTCAAACCTTTTTTATTTGGGCACTATTCTTACAAAGTCATCAAGAAAAAAATTGGCATCTCTTATCCCATAATAGTATAGAAAATTACATACCTTTGTAGTCATGCAGCAAAGTGATATTTTAATGTTGTTACATCTCCTTGTAGAAACTTCGTGCAACATATTCTGCCAATGCTCTAGTTCTTCATTAGAATCTGAAATGCATGAATTATCCTTCTCCCAACTCAACCTTCCATCTGCAGTAGGGTTGATACAATATTTTTTCTCTGTGATCATTTTATAGATATTATCAATATCCCCTTCACACTATTCATCCCGAACAGGTTTTTTGTACCGCACTCCTTTGAATGGGTCGAGAGGAAAAATTACCCTCAGATCGCTTTATTAAAACACCATATTTCTCCTTTTTAGATTGATTATTGCATCGATATCAAAATCCCAATCCAATCAAAGTAGTGCAGGATATGGATTTCTGTCATCTACAATATCGATAACTTAAAAATGTTCCATTGTGTGCACTCCTTCAATGTCTACTACTATACTAGCCAATATTCCCATAGGAATAATATTTTGTTGATTAGCCATTCTCAACTAGATCAACGACCATTGCAACTTAGACCTTCCCATTTGTTCAGACCCACATTTTATTTGGAATACATTAGCATCTGATCCCATGTCTAGAATTACCTCATCCATGTCGTAGTCCCCAATCTGCGCAGTTAACCTAATTTATCTGTCTGTCCTCCTCTTATTTTGATGCAACTTATTTACTGTACGCTACTCGTTGCATGACTCTTCTCTTTTAGCACAAGAGTCTATCAGCTCCTGGAGACTTTATACAACCTTCTGATCTCTCATCAACTTCATGCATGTCTGCAAAAATCATTTCAATATGGTTGGATGAAACTCCTTTGTCATAGCCACGATTTCCTCCTTGTTATTCTGTAGGTAGCAACTTCTCTTGAGGTTGTGGTTGCATCCTAGATGTTGAAGCTCTAGGGTCCATGAAACTCTTCTTCACCTCCAAAAACGTCTCCTTTTCTCTTTCCATATTGAACCTAGTGTTCTTATCTCCAACTTTTCGGACCCATGCATCCTCCATATTCTTCTTACATGTTGCATGATTTTCTCCAGTGGTTGCACCACTTCGGTTACTATGTTGACACTAGGCTCTTCTTTGCGCGACTCTACAGTCACCATTTGTAAGTTCTACGTGGGTTGCGGGGTTCTTTTCTCCTGCATCTTTGCTATCAGAACAAGACAATCTTCTATTGCATTATCAAAAGCTCTACAATACTTGCATGAGGGGGTTGTGGGATACTGACAATCCCTGGCGAAGTGTCCAGCTTCTCCACAGTTGTAACATATAATTTGACCACATCCTCGACTAGTGCCTCCTCCTCATCCTCATCCCCAACCTTGGAATCCTCCGTGCCCTACAGGGGAACCATGATCTTCATGTGTACACCCTTCAGCCTGCATTCTGTATGCACCTACAGTCTTCTCTATCACTAAATCATAATTGCGACAATTCCTTTCCTCATGACCTACAGATCTACAAAAGTTACAAAACAACTGCTTCGACATCTGCACATTCATCTGTACTAAGTAGCATTCTTCCATGTGATGTTGACCATATACTTTACGTAGGTCACACCATACACTTGGTCCTTGGTTTAATGGATTAGGCCCACCATTTTTGATGTAATCTAGAAATACAGGGCACTAATCTTTATAATGGCCTTCTGCATTAAATTTTATAAACCATATGTCTGGGCAAATTTATGACAAGAATTCCTTGCCCTTCTTCAATTATTTCAACTCCAAATGCATTGCCGCTAATTGGTTTTGAATCTACTAAACACCTACTTGGGTGTCTGCGACAGCTGAAGCTTCCAAATTCATAGAAATTTATAGAGCTTGAGCCTATTTTTATATCTTTTGTTGTGTCAATGGAAGTCTGATATATGGAAATAGTGCAACTATAGACCACTCCTTGTGCGGCTCATCAGGAATCTGGAAATTCGCCTGGCTTAGTAACGTCTTGAACCTTTGATCTAATTCCCAAACAAATTTAGCTACCATTTTCTTGATCTCTTTTATCTCCGTAATACAGTGTGACTGTGATTTTGGCTTCTTAAATTCGACATGAAACTCTATATTTGTCTCATCCAATGTGGCAGCCGGATGCATCGTGAAGTACTTCATATACCAAGACAACACTCTTTTCTGCAGTGATGTGACAAGTTGTGCCTTCTTCATATCATCATTTGTGATCTGTCATGCTCTCCATACTGCTTCAGCGATAAACCAAAATTTTTCAGTATCCTCTGATCCTATGCCTTTGAAAATAGGCATTCTAGCTTCATTAGCCATATCTCCTGGGGGAATTAGGGGAATTTTGAGATTTAAAATGGGTCGCCTAAGAAAAATGTACAACCAAAATAAAATTTATGAGAAATATGAGGATTCAAGATGATGATGTCAACCATGGGGGATGATTCACCATTTTTGGAGTAAAAGAAGTAAAAATATTAAAAACTAATAAACTAATAAAACTAGTTTTTCAACTCATATTTTCAACTTATCTCCCTAAGGCTTTACTCAAATTTAAAGTGGGAGCACTTGTTGGAAGAAAAATATAATTACTCATCCAAGGAGTACCCATGTTGCATACTTTTGATGGACCTTGCTACATGAAAAATGAGAAATACATGAAAAAACATGATTGAAATCATGGTTTTCATGTATTTCTCATTTTTTGTGTAGTAGGGTCAATGGAAAGTATGCAAAATGGGTACTCCTTGGATGAGGCGCCTTGATGATCTCCAAATTATAACTGCGACGCACTTCTAGGGATTATGTGGCTACTTTATCCTTCTTGGTTTTCAAATCCAAACAACGAACTGTAACCCGTCTCAATATAGTTGTCGCAATATACCCTAAATCTCTTACCACTTCGCGTAGATTCGGGCTTACCCCTTCCAAACATCAATCTGATTGCATGTGTAGTACACCCTTTTCACATAAACACATCTTAATCCACATCTTTAAAGAATTCAAGTACTTACCTTGCGGATCCTTGAAAAATATTCACTCAGCTTCGTTGTAGGATACATAGGTGTATATGGCAAACTTAGTTATAAATCCTCCCAAAATACTATTGATCCATAATTCAACATCCTTGAGTCGTTGCAATAATTTAGGGCTCCAGGCAGTAGGCTCGTCATGCTTAAAATAGGTATTATTTTCCACTAATCTTGACAACCATTCATGCAGTTCATTCACGAACGAGAAAAATAAAATCTTGTGCTAATCTATAAAAATATATTTCTGCAACCACTTTTCAATTGGAAACTACGAATTTCTATTTTCTTGAATTGAAAATTCTAGCTCCTTCAGATCTACCCAGTCTTGAATTTTTTTTTTGGTCGGACGCCACATCCACATATCCCGATCCCGTCAACGGAACCATTTTTTGGCTTGAGGGGGTCTAGACCTAGTAAGGAATGGCTTCCCACTACTAACTAAACCTACTCATATATTTTTAATTCAGAACACCACATCCACATATCCCGATCCCGTCAACGGAACCATTTTTTGGCTTGAGGGGGTCTAGACCTAGGTTCGGAGTAACTGTGCCACTAACTAAACCCTCTATTATTGGCCCTTTTGGCAACGATATACTTTTGTAGACCAAAGTCTCACCCGAGGAATATTAGAGGATGCTAGAACCAAGTTTCTACATCTAGAGGGACAACAGAGTGTAGCTTTAAGGCTTATATCTACTTAGGGCTCGGGCAGAGCTTCGTTGAACTAGTAAACTTACTATAACAGACGTTGTTCAATTAATTAACTATTCTTCCTACGCATTGTGACTTTCTACTTTAACATCCATTACTCATATTGTAAAACAACAATCTAACCTTTGCGATTCATTTATCGAGTAAATATACAGAGAGGAACCCTAATTATTCATGCATAATGCATAAAAATATAATGTATAATTGCATAGAAAATACATAGATAGCCTTCAAGTCCTTCTTTATTACGTAAGATCCTTCAATTACAATCATTCTTGCCCTGTGCACACAAATCCAGACTTACCAATGTCTTCGTGCACACAGGTGCAGGAGCCTTCCCCTTCACCCAAACACAAAAATATAGTGCAATTACATACTCAATACATTAATATAACTTTTCATACTGATCTCTTTGACTCGTAAAGATAGCTCTTTATATGTCTTTTCCTTTTACAATACCATGGTCTACAAACCATGGTCAGAGCTCAAAACATACAAATTAATCCTAATCCTTTTTAAAAATAAGGGGCTTTGACCCACCCCAAAGCCCCTATGACTCTTAAACATATACGCGAAGTGCACTCCGCTCCTCAAAATGCAGACCTTTGACCAAAAATTAACCTAGGGGGACCCTGCCCAACAATTGGCTATAAAATTGTTGGCTTCCTTAAAGGAATATAGGTTTTCTACATTGAAAATTGGTGATATTGCAATGTCTTCTAGGAGTTTTATGTTGTAAGAATTTAAAGAAAATTTCCTCAAAATATTACATGGACCAATTTTCTTGAGCATAAGTTTTGTCATATTTCCCTATAGAAAATCTCTCCTTTCTCAAACATGCCATTACTAAGTCACCAACCTTAAAATCCAGTAGTCTTCTTTTCATATATGCCCTCTATTTGTAATTGTTGCTATTCTTCTACAATTATTTCTTTACTCTTTCCTATAAATCCTCCATACTCACTATAAAATATTCACGTTCTGGACTTTCGAGCTCTTGTTTTCCAAAATTTCTCAATTCATACATTCCCTTAGGGTTTATTCCATATATTATTTGGAATGGGCTCATTTATCTACTCTTGTTAGGCGAGTCATTGGAGGAAAAATGAGCTTGAGAAAATACCTAATCCCATTGGTTGGGATGTTCATTTACCAAACTTCTTAGAATATTTTCGCGAATTCTATTCACTACCTCTATTTTTCCATCTATTTGGGCGTGATAAGTTAAACTAAACTTTAAACTAGTGCCTAGTTTCTTCCACGAAGTTATCCAAAAGTGACCCACTAATCTCGTATCCATATCTGATAAAATGCTTTTGGGCAATCCATGCAATATTTACGAATTATTTAAAGAATAAAATTTCCACACCAAGTACATCAATATTTCTTGTAAAAGAAATTAAATGTTTCATTTTAGAAAACCTATCCACCACAACAAAGATAGAGTCATTACCTCTTTTTTTCCAAGGTAAATCCATAACAAAATCAATTCTAACATAATCCCAAGGCCTATTGGAAATTGACAATAGTTGGTACAATATTACATTCTGACTCCTCCCATTTTCCTACTAACATACTCTGCATCATATCACAATTTTTTGCACATTAAATTGCATACCTAGCCAATAATAAAAGAATTTAGTACAACAAAACATTTATTAGCTCTAAAGTGCCCTAATAATCCTCCATTGTGCTTTTTCTTTTATTATATTGTCCTTCGCAGAACATATAGGAGTACAAAACTTATTGTCCTTAAACTACAAACCTTCTTGAATCATGTGGATTGACCATCAACTTGTGTTCATGCTCATTGGTTTTTCACATGTTGCATAGGCTTCATTGAAATATACATCACTTTTTCACATTTCCTTGAGTTCATCAAATACTGAAACATGGAACTGAAATTCTTGTAGGATTAAATTAATCATACTCAATGCAACTACTAATTGGTTTTATGACCCACTGTTATGCTTAATTATAAAAGTAAATATTTGCAAAAAAACCTCCTACTTGGCATGTCTCTTATTTAACTTTGGCTAGAATTTGTTCATAAATTGTAGAGTATGATTATTAGCAAGAAAACTAAATTCCTTGGGCATGATATAATGTTTCCACTTCTTCAAATCCTACAAAATAGTATATAACTATTTTTCATATGAGGAGTACTTCTTCTTTGCCTCATTCAACTTCTCGTTGACGTAGGAAATCAATTGCCCCTCTTGGCTCAAAACTGCTCCAATAGCAACACCAATAGCATCTGTCTCAACCTGAAATGTTTTTTTTTTTTTTAATGTTTGTTAGTGCCAAAATCACCTACTTTGTAATACTTTATTTCAGAAATTTAAAATTACAATCTACTGCTACAATCCACTTAAAAGGCTCATTATTTTTCTTAATACTTTCAATGATGGGAGCACAGAGAGTGCTGAAATTCTTAATAATTTTTTTTGTAAAAGCTTGCAAGACCATGGAAACTCCTTACCTCAAATACATTTCTTGGAAATTTTTAGTTAATTATCACCATCACTTTATCTTGGCCCATATTCAATCCATCCTATGAAATTACAAAGCCTAAGTGCACCAACTTGTTTTTCATGAAGTTGCATTTCTTTAAAATTATCAACAATTTCTCTTGTTGCAGAGTGCTCAAAACTAACTTGATATGGTTGAGATGTTCTTCTTTGGTCTAGTTGTATATTAGGATATCATCTAGACACACAATCCCAAACTATCCCGAAAAATATTTCAAGGTCATTCATTAGTCTCATAAAAGTATTGGGTGCATTAGTAAGACAAAAAGGCATTGGAAGCCACTCATACAGTCCATGATTGGTTTTAAAAGTTGTTTTCTAGACGTCCCCTTATATTATTTATATTTGGTGATATCCACTCTTTATATCAATTTTGGAGAATACTTTGCACCATTCAAACAATCAGTCAAGTCATCAATGCATGGAAGTGGAAATATACACATGATTGTGATATTGTTGATGGCTCTAGAATCAATGCACATTCTCTCTCCACCATATTTCGTCGGACTTATTTAATAAGGCCTTTATCTAAAAGCTCTTGAACCTACTTCTTTACTTCCTCAATTCCTATGGAGTCATTTGATATGCTACTTTGTTTAGAAGAATGGATCCTATAAGAATCAAGTCTATGTAGTGGCTAATGCTTCTAACATGAGGAAAATTGTTTGGTAACTAATCAAAAATTATGTCGGCAAACTCATCAAACATATTTCTAATTTATTCAAGAAAATCATCCAAATCAGTGTTTGTAAGGATTACCTTAGGCTTCCCAATTACAGAAAAATGCAACTCCTCTTTCTTAAATTATTATACTAGTTCTTTCCCACTCATCAAAAATACACTTGGACTAGCTTAATTTTTTACTTTTTAATCTAGTAAAGGTAACAAGGTATGTTTTTGGCCATTTTTCTCAATAATTGTTTTGTTTTGACGCCCTTTTTGCATCCATATTTTTCTTATTTTCCTATCACTATCAACCTAATAAGGAAGCAAACACATGATTTTGACAAGGTAAAGTATTTGTGTGTCCTATTCTTAATACTTGTTAATATACCCTATTGTTTTGTTAAATATTACATTCAGCTACAAAATTAATACAATTCTGTAGCGACTCCATAAATCTACAACTACCTTCATTGTTAGCAGGGTTCCGATGCACCAGCTCACCAAAGGAGTATATGGGTAGATAGAGGATGATCCTCTCATGGATTTCCTCCTACCTATATGAGCCTATTCACCAAGAATATCATGCATTACCTCAGTCAAAGATAGCATTCAACATGTTGCAACGTCCAGGAATAGAGTCCGGAAATGACACGACTGTGTCGATTTTCTTTCCTAATAGAAAATCGATAGATAAGTGATATTTCATTTATGATTTTAAATTGTATAAGGATTCTAATAGAGATCCATAGGCTTAGAATTCGCGTATTTTTGAAACACATTATATAAAATCATAAGAACTCTATGTATTCGAGACACACTAAATTTTATTTCCTGAACATTTTGTTTGAATAATTTTATGTTAATTTGAAGTTCCCTCTCATTCAATTTGATGCATTGATAGTGTTAAGATGTAATATTCCAAAATTTGCATGCAGCAATTTGGAATATTAAATTTTCTTATATCATCTAGGAGGTGAATAAAATGGGTGAGGAGACCCATGAGCAGGAATAAAATCCCACATAACGTGAATGAATCACTAGAGTAGGTTGATTTTGCACCCTCAAGTGTGAAAAGGGGAAAATGTATGAAGACAAGGTCAGGTTTGACCAAGTCAACAACACTGCCATAGGAGGAGTGGATCACTTTGGAAGACAGCGCGGTGTGAATGAGGAAGAGGAAATTTGGTGGAGGAAACCCTAATGTGTGGGGGCCAAGGCAAGGAGGCTTTCATTTGTATAAAGAGAAGACAAGGCAGCCATTGGAAGACATATTATTGAATATAGAATTTGTCTTCTTAGACTCTTGGTGCATTCTCCTACTGTTTAGCAGAATTTCCGGAATTCCTGTTTAGGATTCCTTCTCCTTCTTGAGAGGCCTCTTGAGGGATTTTTCTTCATTCTCCACATTTCTTGGCTCAAGGCCAAAGCCACCTCCTTCAGCTACAACGTTATTTCTGAAGCAGGATAATTCTGTGTTGCAGGTCGGTGTTGCAGTGGAGGGCTCCACAACACCATTTCCTTGGCTCATCTGTCAGAGGAGGGAGTTTCTATTCCTCTGGGAGGTTAGTGAGGGAGATTTCTGAGCTTATTGCAGATCTTTGGCATCAGGCCAAACACTTCCCATCACCAACAGCGCAGTCCCTTCTCTAGACTGCGCTATTTCTGAGTGCAATTGTAGTGGGGACTTGCTCCACTATTTTGGAGGGTGAGATCTTCAAGAATTGAATCAGAATTTCACCTGGAAAATCCTTTGGATGAGATTAAACCATCATATGCAGCATCATCAGCTATCTTTATCCATTTCCAGTTCCTGAGTTGTAGCTGCTACACTGCTACTCCGGCATTTCTGCAAATTTTCCATTTTGTGCATATTCCAGCCAATCCTCCTAAGGATTGTTGTATTGTAGTTTCCAGGGGTTGAGATCTTGCTCCCCCATATATTTTGAGTTTTAAATTGCTATATTCATGTATTGACATCATTTTTCAGCAGTTATACTCTAAATATTGCGCAGTCATAGCCATGGTTTTTCATATGTAGCAGTATTTCTCCATTTCTCATGTACATGTTCTATTGAGGCTTTCATTACCTAGATTGAGTGATTGATTCCTTGAGGCACTGTATACATTTGCTGCTATATGAAATATTTTTTGGCTATCTACATCTTCTTGTCTCACAACTAATAAAAATAACGTTGTTGCTCTGTTTCTTGTTCTTACATTGCTGCAGTCCCTTTCATTGGGCACTTTTTGAAGACAACTAGGTGTGGGAGATCTATTTAACCCACCTAGAGGGATTTATTTTGAGCCACCTCTTGGATTTCAGTCTTATATGCATTGATCTAAGGGATCTAGGTCCTGGTTTCGAATCCTGTAGCAGCCATTACTAGAAAATGCATTTTCCAGTCATGCCTTACTAGCAGATCCCATTTTTGGGATATTACAGTGGTATTAGAGCAACTTTCTTGGCTCAACATGTGAGTCTTAGCCCAAGAAGATAGAGGAAGATCAAGAGGATCAAGATGATGAAGAAGATGAGATTTCTCTCATCAATTTTTAGATCCAGAGAGGACCTCTCCAAGGAGGTCAAGAAGATGGAAGAAGGAGAAGGGGAAGGACCATGCACTTCCTATTTACAAAGAGAAGAAGGCATGAAGCATGAAGAACACTTGGAATTTGAGATTATAAGTGATTACCTTGCTGAATATCGAGCTAAACCTAGAGCCTTCAAAGAGACTCTAACTTTACCACAATTTATTCAGCAGAAAGAATAAAGAAGATCCCACAGCTATGGGATGATGAGAAGCAATAGATTTCTATTTTCCACTTTTGATGGATCACTCACATGTGCAGTAGAGGCTTGGGTGATGAAGATAGAGGCTTTCTTTCTGCTACATCCTGTAGTAGATAGAGAGGCTGTAGAAGTTGCAGCGCTGCACCTTGAAGGTGAAGCAAGTACTTGGTGGTTTAGACATTGGAACCATGCAAGGGTATCCACTCTTGCTGAGTTTTCTCAAAAGATTATCAAAATATTTGGCCAAAGGAGGGAGGAGCCCTCACCACCAGTTGAAGAGGCATGTACCAGTGCTGTTGATATCATGGAGGAGTAGCCTTCATCTTCAACAGTTTGGGAAACCAACACATATGAGGAGGAAACTCTTGCAGCACTGCAAGGAGCTTCCAAATTTCACCAAGGTATGTTTAAAATTCCATCTCTTGTCATTTCAGAAAACACTATGGATAGGTCTATATCATTGCATGCAGTTGATCTAGAGCTGTAGAATAGCACTGTGTTACACAAGAGCATTGATGGAGAAAAGAGGAACCATTCCTCATGTGAGCACTCAAAGGGCAGCTTCATTTAGGAAGCCATGAAGGAAGCAGTGAGGAGGAGTAGACATCTGGGGATAAGAAACTCTTTCTCCTCTCTAGATGACACTCTCTCAATGAGCATGCCACAACTCAAAGAGGGACTTATACTGGCAGCAGATCCAAGGCCTCTTTGGTTTTGAAATACCATGCATGAGGAGGAGATCTCACGGAGAGATTTCAGTGGAGGTGCACTCCCACACATCATGGAGTGCAAGATTCTTCAATAGTTTGAGGAGGTTCTTCCATTCTCACAGGAGTAGATAGATGATGGAGGACATCTTCGGATGGATAACATCTCTCATGATTGTATTTCACACCTCTTGAGCCATACACATCATGATGGGAGTTTTTTTCCTACCACCTATTTGGGTCCTTATGGGATCAAATTGATCCTTGGGAAGATTGCATTTAAAAATCCCATGAAGTGCAGAAATTTGATTTGGGATGATGGTAGCCTTCATGGGAGGAGTACCAAGATGGAGGATGGAAGGATGCATCCACAATGGGTTGAGTGGATGTGGATGGACAGCAAGAAGCTGGTGAGCTACTTGAAAACTTATGATATCGGGCAGCAGGAGGCTTGGATGCGTTGGTTTCTCTTGAAAGAATTTGGTCATCATCCTCTTTCTAAGGGTATGTGGCAGGATGCTTGCATCATTGAGCATCAAAGAGTATGGATGCATGGTTTTTATGTGAACTTCATATCATTCACTATGTTTTCATCACATGATTGGTATGATGAAAGTATGAGGAAGCAACAAAAAATTTTGTTGCTTGGGTTGTTCTTTGGAGAGAAAGGGAAAATTTGCTCTCATTTCTTGTATGATGTTGTAGGAGTAGGATGGCACTATCATGGTGCAAAGGGGATACTACTTGGCCTTTGATGATCAGGAATTACTTCCATCTTGGGAGAAATTCCATATTTGTAGCAACATTATTGGAGGAGTCTTTGACAATCATCATATCAAAGAAATGAGCTATGGGTTGGCAGGAGCTTATTTGCATGGGCCAACAGTGTTGTCACTTGGGAGCTTGGGGTTATTGATGTATTATCCCCATGATCACTTCATACTTGATGCACTTGGTGGACAAAGAGGAGGTGAGAATGATGGAGTAGTGGATGGAAACATCTATTACCTTGATATGATCTCACTTGCTATGGTCTTCTTGACTTGGATTTCCAAGTATAAGGAGGGTGATCTTCATGCAGCATATGGTTCATTCCTCTTCATGGGAGTGTGTCATACCACTATGGAGGAGTCATTCATAAACATATGCATCATCTTACTCTCAACACATGGTAAGAACATTGTTTTTGCATCCATGGATTATCTAACACAACATTTGGATACTCTTACCATTCATTTCCAGTGCATTGCTCCACAAGAGGGCAAGCTTTTCATTGAGCTCCATGGTCAACATTGGGCCAAATTTTATGATGGAGACAGCTATATTTTATATGGCCTTGGGCAAGTGTTTTCTTTCATGTATTTTCAGTTGATATACTTAGCCAATTTCTATTTATCAGTAGATGTCATGACATACATAATTATCCATGTAACACAAAACAACTTGCCATGTAATTTTCTGAAGCAATAGTTTGGGAAAATGCGTTGTCACTACTGGAAAAACTATTGGTACCTTCCTGCACCACATGAAACCTTCAACACTTTCATCATTTTTTTTTATCATGATTTCATTTGCTGATATGGATCTTATTTGTATTGGAAGCGTGATTAGGAGAGAGACACATGAGTTGGGTGTGTCCTTGAGGGGAGAGGATTCCCACACTTTCTGCATTGCATGTTCTAATGGGAGCATGAGAGGAGATATGGCCATCACTACCAAACACTTATTTCCTTTTGTTGAGATGGACCATATGATCGATAGGATGCCATATGGTGATGTTTTCCTATCCATCACATATGGGTTGATTTGGTCCAGCTTGATTCACAGCATTGGAGGAGAGACCTTTGGGGATCTATTCTTCATTCTGCCACTTGAGGGAAATTATTTTGTAGCCCAGGATCAGCATTTTCTCTACACTTATCATAAGTGGAGAGAAGGATAGTGTGGGGTAGGCTTTGATGCTTACCATATTCATATTTTCATCCCACCTTCATTTCCGAAGCTTGAGGTGGAAGGAGATTGCAATGAGTTGCCATGTTGGGAGGTAACTCACTTTGTATGGATGATTGCTTGGGGATTGAAGATTCATATGGGGATGGCAGGTCCCAATTTATTTTTAGCACCATGCCTCAATAAGGCCCCTCATGTATATCTTTGCAGTTGCTTGAGGACAAGCAACATTTGGGAGGGGAGGACTGTAATATTCCAAAATTTGCATGCAGCAAATTGGAATATTAATTTTGCTTATATCATCTAGGAGGTGAATAAAATGGGTGAGGAGACCCATGAGTAGGAATAAAATCCCACATAATGTGAAGGGATCACTAGAGTAGCTTGATTTTTCACCCTCAAGTGTGAAAAGGGGCAAATGCATGAAGACAAGGTCAGGTTTGACCAAGTCAACAACGCTGCCATAGGAGGAGTGGATCACTTTGGAAGAAAGCATAGTGTGAATGAGGAAGAGGAAATTTGGTAGAGGAAACCCTAATGTGTGGGGGCCAAGGCAAGGAGGCATTCATTTTTATGAAGAGAATACAAGGCAGCCATTGGAAGACATGTTATTGAATATATAATTTGTCTGCTTAGACTCTTGGTGCATTCTCCTGCTGTTTAGCAGAATTGCCAGGAAATTCCTGTTTAGGATTCCTTCTCCTTCTTGAGAGGCCTCTTGAGGGATTGTTCTTCATTCTCCACATTTCTTGGCTCAAGGCCAAAGCCACCTCCTTCAGCTACAACGTTATTCCTGAAGCAAGATAATTCTGTGTTGCAAGGTGTTGCAGTGGAGGGTTCCACAACACCGTTTCCTTGGCTCATCTGTCAGAGGAGGGAGTTTCTATTCATATGGGAGGTTAGTGAGGGATATTTTTAAGCTTATTTCATATCTTTGGCATCAAGCCAAACATTTATCATCACCAAAAATGCAGTCCCTTCTCTGGACTGCGTTATTTCTAAGTGCAATTGCAGTGGGGACTTGCTCCACTATTTTGGAGGGTGAGATCTTCAGGGATTGGATCAGCCATTGGATTCAGCCATCATATACAGCATCATCAGCTATCTTCATCCATTTCCAGTTCCTGAGTTGCAACTACTACACTACTACTCCGACATTTCTGCAAATTTGCTATTTTGTGCATATTCCAGCCAATCCTCCTAAGGATTGTTGTATTGTAGTTTCCATGGATTGAGATCTCGCTTCCCCATCTATTTTGAGCTGTACATTGCTATATTCATGTATTGAAATCATTTTTCGGTAGTTATAATCTATATACTGCGCAGTCATAGCCATGGTTTTTCATATGGAGCAGTATTTCTCCATTTCTCATGTACATGTTCTATTGAGGCTTTCATTGTCTAGCTTGAGTGGTTGATTCCTTAAGGCACTGTATACATTTGCTGCTATATGACATATTTTTTGGATATCTACATCTTCTTGTCTCACAGCTAATAAAAATAACATTGTTTCTCTATTTCTTGTTCTTACATTGCTTCAGTCCCTTTACTTGGGCACTTTTTGAAGACAACTAGGTGCGAGAGATCTGTTTAACCCACCTAGAGGGATTTCTTTTGAGCCACCTCTTGGATTTCAGTCTTAGATGCATTGATCTAAGGGATCTAGGTCCTGGTTTCGAATCTTGTAGCAATAATTACTGGAAAATATGTTTTCCATTCATGCCTTGCTAGTAGATCCCATTTTGGGGATATTACATAAGAACCCGCTACATTGCGGAGGGTCCCAGCAAGTAGACCAGGTCAATTTTCTTTCAGTTTTTATGCATCTCAACCACATTAATATTTTGTAATATAGTAAATGCTTTTGATTTCTGCTTTATTTTCAAATATCAGTATCAATAATTTAGTGATTTGATTGTGTTTATTTCATAGAATAATTGCTTGAATTCATTCTGCTATACTTTAGTTCATTTCTTTTCCATTTTCTTTACAGACTAGAATTTATAGTAGATAGAAAACTCTGTCTTCATAGCATTTCAATTTTCATGTTTTCATAAAACCAAAATTGTATCATATCTCATGCTTTCATAATTTAGAATTATTTCATTGTTTGTTGCAGCATAAAAACTCCAAAATCAACTTGATAAAAATACAATTAATTATTTTTCTTGAAAGGAGTAATCTCATAAATTATTTTTAAAACTCAATTCAATTGAAAATAACCATAGAGATAACATCTAACATAGATTTTTTTTTTTTTTTTTAAACATCACTAATCCATAATAATTTAACATTGATCCATAAAGTTAAAAATTTATCAAAACTCTGATTTCAACTCTCACTTTAACGAGGGAGATTTCTAGCACATATAGTGCACTTGCACTTCATCATTTTACTAACTCTGGTCGATAATTTATGCTTGCAATTTAAGAACATTAAATTGAATAAAAAACCATCATGGATGGCTTTTTTGTCATATTTCTATAGCCTTCCCTACAAAATATGGAAAACATCACCCATTCAGGTCCCTATATCACTAGTATAGTCCCTTATTATTGTTAGTGTAACCCTTATTGTTATTATTGTACCCTTGTAACCCCCATTTTGTTATTATTGTGCCCTTAAATTATTATTGTTAGGTCGGCTAGGATTACATTGTGGCCCACTAGGATTACATTATGGCCCCATGGACTCCTATATATAGAAAAGGAGGTTTTGTAAATTGTATCATCCAAGAATTGTTCATTTATGTAATGTATTGGAGGTTGCCCCCTCGAAGTGGCTCATTTCTAAGGCGTTGATATCTCTTTTCTTCTCTTTTTGGAGCTGGTTACACAACATTTGGTATCGGAGCTTTGGGATTCTAGGGTTTCGCTGCTCCAAACAGGTCATCGTGGCATTTTCGCTATAACTTTTTTTCTACGAAGCTTCAGAAGCTGAAATTTCTAGGGTGCAAAGCTGAAATCTTGAGGAAGGTTGTCTAAAAATTTCAGATCTTGGTTCGCAATATTTGAGGAGATATCATCTGTGGAAGTTAGGTATTTTTTCAGGCTCATAAACAGGTCATCGTGGCAATTTCGCTATAAATTTTTTTGTACGAAGTTTCAGAGTCTGAAATTCATATGGTGCAAAGCTGAAATCCTGAGGAAATTCGTCAAAAAATTTCAGAGCTTGGTTCGCAATATTTTTGGAGATATGATCTGTGGAAGGTAGTGCTTTTTCAGGCTCCTGAATTGCATCTCAAAGAGGTGATCGTGGGAAAAGTTCAATAACTCTCTCTCTGGGCATCGGATTGAAGTTCTGTAAAAATTGGTCGCAATTACACAGATTGAAGTTTCTTGGCTATCAATTTCAGATACAAAGGACGAAACAATGACACGTGGCAAGTCGTACAAATTCGCTCTACTAAACCAGTCCATAATTAGGTCATTGTGGGAGATTGGACACAACTTTGTCTTGGAGAATCCAAATCAGGTCAGACCTGTGGCATTCAAAAGAGAATTCAGAGGGCTACTTCAGTGCTGAATTTCAGATATTGAAGATCCGAAATAACAGAGATAATACAATTTCAATATCGAGCTCCTCAAAGCAAGTAAAAGGTGTGTATTTTTTTTTCCGAATTGCATAAGTCTTGTTTGAAGAATCAATTTGAATTGATTGAAAGGGCCTATTGTAGAATATATATCAATATTGAAGTATAAAATGGCCCCTAAAAAGAATTAAACACCAATTAAGCCTTTGGAAAGCTCTACTATGACTCACGAAGACGAAGAATGGCAACATGACATATCAAAATTACAAGAGCAAGTGCAACAAATTTCGCTCTCGCAAAGAGCAACAAAAAATGACATGGAAGTTTTGAAGAAAGGCGTGGAAACTAAGATGGATGGTTTGAGGAAAGGCGTGGAATCTAAGATAGATGGCATGGAATCTAAGATAGATGGCATGGAAGCTGGCATGGAAGCTAAGATGGATGACATGAAAGACAACATGGAAAACAACATGAAAAACATGCAGAATGATCTAAAAGTAGACATCGAAGATTTGACCAAGTTGATACAAGAAATGTTTCCTAACGGTGAAAAGATAGTAGAAGAACCTCATGATGAGAACAAAATAAATGTTAATCGTGATTGCATAAACTCTAATGTTGGCGGGAAGAACCACCATATTCCAAAAATGGATATGAGAAAGTTTGATGGAAAGGATCCTGTAACATGGATACTACAGATGGAGCAATATTTTGATCTCCATAACGTGCAAAACACACAAAAGGTACGCATTGCAACTTTACATTTAGAACAAAATACATTTGTATGGTATCGATGGCTTTGCTCCCGTAAAAAATTTTCACTTGGTCAATTTTTACGGAGGAAATGATAGCACATTATGAGGATACAAAGAGCAACACCTTCTTTAGCCAATTGATAAATCTCAAACAAAAGGGTTTAGTGGGGCGGCACATTGAGGACTTCCAAAAATTGAATATAAGGGTAACTGATATTCCAGAGGAACACAGGATTGATCTCTTCATAGGCACTTTAAAGGATAACATCCAACATGAAGTTCGCGTTCTAGAACCTGATTCATTGGAGAAGGCATTCAGGTTGGCAAGAAAAGTTGAATGTAAAATTATAGCGACAAGGAAGCCTACCACTCAATTCTATAAAGAAGGAAGTTTTGCTACGCCTAGATTTCCACAACCTACAAGGTTGACACCACAAAAATTGGAAGAAAAAAGAGCAAAAGGGCTTTGCTACAGTTGTGATAGAAAATACACTAAAAGTCATAAGTGTGCTGAGAAGAAATTATTTTACATAGATTGTGAAGAGGAAGAAGAAAATGAACAAGAAGAGGATATACACCAGGAACCAGCCCTAGAAGAGGAAGAAATGAATCCGACCATATCGTGTAATGCACTCGCAGGAATTACCATTCCTCAAACTCTCAAGATAGAAGGACATATCAAGAAGAAAAAGGTAATAGTGTTGATTGATTCAGGTAGCACCCATAATTTTATTCATTGTAAGGTAGCCAAGGAATTAAATTGTTTCCTATACCCAGCACCAGAATGTCAAGTGATGGTTGCAAATGGAGGAACTATAAATTGCTCTGGAAAATTCCATAACATCAAGCTAACCAGGGGGGAATATGTGTTGACTAGTCCAATGCTTTCCATTCCTATGGGAGGTGCTGATGTTGTACTAGGAGTACAATGGTTACAATCTTTGGGGACGGTAGCTTTTAATTTTCAAGAACTTTTCTTGAAATTTTTTTCAGAAGGAAAGGAAGTCGAATTACGGGGTATTGCAGGGAAGCTAGGAAGGATAATAAGCTCTAATGTCATGACAAAGCTTCTAAAGAAAGAACATCGAGGCGTAATTGCACAATTATGCTCGCTAGAAGTTCCAACATCAAAATCATCTATTTCTGCAGATCTCCAACAAGTCTTGGACAATCATTCCAAGGTGTTTGAAACTCCCAAAGGACTCCCACCTATTCGTGATCATGATCATGCTATTCATTTGATTCCAGGAAGTGTTCCTCCAAACATACGGCCTTATAGATATCCTTACTTCCAAAAGAGCGAAATTGAACGCATGATTGCAGAAATGTTAGAGGCGGGTATAATTCAACCTAGTCAAAGTTCTTTCTCTGCTCCGGTAGTATTGGTACACAAGAAGGATGGATCATGGCGAATGTGTCCGGATTATAGGGAGCTCAATAAGCTCACCATTAAAGAAAAATTTCCCATTCCTGTGATTGATGAATTATTGGATGAATTACATGGAGCAATTTATTTTACCAAGTTGGATCTTCGTTCCGGATATCATCAAATTAGAATGAAGACTGAAGATATTCCAAAAACGGCATTTCGAACTCATGAGGGTCATTATGAATTTTTGGTCATGCCTTTTGGCCTTACCAATGCACCTTCTACATTTCAAGGGTTGATGAATTCCATTTTCAAACCCTTCCTTAAAAAATTTGTGCTAGTATTTTTTGATGATATACTAATCTACAGCAGGTCTTGGAAGGATCATGTTGAACATGTTGACAGGGTGCTCAAACTATTGCGGGAGAAACAATTATATGCAAAAACATCCAAATGTTTCTTTGGAGTACAAGAGGTGGAATATCTGGGTCATATTATATCTCACGAGGGTGTTAAAGTAGACCCTAACAAAATTAAAGCCATTAAGGAATGGAAAGTCCCTAAGACGATAAAGCAGTTGCGAGGATTTCTCGGGTTAACAAGCTATTATCGCAAGTTTGTTAAGAATTATGGAAGAATAGCAGCACCTCTAACAACATTATTGAAGAAAGATGCATTTTCATGGACTCCTGAAGCAACTAAGGCCTTTGAACATCTTAAAGAGGCAATCTGCCTAGCACCGGTCTTAGCTACGCCAGACTTCACAAAAACCTTTATTGTGGAATGTGATGCCTCAGGAAATGGAATTGGTGCAGTTTTAATGCAGGAAGGAAGACCCATTGCTTTTGAAAGTCGTCCAATCAAAGGAAAGTATTTACAGAAACCTATTTATGAGAAGGAAATGTTAGCGATACTGCATGCACTAAAGAAATGGCGAACTTACCTAATGGGAAGACACTTCAAGGTAAAAACTGATCATGATAGTCTTAAACACTTTTTGGAACAAAGACTATCATCAAAAGAGCAGCAAAATGGGTCACAAAGATGTTGGGTTATGACTTTGAAATAATCTACAAAAAAGGAAAGCTTAATGTTGTTGCGGATGCACTCTCAAGAAAGAATGAAGAAGTGGAAGCATTGCTTTGTGCCATTTCTATTATCCAACCAGATTGGATAACCGAAGCAAGAGATGAATGGAAGAAGGAAAAAGATGTATGGACACTCATTCAAAAGTTACGGCAAGATCCTAGTACATCTGATACATTTAATTGGAAAAATGATTCCTTATGTTACAAAGATCGCTTATATCTTTGTAAAAATTCCCAACTAAAACAAAAGATTCTTCTGGAATTGCACACTTCTCCTTTAGGAGGACACTCAGGATTTTTAAAAACTTACCACAGGGTGAAGAAAGAATTTTTTTGTGATGGCCTTAAATCTGATATTCAAAATTTTGTGGCGGAATGTTTGGTTTGCCAGCGGAATAAAGTGGAAACAATTAAGACCCCGGGACTTCTACAACCTTTATCCATTCCAAGTCAACGTTGGGAGGAGATTTCAATGGATTTTATCACAGGTTTACCTAAGTCCGAAGGAAAGAGTGTCATCATGGTGGTAGTTGATAGACTTACCAAGTATGCACACTTTTGTGCATTGTCTCATCCATTTAAAGCAAGTACAGTTGCTACTACATTTATGGACAGAATTCAAAAGCTACATGGAAGCCCAAGGGTTATTGTGAGCGACGGAGATCCCATTTTTACTGGAAATTTTTGGACGGAGTTATTTTCTTGTTTGGGTACTCAATTAGCTCATAGCTCATCTTATCATCCTCAATCTGATGGTCAAACTGAGATAGTAAATAAATGTTTGAAGGATATCTTCGTTGTTTTGTATTTGATAAACAAACACAATGGGTCAAGTGGTTACCTCTCGCTGAATGGTGGTATAACACTTCCTTCCATACTGCAGCAAAAATGACCCCATTTATGGCACTTTATGGATATCATCCACCATCGATCACATCATCTTTAAGGGAAAATCCGAAGGTTCAAGCAGTGGAAGATCACATCGAGCATCAGCAAGAAGTTCTCCAACTCTTAAAGGATAACCTGAATTTGGCACAAAATCGAATGAAACAACAGGCAGATCAACATCGCGGCGAGAGAAGTTTTGATGTAGGAGATTGGGTATTTTTACGGCTACAACCATACAAACAAATGTCCCTCAAGCAAGCAAAGAAGGATAATAAATTATCGCCAAAGTACTATGGTCCTTACAAGGTGTTGCAAAAGATTGGTACTATGGCATACAAATTGGAGCTTCCTGCTTCTTCGCGAGTACATCCGGTTTTCCATGTTTCATGCTTAAAGAAGGTTATAGGTGAAAATCTTCCAGTTCAAACAGTATTGCCAGAACTTGATGAGGAAGGGAAAATCATATTGGAACCTGAAGCAGTCATGGAAACAAGAACTCGACAACTACGGAATCGATCAATTTCAGAGTATCTCATCAAGTGGAAGAACTTACCCACTGAAGATTCTACATGGGAGGATGAGAATTTTATACGAAAGCACCCAGAGCTACTCAAGCGTTGAGGACAACACTTTTTTTGAAGGAGAGGGGCATGTTAGGTCCCTATATTACTAGTATAGTCCCTTATTGTTGTTAGTGTAACCCCCTTATTGTTACTATTGTACCCTTGTAACCCCCATTTTGTTATTATTGTGCCCTTAAATTTTTATTGTTAGGTCGGCTAGGATTACATTGTGGCCCACTAGGATTACATTATGGCCCCATGGACTCCTATATATAGAAAGGAGGTTTTGTAAATTGTATCAATCCAAGAATTGTGCATTTATGTAATGTAATGGAGGTTGCCCCCTCGAAGTGGCTTATTTCTAAGGCGTTGATATCTCTTTTCTTCTATTTTTGGGTAGGATTACAGTACAACATCCATTGGTGTCACATTACATACAATTTCATCTTTGTACCTTTCAAATTGGAAATCCACCTTGCATTGTTAATTAACTAAAACTTTATGGCCTTTTTTCAACCATGATACTTTTTAAGGATGAAGATGTTTTTTCTTCTTCAAATTTAAATTCTCTAGAATTTCAATGGAGGCTAATTTGTCCATGCTATCACTATCAATTACAAATTTGAAACACTTACCTTTAATTTTTCACATATTCATAAATAGACTCCTCCTTTGAGCTCACTCTTTTACTTCCTTTTCTACTTTAATAAAAAATCTCTTCATCAATAGAGACTCCCATTCTTTAGGAAATTATTCAACTAGAGCTAGGATCCTCATTATCCTACTTTAATTTTGCAACATGAGCACCTATTTGGCCTGCTAGTGCATTCTCAAGGCAATTTCAAGGCGTATTTTCTAGATTCCAACATCTGAAACATCTAGGTTGATAGTCTCTTCCTCGACCTCCACCTCTAAAGAATTGTTTTCTCCCTATTGAATCACCTCTTATTAGTAATTTCTTGTTGAATCTTCCTCCTTATTTTGCAGATTGGACCTTTCCTCTTCCACCATGTTGTCCTTTTCCTTTCGCAAGACTCCTTCTTAATTTATTTGACTTAGTTTTCGAGCAATATTATTTTCTACATTCAAGGCTAATTGGTAAGCATCCTTAACAAGTTTTAAAGATAACGGGTTGATCTCATATTCAATATCAAATCTCAAACCATCTATGTATCTAACAACTTTCTCAACATCATTTTCTACGTAATCAACTCTAATATTTAATTTCTAGAACTCTGCAATGTATTCTCTAACCACTCTATAACTAACATGAACTTTTGTTTAAGGTTCTGTAATTTTCTAAAAAAAATTATTTTATAATCCTTGGGTAGGAATTTACCTTTAAACTTCACTGCCATTATATACCAATATTTAATTTTGGATTTTCCTTTCCTTTTTTGTTCAAATTGTAGTTCATCCCACCACATGGATGCAAAGCCTTTAAGTCTATTTATTGCATGCTTGAATCACTTATCTTCATTAGCATCTTCATAATCAAAGTACTTGTTTAGAGAATTTATCTGATCCATTAATTCATCAACATTAAAATTACCTTCATACAATGATACCTTCATTTTTTTCTGGAAGACACCTGGAAACCATCTTCAAAATTTTATCCTCTGTTCATTCTTCTCTTTCTTTTTTACTGGAAGACTCTTCCTCAACATTATTGGCTTCTCCCAGGTCAGTTCCTTACCTCTGTTTTCTCTCCATGGTTTCCATTCTCTCTTGAAGTCACCTCACTTCTGCTTGCAAAGCCACATTTGCTACATGTATTCAATGAGTTTCCACTCAGGTTGCTCCTCGTTAGCCTACCATATTTACATTTACTATGAATTTTCTTTAATATAGCTCTAATACATGAAAATCATGCCAATTCAGTGTACTAACACCAACCCTATATTTTCCATTATTAGCGCAGGTTCTCAAGTTTTGGCCCCAAGTGTTTACTCCAATGCTCCTGCATGTGATTGAGTTATGGGAATAATGGTGCTTGAATAGGGTGTTAAGGCTAATGGGTATTGTACCTTGACACAATCATGATTACCAACTCCTTGTAATACCCGACATCCTAGTCCTGATAACAAAACATTATTTGTTGTGAAATTTCCTATTTATTGGGTCTTTTGTTGATGGATCGTGTTTCTTATCGGGTTAGGTTTTCCTTGTGGTGACTCCTGATACATGAATGATCCTTGGTCCTAGTGTCAATGATGGGATGAAAACTAATGCAAATCCTCATGTTTGTTGGAGCTATCAAATGATGTGGTATCACCTCCAATATCAAGCATGCAAGTTGAGTGAATCAATGACAAGTGGGGTCTAATCATATGTCAAGGTTTAACACCTAGGAGGGGACCTTAGGGAAACCACCCCGGGATACTACTACCCTATGTGGACGATGATGATTGGTTTTGGGGGATCCTCTACCAACTTATGAGCCTAGTGCGATACCACTTTGGTTTTTCTTAATTGAAGACTTTTCTCTGATTTCTCATGCATTGTTATATGACGCTTCACTCCTCAATGTTAAATTGAGCCAAAGGATTTGTCACTGTTCCAGGTTCTGATAAGTTCTTCCTCAAATATATTTATATATTTCTAGGTCTAATAACTTATAATTTAATAGAGAAATTTTATGTGTGACACTATGAGCACATTCACTCTAGGCGGTTCTAATCCCCTGTGAGGAACCAATTACCACAATACCAAAAATTCATAATAACATAAAATGAGACCACACTTAGAAAAACAAGGCTATATATATATATATATATATATATATAGAGAGAGAGAGAGAGAGAGAGAGAGAGAGAGAGAGAGTCACATAGTATTCCCTTTGCTCACATCAATCTCAGAATCCTCGTGCTCGAATACATAATAAGACTATTTTCATAGAGTTCCTATTCGATTAGCAAACCCAATCTAATTCCTATATTTTCTAACAAAATGCCAAATATAACTAAAGCATCCCTTTTACCTAGAAACTAAATAACACTCGACTAACTTCCTAACAATTGTGATTCCTTCTGGACTATATCTAATTTAATTATTACAAATTGACATGACTTAAGGAACCTAACCTCCATTAAAAATAAATTAGGTAACCAAATCCCTTAGTAAATGTTTTTTGACCTAAAGAAGTTAAAGGTGAGTTTGACTTGTGGATGTGTAATATCCTGTTTATTTAATTTTCAAGAATTTCAAATGGTTTTAATTCAAAAATTTATAACATAAGAATTTTATCTCAAAAATTCATAGATCCACACAAATTTCATTAGTGAAAATCACCAGTAATTGAATATAATGACCAAACCCAAAAAATGTTGCAAGTCCAACGCTTATTCTATTAAATGGAAATATTTGGGGGGAATTTTATAAATTTATTAGATCAAACCTAGTGGAAACACTTCATAAAATCTTGCTCAAATTCATTGTGTGAAGTTTGTCCTCTTACTCCAAATTTTTGGATAGTCATTATGTTTCTCATAAAAAACAATTCGAACCAGAAGATTGACTCATTTACTAGTGGGAATTGGGATCCAAAAATAATAACAATCTTGCCACTTCTTCGGTCTCCTTGATCAACAACTCGTCTTCAACTTAGTACTAATAATTCAGCCCCAATAATTCTAAAAATATGGAACCATAAATTAACTCAACTCTCTAGTAAATAACAAACACAACTTTCTAAATTGATATTTTCCTCAACAATTTGGAAACTTGGCCTCTGTTCTTAGATATATCCAACTCGCATCAAATCAATTCTCGACTTCCTTCACTCATTTATCTCGATCGTTTTCACCCATGTTCTTTTTCCTTGGAGATGGTATCTCGGCCCAACAAATATGATGAACTCGACCCTTCTCACCCATGTTCTTTTTCATTTGAGATGGTAACTCGGCCCCAAAAAATCTGATGAAGTCGACCCTGTTATATAAAAATCTTGGCCCTTGCAAACATCAATGGATTCAGCCCTAGCCCTTGCAATAAATTCTACTGCCTAAAAAATAATAATGCGGCCCTTCTGAGACAAATGCTTTAATTCCAAATAGGCCACCTCATAAGCTTCGATTCGATATGAGTTATCTAATGGGTTTCTACCTTGTGAAATCAACAACTACAAACTTCCATTATGCAACAAATTACCGAGGTTCTTCTTAAATCAACTTCTTGTAATTTGTTGAAGTTTTGGCCCCTCTTTACATAGTCTCAACCCAACATCAAAGAGATTTGACTCAATCTTGCATCAGGCCAATCACCCACTCGGCCCCCCTGTTGTGGCAACCATTTTAAATCACCAATTTGTTTTTGTCCTGATATGTTATTGAAGTGGCTAATTGACCTTAGCTGAAAAACCACCTCTAGCTAAATGGTGATATTGACCCCATCAATCGAACTCAGACTTTGTAGATTTAAAATTTCATTCTTAGAAAATTTAGCAAGCTCAATTCTACAATTTCAAAATCTCAATCACCTAGCAAGCACAATTGAATGGAGGAATTTGGCCACCTTAGTCGATCTTAATTTTTCAAACCAATGTCTCGGCCTTGGAAAAATGTTAGATCAGTTAGGGTCTATATTTCAACACCAAAACCGATGATCTTTAGTTAGTGTATGTCTTTCAACATTGAAACTAGAATGTTATCGTTTCTCCTTTTCCTGGTAACGCTTGGATCTCCTCGTCAATTTCCTCAATAATTCTTGTCATCCTCCTTCGATCTACTTATCCCTTTTAATAATAATTTCATCCTCTTAAAACCATGGTTAATACAATGGGTCACTTAATTCCTCGAAAGTGAATTTTTAGCCCCTTTATTTAATTATTTTTCATCTTATTATGGTGACCCCTTTATTTTTCCTGTCAATTTCCCATGGGATCTAGATAGGCTATGACTCAGCCTCCTTTTTCTTCTAAGGGAAAAAAGGGGACATTACAATCGTCCCTTCCCAAATTTTTCTTATCCTCAAGAAAATTCCATCTAATACCAGGATCCCAAATAAGCTAGCTAAAATCTTTGGCGACAATTTGTTGCATCATCTCAAGGTATCCCAATTCAATAGTGATTTTTTTTGTCATCATGCCATGAAGAAACCCTTGTAACCCTGCTCCCATAAAAACTCCCACCAATTTTGAAGAGCATAACTATTCATGATGGCCCATCTGCTTCACTATTTTTATATATTTTTGTTGGATCTCCTACTGTTGTTTTAAAGAGTAACTATGTCGTCTTGGGAAACCAACTATACTTTCGATATTAGTGGCTTGATAGATCTGTCTCCCAATACCCTTTATCCACTAGTTCATCCTTAATCATTTGATCCTCCTTATCCCACTATTTTTTTTTGGATCTATTGTTGACTCCTCTTAGTTGTGGATGCCCTTCCTGTTTAGTCTCACACCACCTTCCTGAGTACCCTTGATTTACTGCAACTAGCCTTTGAGCATGATTAGGCTATATTAGGCTCTATTGGGTTTTCAATGGATTATTTCTATAGGGAAGCATTGGAAAAACTACTATACCATGGATATGGGATTCAACATGAAGGGAAGTCACAGTATAGTCTTAAATAATCCATTGAACACCCAGTACTACATCAGAATTTTACAGCTTCATCACATAGAGATCGTCAACCATATTGTAGATTTCCATCTTTAACTCTGCCTTTGGGAATATATGATTGCATGACATGATGAAATCATTTCCCATATCCACATCAAAGCCTCCAAAGTCCTTTGCTAGGATGCCCCTTTTAACTATCAATGTCGAGTCAATAAAAGTATGGGTTCACCCACCATCGATTAGGACAGTGACCTAAAGCCCTTGTATGGTACCTTTGAATCTAAAGGTGTTGTAGCTAGGGACTCCTAAAAGTGTGGCTATGGTGCCACCTATTGTTTCTTCCTTTGGATGCTCCTCCTATGAACTAGAATTCCCATCATTCTGCATTTGTCCTATTTCTTCCTCTCCTTCACTTTTGATGAGCACCTTAATGTAATGCACTTTTCTCTTTCCCTTGCATCTATGCCCTAGTTCCTAAGGCTCCTTGTAAGTATACTAATAGTTTCTTCCTTAGTAACTCATCTCAAGTTACAAGGTCCAACTTTCTTCTTCTGATCTCCTCCTCCCAGGAAGGTAGTTTATATTTAGTTTGCTAAAGAGAAGGAGGATAGTCTTAAGAGGCATGACTTATGATCCCCCAAATATTTGTACACTAAAACAAATGGCAGGTAGAAGTAGGCAGGAGCACATGGTGTGATTACAATATATTCAACATATTATCCCCTAGTCTAATTCAAATGAAGGGGGGAATTCACAACCAAGGCCATGTGTGATGACTTAAATAAATCCTAATCGTGTTCAAATTCTATTAGAAATAAATCATGGAGGCTTTGATGTGGATATGGCTAATGATTTCATCATGTCATGAAATCATATAGTCCCAAAGGTAGATTTAAAGGTGGGAAGCTACACTATGGTTGACGATCTCTATATGGTGAAATTGTTAAATCATGATGTAGTATTGGGTGTTCAATGGATTATTGCTATAGGGAAGCATTGGAAAAACTACAAAACCATGGATATGGGATTTAACATGAAGGGAAGTTGAGGATAGTCTTAAATAATTCATTGAACACCCAATACTACATCATAATTTAACACCTTCACCACATAAAGATCATCAACCATAGTGTATCTTCCCATTGTTAACTCTACCTTTGGGACTATATGATTGCATGACATGATGAAATCATCACCTATATCCACATAAAAGCCTCTAAAGTCCTTTTTTGGGATGCCCCCTTTAGCTATCAATGGTGAGTCAATAAAATTATGGGTTGAGCCACCATCGATTAGGACAGTGACCAAAAGCCCCTGTATGATACCTTTGACTCTAAAGGTGTTGTAGCTAGGGACACCTAAAAGTGTGGCTATGGTGCCACCTACTGCTTCTTCCTTTGGATGCTCCTCCTCTGAAATAAAATTCCCATCATTCTGCATTGGTCCTATTTCTTCCTCTCCTTCACTTTTGAAGAGAAACTTAATGTAGTGCACTTTGCTCTACCACTTGCATCTATGCCCTGGCTCCCAAGGCTCCTTGCAAGTATAAAATAGTTTCTTCCTTGGTAACTCATCTCGAGTTCCAGGGTCCAACTTTATTCTTCTGATCTCCTCCTCCCATGAAGATACTTATATTTAGTTTGCTGAAGAGGTGGGGGTTTATGAGATGCTTTATTTTTAGGCACTACATCCTCCATATCCATTGTCTTGAAAATGGCCTCTTGTAGTGTGCTAGGCTTAAAATCCTTGACCTAGCCACATAATGGTTTACCTAACCCCTCCGTGAACAACATCTCCAACCATTCTTGAGATATATCTGTAATTATCATGGTTATTATCTATAATTTTGAAATAAATTTATCTAAACTCCCTAACTGCTTTAGTTGTGCAAGGTTCTTAAAATGAAACTCTAGGTCCCTATTATCAAACCTTTAGATTAATATCTTTGTAAACTCCATGTAAGAGGTTATATGGGTGTGACCTGATGTGATCATCCCATGGTACCACCACTCATGTGCCTCACCATCTAGATGTAGTATGGTATACTGAATGGCCTTAGATTCCCTCATGGGGTTTAGTTAGAAATAAGTATCCAAATTTTGAACCCATGATCTCACTAGCCCTCTAGTAGATCCATTGAAATATGAAATATTTATTTTCCTAACCTTGTTTGAAATATTGTTATATTTCCACCATTTATTTGGTCCCTTGGCTTGCTCTGATGCCTATTAGAACAAAAATCTTAGAGCGACATAACATTCCAGATCTCTGCTCCCATTGCCTCATACTACCTTATGTATTCTAGGAAGCTTTCATCCTTCTTTTCTTGGTTATTAGTTGTATCCTCCATGAAATTTGGAATGAAAGGTCTTGACACGATCATTTTTACCAATGAGGGTACCAGATCGACAAAGTTACTAGATTTAGTATGGTGATTATTGTCTCATCCCAATAGATTGTAGCTTTTGTGTGAACCCTTTGCTCCATTATTGGACTGATTTTCACAGAGGCTGACCATGGATTGGGAAACTTCCTTCAGACCATGAGCCACCTCCTATTCCCCTTTTCTCACCGTATGGGCCATTTCACGTCATCCTCGATCTAATTCCTAGAGTAACTCTTGTTTCTCTTTATCTAAGTCATTTAAGATGTATTTTAAGCTCTCCTAGGGTTGTTCTTCACGATCCCCCGTCTGGTCCTTTTCTTCTTCTTGTAACTTCTTCTTTTATGTATGTTATATACCCATGATTTCCATAAATCATCTAATTTTAACCCTTTTAGGTTGGTAGGAACACCAACTTTGATACCATTGTAATATCACCTTTATTTAACTTGGAAGAATTTGAAAGAGTTTAATTCAAAAAATTATAACATGAAAAATTATCTCAAAACTTTATATATCCACACATATTTCATAAACGAAAAATGCCAACAATTGAATATAATGAACAAACCTGGAAAATGTTGCAAGTCCAACACTTATTTTATTCAATGGACATCTTTGGGGGGGAATTACAAAATTTCCGAGCTAGAACTGAGTGGAAACACTTCAAAGAAACTTTCCCATATTCGTTGTGTCAACTTTGTCCTCTTACCTTGAGTTTTTGGACAGTCAACACGACCCTCCTCATCAAAAATGATTTGGTGCAGAAGAGTGGCTCCTTTACTAGTGCAAATATGGATCTTGAAAGAATAATGATTTGATCACTTCTTCAGTGTACTTGATCAGTAACTCATCTTCAACTTGGTACTGATAATCTAGCCCCAATAATTCTAAAAATTAGGAACCATAAATTAACTCAACTCTCTAGTAAATAAGGGACATGAACTTCTATGGTGATCTTGTACTTAGCAGTTTAGAAACCCAGCCTATGTTCTCAAGGATAGTCAACTCGCATCAGATCAATTCTTAAATTCCTTGACTCATTTATCTCAACCCTTTTCACCCATGTGCTTTTTCCTTAGAGATGGTAACTCAACCCAACTAATTTAATGAACTCATCCCTATTAAATAATAAGTTTGACCCTTGAAAACATTAATAGATTCAGCCCGGGCACTTGCAATAAATTCAAATACCTTATTATTATTATTATTTTGTTTATTTATTTATTTTTATTTTATTTTTTTTTCGGAGGAAAAAAACCTGGTTTATATTATGTACCAGTACAAATATAAAATCATCAGCCACATATACAAACATCATTACAATGATCCAAAGACCCTGTAGCATGCACATAGTCATCAATGGAACAAAAAAACAAGATAGTCCAAGTGCAAATATACCAATCTAGAAGAGCAACATCAACCAAAAGATGTCCAAGTAAACTCCATATAGAAGTCAAAATACAGAATACTACATAACCCAATGGCGCAAAAACAGATAAAATGATAAATTCAAATACCTGACAAACAATAGTGCAACCCTTCTGAGACAAATGCTTTAGTTACAAATCAACCACCTCATAAGCTTCAATTTGGTATGAGTTATCTAATGGGTTTTGACCTTTGTGAAATCTGCAATTGTGGAATTCCATCAAGAATCAAATACACCCAGAGAATATCCAAGGTTCTTCTTAAATCAAATTCTTGTAATATGTTGAATTTTTGGCCCCTCTTTTTGCAACATCAGCCCAACATCAAAGAGATTCAACTCAATCTCGACCTATACCAATAACCCACTCGACCCCCTTATCACAGCCAACAATTTAAACCACTAACACAAATTTTCCCTGATATGTTATTGTAGTGGCCAATTAACCTTAGCTGAAAATCAACCTCTAGCTAAATGGCGAGCTTGACCCCATCAATTGAACTTGGAAATTTTATATTTACAATTACATCCTTAGAAAATTTAGCAATATTGGCCCTACAATTTCATAATCTAAATCACCTCATAAGCACAACTAAATGTTGGAACTTAGTCACCTGAGTCGACCTTCAATCTGTAAACCAATGACTTGGCCTGAGAAAATATTTTATAGACTAGGGTGTGTCTTTCAACACTGAAATTGATGATCTTTAGTTAGGAGATGTCTTTCAACACTGAAATGGATGATCTTCAGTTAGGGTGTGTCTTTCAAAACCGAAACTATAATGCTATAGTTTTCCCTATTCTTGGCAGCTCTTAGAGCTCCTTGTCAATTTCCTCAATAATTCTTCTCATCCTCCTTCAGTCTCTTTCTCCCTTGTATGATAATTTCCTCCTCTGAAAACTATGGGTAATACCATGGGTCACTTAACTTCCCAAAAGTGATTTTTTATGATGCAGACTAGCTGCAAAATACTAGAATATGTTGCAAAATTGAGTTTTTAAAACTCCACAAAAAATCCCTTTACTCGCAACAGAGTTCAACCTTGGAATTCCGTAACATACATACACACGCGAAACAACAACGGAATTTATTAACATACACATACCATACTATAAACCCAAACCAATGCAAATACGTGGGTTTCTTACCGAAGGGTCCCACAGCAGCTCTGACCAATCACCAGTGATTGCACTTCGCATGATATACCATATAACTTAAAACATTAAACTCTATTTTTTGCGATTTTCGATGTTGCGTTGTGCTTCCACATGCATTCCCCACTTTGCATCGCAAAATATTTAACTTACCTTGTGATAGCCTTAATGCTAACTCTCAAGTGTTGCGATCTGCGATTTCACTCTCAGCGCACCTTCAATCTCCACCGTTGGCCCTTGCTGGATCTGATGGCCCACGCTACGCCCTCACCATACCACTTCACATCGCAAGTTTAAATCTTTAACTTGAGAAATCTTAAATGTGACTTCTATTCTCTACGATGTGTGAAAGTGTTACAGTTGCGATGTGTTTTATCACCGTTGATTGGTATTTGATCTACGGTCCTCGTCGAACCTGCAAGTCCGATTGGTATTTGTTCTGCAGTTAACACAACAATCAATTCAACACAAGGAATGTGCAAAAGCAAAGGCCTCACTGCACCTACAAATCCGATTATACTTCTTGTTGTGCGACTTAAATACAAATGTCTAATTTCAAAGAGATTTAAATAACCAAATTAAAAACAGGGAACCTGATCAAAGCACAAAACACTTAGAGGTTGTTTGGAAATGAAGTACTGTTTTAAAATAGAGATCTCGATCAAACACAAAACACTTGGAATTAATTTGGAAAAGGAAAACTCAGAGCCAAGCCCTCAGATGGCTGCTTTTTACATTTACTTCTACTTTTCTGTTCTCTCCTTTCTCGCTATGGATGTCATAACCCCACAATGGTGGATTTGGTTTGGTTTTATGTCTTTCCAAATTCCCCATATGGATGAGAAACTATCATTCAGTTCCAGATCAGTTTATAAAACTAGATACTTAACTAATCCTAATTCAACTATCTTTTATTCTACAAATTACAATGGTTGTGTTAGCCCAAATCAACGTAAAACAAAGTAAAATAGAATTAAAACTTCTTCTTCTGTCGGGCAGAAGAAATCAACTCCAGCTGTAGCCTTTCAGTTGGATGATCCTGCGTCATTTTACCCCTTTATTTAACTATTATTTGTCTCATTATGGTGACCCCTTTATTTTTCTTGTCAATAGACCATGGAATCTAGATAGACTATGACTTAACCTCCTTTTGCTTTTAAGGGTCAGAAATGGACATTACAAGATGCTCTTGTAGCACTATCATATAATTATCTAACAATATTAGAAGGGGAACACTTGATCACATTTGCCCCATAAGTTTCTCAACTTCAGCGATAGAATTCAACTAAAGGAGGGTATATGATAGCTTCTGATTGGATTGTTGAAGACACATTCTATTTTAAGTAGTTAGATCCTAGAAAACAATTTTGGTAATAATAAAGTTGTTATGTGTATTTTATATAAAAAATAATGAAGAAATCATGAAAAGGGTTCACTTTGGAGAGAAAATTTTGTATTTTGTATCAAAGCATAATACTTTCAAAGAATTTTAATCAAAATATTCTTGTTTTAGCAAATGACATTTTGTTATCTTCTATGAATTCTTATATCTTGTAAGTTACATATTCTATTTCATGTAAGAAATTTTTAAATACTTGAGAGGTTAAGCTAAGGATAAATTTCCCATATATCACCCGGCAAAGTTATATTTCACACTAAGACCTGCGATATAATCAGGTTGTTTGTATCATACCTCTGAAAGTATAAATTGTTTCCTATATTTCATGTAGGCTAAATTTTGTTTTGTTGTTAAACCATAAGAATAGTTTTTGTGCATTTTCTGTTATATCAGATAGTCAAGATATTCAAGTGAATATTGAAGAAGTCTATTATATTTATTTATTCTTCTTTCATCACTTTTAGTACATTTAGTTTCTATCATAGTTTGACTAAGCCTTTTTGGTTAAATATCTAGAGGGTGTTATCTTTATATCTAAGTAATGTTATAAATCCATAGGGACCCTTATTAAAAGAAAAAAAAGCACACATATTGGTGCCTTGGCACAATTTCCTAGCCATAAACTATTTTCAAAGGAACAACACACATAAACCATGCACATCATGATTTACTCTAAAACCCCCAAGATAAACCAATGTAATAATAGAGCTATTGTATTTTGGCTTAGATGTAGCCAACCCAACCAAAAACTTAGTTCCAACTAAGTGAGCCACCTTCAACTTGCTCAACTTTGGCACATTACAATGAAGAATCCATAAGTATTTTAAAGGATTTAACTACATGCAATACCATGAGCTCAATATGATGGGTCACAGATACCAGGTGCTCAAAACCTCCATTGTTGATATAACAACCTTGACTCTTTTACCAAGTCATGTTTACCTAACACTACAAAGATTATGCATTGGGTGCTAACACAAGCAATAGTTGCAAGATACAAATTTGGTGACATAGTTGTAAATACAGAAGTCTTCTAATATCTAAATTATCAAGCATACATGTATACTTAGATTGTGCACTCATTGATAATAGAAAAGAATATAGGTCATCTACATTTTCATCCACTTATTTGTTTAACTTGATGTAAATTATAGTGATATTTAAAAATCTAGTTTCAATAATATTTTATGTATTTTTGATGACTTTATATTTTATAAAGAATTTTTTTAACTCATATATGTTTTTTCATGAAGTCTAAGAATTATTTATAATTTTTTGAATATGTACAATGTAACAATATTTGTATGAAATAATTTGTGGTTAATTCAATGTGACTAAAACTTAAGTAGAATATTTGAAAGTAATGTTGAATTTTTTTTATATAATGTGATGTTGCCATGTCATTGTGTATTGTTTAGTACTTGGAATGATAAACTAATTTTAAAAGTGAGATTTTAATGTTTATTTTATTCTTTTCTTTACAATAATATTATTTTTTTATATTGTTGAGTCAAAAATGCTGATTTTAATGTTAACAAAATAAGGTGTTACTAGTTTCATAGGGTCTGATTTAGAAAATGCTCATCTCAAATTCAAAAAATAAAGAAATGTATCAGAGAACACAACTCATTACACAAACTTGTTGATTTGCATTACAATAAATAGATGTTTATACACAGAGAAGAAGCTTCTCGAGGCTTGTTGTCGATGGAGATAACTTCTTCAGGAAGCTAGACGATATCTCCAGAAACTCGGAGACATCTCCTGCATTAAATGTTGTCAGCTAGGTTGGTTGGGATTACTGTATTTCCAACACTCCCCCTTAATTCCAACCATATGATAGACACAAATTATACTATGAAACAATACATAAGACACAAACATACGTCCCTTAATTGACATGCTTGCTAGTCTAAGTCTCAGCTAGGCTTACAACATAATTTGGATTTTCTACAACACATAACTTACTTCTACAAATCTCAAATTTAGTCTTTCCAAGAGGCTTAGTGAATATGTCAGCTACATTCTCATTTGTACTACAATATATTAGGTCAATTTCTTTTGATTGGACCTTTTCTCTTACAAAATGATATTATGTCTCTATATGCTTTGACCTCGCATGACATACAGGATTGTTTGCCAATTTGATGGTGCTTTGATTATCACATCTGATCACTGTAGGTTCCTCTTATGCTTCACCAAAATCTTCAAGTATTCTTCTGAGCCATATAGCTTCACAGGTGGTACTACATAATGCTTTATATTCTACTTCATTTGATGACAAGGACATTGTTGGTTGTTTCTTACTGCTCCATGATATTGCTCCTGATCCTATATTGAACACATATCTAGTGGCGGATTTCCTATCATCTGGATTTCCGGCCCAATCATAATCAGAATGACCTGTCAATTCAACATTACAATAATTAGTATATTCAATACCAAAATTGATAGTTCCCTTTAAATATCGAAGGACCGTTTTTGCAACCATCCAATGGCTCTCAAGAGGCTTAGCCATAAGTTGACTAAGTATGCTTACTGCATAATTCAGGCTTCCCACTAATTGTTGATACAATGTTCCATTCACCTCCTTTGTTCCATCATCATTTCTCAATTTGATATTTTGTTCCAATGGAGTACTCACTGCTTTACATCCTTTCATATGAACTCTCTTTAGTACCTCGTTTGTATATTTGCTTTGTGTGATTAAAGTTCTTCCATTATCTCTCCATACTTCAAGACCTAGACAATAATGCATTTGTCCAAGATCCTTCATCTCAAATTCCTGTGATAACTTCCTTTTTATATCATTAATCATTTTATCAGCACTCCCTGTTATTATTAGATCATCAACATATATAGAGATTAATGCTATGCCTCCATTTCCATCTGTCTTGACATACAAATTAGGATCATTTTTGCTTTTGTTCAATCCTTGCTGAAAGAAGAATTTATCTATTTTCTCATACCAAGATTTGGGTGCTTGTTTTAGTCCATATAAGGCCTTTTTTAATTTGCATACAAGATGTTCTTGTCCCTTCTTTTCAAATCCTTTTGGTTGAACAAGATAAATCTCCTCTTTTAAGTCCCCATTTAGGAAAGTTGACTTCACATCTAATTGATATAGATTCCAATCATATTTAGTGGCCAATGCTATCATTATTCTGATTGTTTTCATTTTTGCTACTCGAGCAAAGGTATCTTCATAATCTATACCTTCCTTTTGCTTCTTGAATTGTCTTTTGGAATGTCCATGCTTTCTTAAGATGATTCCACAACTTCATCTTCTTTAAAGTTGTTATAAGTAGGATGTCATACATTATATTCATCCTCTTTCATTTTTTTAACTGCATGCTCATGAAATATAACATCTCTTCTTGAAAATACCTTGTGACTATTTGGATCGTACATTTTATATGCCTTTTGATTAGTACAATATCCAATAAAATGCATTTGATAGCTTTGGCGTCTAATTTTCTTCTATCCTCTTTAGGAATATGAGCAAAGGCCTTACATCCAAATATCCTTAAATGACTAACTTTGGGTTTAAAACCATAAAATGCTTCAAATGGTGTTTTGTTCTTAAGATATTTTGTAGGACTTCTATTTTTAAGATATACAACAGTATTAATGGCTTCAACCCAAAAACTATTAGAAAGTCCTTTACTTTTCAACATACTACGAACACATTCAACTAATGTTCTATTCTTTCTTTTAGCTACACCATTTTGTTGAGGTGTATGTGGTATTGTAAATTGTTGCACAATTCCATTTTGTTTGCAGTATTTGATAAAAGCTCCTGAAGTGTACTCACCACCTTCATCTGATTGAAGAATTTTAATACTCTTTCCTGATTGTTTTTCTACCATATTCTTGAATTATTTAAAGTTTTCAAACATATCACTTTTATTTCTTATAAAGTACACCCAGGTGTATCTAGTGCTATCATCAATAAATATAAGAAAATAATATGCTCCACCAAGTGACTTAGTTTGCATTGGACCACATACATTAGTATGCACTAGTTCAAGTATTTCACATTTTCTTCTATTTTCATGCACATGAAATTCTTCCCTATGTTGTTTTCCTAGTGCACAACCTTCGCATTCAAAGTGTTCACCCTTAATATTTGGAAGACCTTCTACCATCATTTTCTTTTGAAGTAACATTAGGTCATTATGATTTAAGTGCCCATACCTTTGATGCCAAAGCTCTATGTTTGACATGCCTGTTGATGCCAAAGCTTGATGCCTATTCTTTGTCACATGCAACTTGTATAATCCTCCAACTCTCATTCCTTTTGCAACAACCTTGTAGTTGTCCTGCATATCCTTTACCAAACAATGTGATTTCACAAATTCAACTTTCAAATGTTGATCTGTAATAGTAGAGACAGAAATTAAGTTCTTCTTTAATCTTGGAACATACACCACATTTTGAATTTGTTTTTCTTGTCCATTAGGCATAGTAACACTTATATCACCATATCCTTTAATTTCATGTGATCTATTATCTCCCATGTCTCTTTGGATGTCTTGCGTTCTCTAATGTGTGGAATAATATTGTCCTTAACGGACATCCACAACAATACCTTCACGTTGTTTTCTTGTCATTGCCAATCTTGAATTGCAGCAGCTGTGGCTTGAGGGGGTTCTGGCTTCACTTTATCTCCAGACACAATCGTCCATATATTAGAGCCTTCCATCATAGTCTGCAACTCAAACTTCCAATTTGCATAATTTTCACCATCTAACTTATCAGAGTTAGATAAATAAGACTCTGCTAATACATTTTCCATAGTATTAAACTTATGAATATTCAAGCATCAATCTAAATACCAATAACTTTAATGGTTCCTTAGTCACAAACAACAATAACACCTTCTTTAACTAATTTTACTTCCCCCTTAAGTATTAGCACCCCCTTTTTTTACTTCTAATTTTTCTTCCTTTCTTAATTTTTGTTATCAAATATTTTTAGACGATTTTCTTTTATATCAAAGCACTTCTTAAAACAAGCACTCCAATAATTTATTTCTCCTCTTCAACTTTAAAATCTTCAAAAGAAATGGCAATTACCAGTAATTACAACCATTTACTAAGTAAATGCCAACTACTAATAACTACCACAATTTACTTTTTCACTTGGTTTGAGCCTTTTGCATAAAGCCTTTAATATTCATAATAGCTTTTTTTAAATCCGGTTGTTAAAAAATTTAACATAAAAGCAACCTTCAACACATATACAAACAACCAACCTTGCCCAAACTTCAATTTAAAGACAGGTTTCTTCGGCCCTCTCTTACCAGCGCATAAGCAAACTTCCCCACCCAGCTCCTTCAGCCAGCCCTTCACCAAAGCCTTTACCCACTGCAAATAGAAACATAGTTTTCTGCAACACAAGAAAGAACTAAAAAACAAACTTCTCTGCAATAGATTTCACAAGCTAGTTGCACACAGAAACTTACTCTTATCGGCCAATAAGCCCTTCAACATTCTATTGGACAACCAAACTTCTCCACACAGGTTGCAAGTTTACAAAAACTCTCCTAGCGATACAATAATCTCAACCTTCACACAAGCTCAACCTCCTACTAGTACACCTTTCACCAGAAGCTTAATCTGCTACACATAGACTCTCTGTAACACACCCTTAGCGACACCCTTAGTGATCGCTCACACTAATCGCTCACAGAGAAAGAAAACCTCACACTCTGGAAGCTCAACTTAGTTTACAATGGCTCCCCTTGCAACTATACTCTCAAAATCTTACACAAATACCTCACCGAGCTCTGATACCATATCAGAGAACACAATTCATTACACAAACTTATTGATTTGCATTACAAGGAACATATATTTATACACAGAGAAGAAGCTTCTCGAGGCTTGTTGTCGATGGAGATAGCTTCTTCAGGAAGTTAGACGATATCTCCAGAAACTCCGAGACATCTCCTACATTAAATGTTGTCAACTAGATTGATTGGAATTACTATACATCCAACAAAATGTTAGTTGTAACATAATTTCAATTAAAAGATTAAATATTTTTTTCATTATAATGACACAAATTTTTAATAAAGTCATTGTTTTAAACAAGTTGTATTTTAGTTTGTTTATGATTGTAAACCCTTATTTATTAATAATAATAATAATATTATTATTATTTATTTAAAAATTAAGTTAAGTTAAATGAAATTTTTTTATAAATTTTCCCAACCTAATTACCTTTATGATATCGTTTAGCCTCGCTTGATGTGTAAGCTCTATTAGATTGCAAAAATTAATTTTAATAAGCCACAAATAAAATGGGGATTTGATTAATGATTGTCATTGAACGTCATTGTCAAATACTGCAACAACAGAAGAAAGGCAATCCATGCACTCTTTCTATCTGCGTATTAGATCGATCCATCTGCAAGTTACATCGAGAAAACATGGTGCGTCGAAATTGGGATGGTCTTCAGCCTTCCGGATTTGAGTTTTTAACATTTCAGAGAACAAATATAACGTCTGGTCCCGTAGCTCAGTTGGTTAGAGCATTGGTCTTATGGCCTCCATAGGAGCAAGCCGAAGGTCGCGGGTTCGAGCCCCGCCGGGACCAATTTCCTTTTTCTCTGGAAGACTTCCTGAACAAATATATTGTGACCACTCAATTTGTTGATTCAATATAATTCTTGTTTTTCTTTTCTGGATGACTTCCTGAACAAATATTTTTGACCACTCAATTTTGTTGATTCAACATCATTAATTCCTGTTTCTCGTTATAAATTAGGTTATCATCTTGAACTTTATCGCAACGGATCAAGGATCTCCCTTGTGAGATTTGGAATCAAGTGGAAATTAGGTTATCAACTTGAATTTGATTAAGCCGAAGGTCGCGGGTTCGAGCCACGCCGGAACCAACTTTTTTTTCTGGAGGACTTCCTGAACAAATATATTTGACCACTCAATTTTGTTGATTCAACATCATTAATTCCTGTTTCTCGTTATAAATTAGGTTATCATCTTGAACTTCATCGCAACAGATTAAAGATCTCCCCTGTGAGATTTGGAATCAAGTGGAAATAAGGTGATCATGTTGAATTTGATTAAGCCGAAGGTAGCGGGTTCGAGCCCCGCCGGGACCAACATTTTTTCCTGGATGACTTCCTGAGAAAATATATTTGACCGCTCAATTTTGTTGATTCAACATCATTAATTCATGTTTCTCTTTATAAATTAGGTTATCATCTTGAACTTTATCGCAACGGATCAAAGATCTCCCTGGTGAGATTTGGAATCAAGTGGAAATTAGGTTATCATCTTGATTTTGATCAAAGATGTCCCTTGAGAGATTTGTGAAAATTAGGTTATTATGTTGGATTAGGTTATCATCTTGATTTTGATCAAAGATGTCCCTTGAGAGATTTGTGGAAATTAGGTTATTATTTTGAACTTGATCAAAGATGTTTTTTTTTTTTTTTAGAAATTTGGAACCAAGTGGAAATTAGGTTATCATCTTGAACTTGATCAAAGACGTCTCTAATGAAATTTGCAACCAAGTGGAAAGATAATTTCCTAACAAATCAAAGATGTCTCTGGTGAAATTTGGAACCAAGTGGAAAGATAACGTCCTAACAGATCAAAGATGTCCCTTGTGAAAAAATAACATCCCATTGTAACCACTTGGTCATACCACAAAGAAATAAGAGCCAACAATGTAACACATTTAGGGCTCCCAACTAATCAACTTTCTGCTAGCATTTGAAGCTTGTATTCCATCCTTAGTATCCGAACACCTTTGAAAATTCCAAATATGCTAATGGAAGTCCAAGACTAATTCCTGTAGGGAAACTATAATCCGGATAAAAGCAAGAAACCATCACTTGACCTTTATATGAGTTATGCACCTTATTAATTCTCAAATCAGCCCCAGAGATCCATATACACATTTAAAATATTAAAGGTAATAACATATGTGATCCTTGGCTGGCAGTAAGGAACAACATACAGGCACTCAACACCTATCATGACCACTTTCTCGGACCCAATTATCATGGGAAGCAAAATGACTGCCTTTCTCTCAGATATCCTACAAATTATCAGATTGGGATTGAAAAGCATAGTTGACTGGTACAACAAAGTCTAAGTTCTCTGACCACTTGCATGTCACAAGAAAAGGAGACCCTCACAATCAACAAGAAGAATATGGAACCAGAGGTAGCGTAAATGAGGTTTCCGTCCTGGGAAGTATTCAGAGAATGATGGCAATCAATAGGATGGATTGTGGATTCCATAATATTCCAGAAACTAAAGGACATGAGATAAGTTAATTGTTTGAATTCACACAGCTCTGTCAAATTTCCAAAAGCTCCAATTGATTTATATACTTACCCCTGAATTATCTGGCTCAAAATCATAGTTGAGATCCCTCCAAGGTATTATTCATTTTGTAAATCTCCTCTTGTGGAAGAAGGCTTTGACCCTTCATATAATCTACAATGGTCACTTCAGATCCAGAGGTTTGGTGGATTACCCATTTGAGTAATATGTTGTCTTGTCAAGTCTTTTAGAATGCATAGTTACTAGTTAGTGATTTATCAATGGGTACTTTTTAAAGCTGGACTTTATAATAATGGTTTTACATACCATGAATAACCAATTTTTACTAACAGTGAGTCTGTCAAACAAATATTTTATGGGAGTGTCAATTTACATGTCCATGTTGGGAGGACGCACAGTAACAGTTTTCATAGTTTTTTCACTATACAACTCATTGGAAAGCAGTGTTATTTGACGATTTCAGATCACTCATTCTCTCACCTTTTGCCAGCATGTGGTATTGGATTTGCATTATAATCATGTCTTCTCTTTGAAAAATGCATTTGTAAGTCTACTTTTGTCTTGATGGCTGTAATATTACAGTCCAAGGTCAATTTGTTCTGAAAGTTATGGGAAGATGAGATATGTACCCAAATGAAAGTAAAAGATCTACTGCTCCTCAGGCATGCCAAAAAATGAGATATGTGCGCAAATATAAGAAAAAGGTCTACTGCTCCTCAGGGATGCCGAAGATGTGTCAGTGTTAGTGACTTAAAGCTTATTGCAGAAGCTGCCTCATTGATTCTGTATTCCTTTCATCATTTATTAATATCACACCTAATTTTGAAAAGAAATTTTGGTGATTTATTATGACCAATATTTCTGTCACATGGTCTTCAATATGCTAAGCAATATAATTTTTTGATTTTAACACTACCACTATTTCATAATCACAACCATTGACAGCAGGGGATGAGCTGTTTAGTGGAAAAGGAATGAATGATAATTATATTTTTTTATTTATTTTGGTGGGTCTGTTTGTGATTTTTTTTTGGAGTAGTTTGTGGTTTAAAAAATGGTTATTTATTGGTATAACATTTAATATTGTTAGATTTTTTGGTGTTTCCCAAATATTGCAAGTTTTGAACTTTAGTTATATTACAAAACAAAATTCTCAAAATCTAGTTATAATTTTTTAAATTGTATAAACATTTTAATTATGTCTGTTTTGGAATAAGGTTTCTAAAAATTTATTTTAATTATCAATAATTATTAGGTGGATGGTGGAGATTTAACCTCTATGGAATATTCCAGTGTATTCTTAGTAGTATTCACAAATCAAAAGTTCAAAAGTTGAGATAATCTCGAAGTAGTTATGTCATTTTTCCCTTTTAATTAAACTGATTAATTAAAAAAGCCATGAACAAGTGTCATATGAAATGAATTATGGTTTTTTTGAGCATGTGGTATTGATAAGCCATGGTATTGGCTCATAATATTGTAACAAAATCTATTTTTAATTAAAAAATCTCTATGGTAAAGTGGAGGTGAATCTCCATAGTTAACAATCTTGTTAAATGTTTTTTAAAATGTTTACATGTATAACTTATACATTAATTTTCTTAATTAGTAATAATTTTCTTAATGATTTTTTTTTTTAGCAATGTGGGATGTATCATGAAGTAAGTATTTTAATGCTTATCATATATTAATGCCTATTAATGTTTGGCAACCATTTAATTTATATAATTGCTTTAGTTTATACTAAAAAATATTTTGTTCAATTTCAACTTCAAACAAACAAAATATAGTTGTGAAATTTTTTGGTTTTAAAAAGCCCATCCAAAATAAGAGAGATATATAATTATTTTTATTCTCACATAGAATATATTGAGTTGACTCTGTACATTAAAAAAAAATATTAAACACAAAATATTATTTCCATTATATATAATATATTTCAATATCAATTATATATCATAAACTCTCATATATATATATATGAGACATTTCTTATTAAATTTATAAATTTATTGGATTGATCCTTATGTCTCTTGCATATTTTGTTCTCAACCTACATGGAGCATATTCATTATATTGACTTTGCCCATATTTATTACATATACATTTACAATCATTCGTGAGACATTTTATAACTAAGAATGATAGAGATGCATACTTACATCCATTTTCAACATGAATTGTCTCTTGCATATGTTGTTCCTTGATGGAGCATATTCATTGTATCGACTTTGCCCATATTCATTGTATATAGAGAATCTACAATCGCTCGTGAGACTTTTTATAACTAAGAATAATAGAGATGTATACTTGCATCCATTTTCAACATGAACTTGACAACACGAACATTTATTTTCAACATGAATTTGACAATACGAGCATTACATATATTTGTATCAATTTGACAATACGAGCATTACATATATTTATATCAAGATAAAATATCAAATAATATTTATATATACACACTAATTTAATATAGGAAAGTAAAACCATTTTTTATTAGATTAAAAAACATTATTTATAAATTTCGATAAAAAAATTGTGTAAATCTTTTATGCTATAAAGTTAATATATAATATTTAAAAAAATATTAATTACAAAATAATTATTTTAATATTAGTTATAAATAAAACATTTCAATAATAATTTTATATAAAATAACTACATATATAGATATGTCATTCTTTTTATATTCAATATGAAATTGATACATAACATTTAAAAAGAAATGTTGATTAAAATATTCAACATTAACTAGTAATTAAAAATATTTCATTAATTTTTTTTGTTTGTCAAGCGGTCTGAGTTTATCAAAGATTGCATCAATCTTGAAGTGTGGCTTGAGAAACCGCAGCCCAGAGACATTTAAGTTATCAAAATCACCAAGTGATCGCACCAAACATGGGCTACATCAGCACTAAGCTAACTGGGTTTAACTTGTCTCCTCTCCCTAGCACAAGCGCAACAGCCTCCGAGAGGTTTGATCTTAGGTCATCCATCCTAAACCGGTTGTCTGAGTTGGACTTGACAAAATATTTCATTATTCACTTTAAGCAAAATATTTCATATTTATTTTCAATTATTTATATATAAATAAAATTAAAAACTAAAAAAATATTATAATTAAAAATATTGATATGGTATGCTACTCAATAGGGAGATATGTAATTTCTTTTGTGGAGTTGACAAATATAATTTAAAAAATATAGATTAATAATGAAAAAATATTTCAATATCAATTATAAATAAAAATAATTCAAATTCAAATCTATACAAAATATCAATATACCGATAAAAACATTTTGTTTTAAGCTAAAAATTTTCATTTATATGTCAAAGATATACATAGTAGTCTAGCTTAGTCAAGTTGGTATGCCACTAGGGAAACTAGACTAGCGCCTGAAGTGCAAACATTTTTTCCAAAATATGATAGACATAAAATGCGACTTATAACAATGTTTAATAAAAAAAATGATATCCAGGTGACTAGCGATAACATCTAACTTAGAAAAACTAAATCCTTGTACTTATACATGATTAATAAAATATCCAAAACTTTTAGCAAAAATGGAATGCATGGCTCTTTGAGGATGGGAAAACATCAATAGGGTTGGCAAAGGTCTTCAGTGAGGCAAGGCCCTTGCCCTTCAACAGGAATAATTCGATCCTACCCAACCGAGTAGAGATATCTCAGTGTTCTAGATTGATATCTTTATGCTCCATCTACAATTCATCTATATGCATTAAAATCACGCTTCTTGCTTCATTGCACTCCAAAAAGAATTTTTTGAGCGAGTATTTCATGTTCTAGTATAGTTCAATTGTACATAGATATTGGTTTTGACACCCTTTGGTATAACTCATGTTAGTCACCCACTCATTAATAGAGTCTAGGATTTCTGCATAAGTTTGCTCGTCATGAGTAGACTACAATTCGTCATTCACATGAGCTATTTCTTGTTGTATAGGGTTGGGGTTTTGTGAGTGATAACTCATTGTGGCATTATGAGCTCTTAATCTACCTCAAGTGATCCCTTCTACCTAAGAAGAGGAGCCTTGATGGCATCTAGCTCACTGACATGAGATAGATGAAGCATGGCCAGAATAAAACATAACAAAAGGATACACATGTGATGTAAAGTTCAATGAATAAGGTTAATTCTAATAGGGGGGCCTCCAACACTTTGGTTGTAGGGCTAGGTTGAGCGTAAGGGATTTCCAAAGGTGAGAGTAAGGCAATACAAACAAGGTACACCACTGAAAGGAAAAGGACTAGGAAAACCCTCAAAAAAATCTTCAAAGGTATTAAAGGAAGTCCAAATACCAGACTGGAGAATTTTGTGCCCACATACAAAGCTTATACGATCCACTTCCAAAATTTGAGCTTAGAAACCACTATAATCAACTAATATGATGCAAAATTCAAACCATGCCTTATTTAATTTATGGAGAGGACCGAGTAGGTGATGGAATGAATTACCTTTGAGAGTGCCTAATTTTTGGAATTGAGTGCTCAACTAGGACTATTGAAGCAACTGTCTACAAACCCTCTTCCTAGAGTGCACCCTTTCCTTGTTGATTTCACTCCTTCACAACAAGGATGGTCAATTAATAGATAGAACAAGCGAATTTTGGGAACCAAGATGGAATAAGTACTTTTGATGGAGATTAAGAGACGTAGAGAAAGGGGAGGCCAAGTCAAAAGGACCACGACCAACCAATTCAACTAGGATAGAAACAATAACACTAAAGGAGTAATGAAATATTAGATAACTCCTATAATTGGACAAATATAAATCCCCAGAGATTCCCTCTGCACAATGCAACAAAACTAGTATCATGCCCACTTCCAACTTCATATAAGCCTCGAGATGATTTTGTTGAGTTGACAACATCAGGAAAAGAAAATTCATGTAGAATGAGTGTGTGAGGTTAATGACTCTGCAGAAATAGAATAATTGGTGGTTGGCATTGTCAGACTTCCATCACATATTGCTTGTGGTGGAATCTTAAATATGTGACAATCATCCCCTCATGATCATTTAAACCATTTACATCTCTCATTGTCATTCTTTGGGTAGGACCCTAATTGAGGGTTTATAGATTTATCTCATGGAGCTTAAGGAATTCATCCTTCAATCTTGATGGGGGAGGATCTTCCCAAGAGGAAGAGAAAAATTCCACCCCTTTAGTACATCCCGTATTATCTAGAAAATTAGCTAGTTTGTTGTCAATCCTTCAGATGTGAGAAGATAGAGTGATTGAAATTTGGGGAAACAAACTTGCGATTTTGGGAATGTAAGGCTATATATTCCAATTATGGAGAAATTTTCCATATCAATTCCATTTTTCAGCTTCTTGATAGTGGAGATCAAATGGTTAGAATCTCATTCCATGATAAGCTTGGAGAATTATTTTGTTTAGCTAAGTGCGGTTCTTCTAAGAGTGCATGGAATTATGCAACATTGTTGATGGCATAACCTAGAGAGACATGTGGAAATTACACCAATGGATTCAATCCGATCATGCAATGTACTAAAACAAGACACTGAATCCGTCTACAATATTTGCGGAATATAAATCACGATCGCTCAATCAGAAGTAAATCAATCACACAACACAATATTTTCCTGGGGAAAGCAACTGCTCAAAATCCCTCCATATTTATTGTATAATCAACCAAGGAATCATGAAAAAATACAATGCATGTGTGCTCACCACAACCTCATACACTCTACCAATTGTCTCACACTAATCTAGGCAAAATTGGACCAATACATAGCCAATTTCCTGCCCACCTTCAATATGCCTTGCTCACGAATTCCCTAGGAAAAATAATTCCTATTAAATAGGAATTCCAACCTTCCTTGACTGTGCAATCCAACATGGGCTTCCCATGACTTTATAATTGCGCTCGGGCAATTTTCTAATAATACCACTGATAGTTATCTTCGCTTTAACCCCTGTCTCAACCAGGTCTTCATCAGAATTGACATGCATGTAGCTATTAATACTGAATCATCAGTTATTTTATTGATCACTACTTGTGAATTAAATCTAATTTAATTCACTGGACCTCTCACTGGCTCATCACTCAGTTAAAACTAGTTAAACTGATTTTAACTCAATTAATTTGAGTTAACTGATTACACTCACACCACACTAGTGCTACAACTGCAACTGGACCCCCAAAATATTAGGATCAATCTACATGCCTCATCTTAGACCCTCAACTCAAAATTCTTGAGCTAACTCAGTATTTATGACTTAGTTAACTGATACAAGTTGTTATGAGATGAAATTACAATTTATTTTCTAATTTATTTAAAAATTGGACGCCCACATTAGCACTAATGTGTCACTGAATTCCTCACTCATGTGTGACCTAGAATCACACACTAGTATGTGGTGCATTTTCTTGTTGAATTTCAACACTCCCTCTCAACAAGAAAGGGATTATATGCTACCCTGATCCTACCTTTGTGGTATTCGAATTTTCTCTTTGCAAGCGCCTTTGTCAAGATATCTGAATCCCGATCCTCTATGGTATTGTAGTGCAACAACATAATGCACCTCTAAACACAAACTATGAGATGGTGGTATCGAATGTCAATATGCTTGGACCTGTCATGGAATACTAGATTAACTGACAGTTTTATGCAACTATGGTTATCACAATGTATCACTGTCAGATCCATCTAATGACCAAACAAACCAACAAGTATCTTCCTCATCCAGATGGCCTCTGCCTCGGCTGAACTAAGTGCAACTGATCTCTGCTTCCTGTTGTACCAAGAAATTGTTGTTTATCATATGCTGAAGATGCCTCCTGTTGTGTTATTCATGTATGATGGACTACCTGCCCAATCTTCATCGGTGACGCCTTGAAGCTTCACTCCCTCTGTCTGTTTGTACCATAATCTATACTCTGTATGTTGAGATTCAATAAGATGAGGAGCTTATTGAAAAGAGTCGCCTTCACGAAGTGGGCCGGCAAGCTATTTTTGGCGCAAAGTCTATTTTTAGACTATGTCTATTTTTAGACATGTCAATCATATTCTATGAGTTACAGGATGTTATTTGTGGATGGTTGGTCAAGTTGGAAAAATAGATGGACTTCTATTTTTAGACATATTGGGCGGAGTCTATTTTTAGACTGCCAGTCTAAAAATATATATGTCAAATATTATTAGCTCTTAATAATATTTGGACTCTAAACATTATCTTATTCTCTTGGAGCACTTCAGTTAAGTGCACAAATGTGGCACAGCAGCTGACAGAAGGAACTACACTATTCCTGAGGGTTTACTGGAGCTAATGCATGGAGGATCTCAATTAGAACTCATGTGACAAAGTTTGGTGGAGTTGGAGAAGTAGTTGGTGGAGTTGTATTTAGTTTAACTCAGTTAGACTCAGTTGAGCTAGTTGTATCTAGTCTAACTGATTGATAAACTAGTGAGAGTGGAGTGAATTAATTAGTCAATTAATTCACTAAATAATAACTCATTAATCAACTGAAGAATACATCAGTTAACTACAGTGCATGGAAGTTTCAGTGGAGACCAGTGGAGAGATAGGTGAAAGAGCAAGTGTGACTATCAGTTGTGACTATAGTGATGCATTGATTGCATCCAACACTCAGTGGAGATGCCAATGAGGATTGTGTGAGTAAGGTTGGAGAAATTTGAACTCATTCAGAGCCATTCTTCAGCAGGGATTGTGTATTAGAGGCAAGATAGCAGGTGGCAAAGATCGGTGCATGGATTTGCAAGATCGGGCTTGATTAGTGTGTAGCGATTGTATTATACTGAGAGCTTGATATGATCAAATTTGTATGAGGATTGTTACATGATATCTATGACATATATTATATATAGATAGTTGGGGTTTTCAGCTTCAGGCTTTCTCATTAAACAACTGTGTTAATGTGTGTGAATTTTTATTGTTTCATGTGTGCATTGCAATCTTGATTTAATGATCAATGGTGGAATAGATTATGTATTTTGCATGAAGTTAAAATAGTGTGAGATCAGGATAATATTGGACATATAAAGCATAAGTTATATAATTTTTGCATGGTATCAAAGCAGTATTGATCATAGGAGATTGAAATTATTGAAGCGGTTGAGTTTTGTGCTGGTGGAATTCGAATTTGCTGCAGTGTTTTCTTAGTGTCGAAGTTGAGCATTCATTGAAACGTCTTTCAAAGGATTGCGATTGGAGTATTCCCTTGATGGTAGCTCGAATAATATTGCATGGAAGGACAAGATGGAGGCGGTGCTGGATGATAATGGGCTGAAGGATTTCATCGATAGCGATGTTCCTAAGCCGAGATCTAGTGATGCAGCCACACTTGACACATGGAAAAAGAAGGTAGAAAAGTGTCAAAGGATTTTGTTGAAAGGTGTGAAGGACCACATTGTGTCCAGCCTTCACGGTAAAGCCACTCCATTATTAATGTGGAAGGCTTTGAGAGACTTGTTCCAAAGCAGAAGTGACCAGAGGAAGTTGGTGCTTAAAGACAAGCTCAGAAAAATAAAAATGGAGAAAGTCGACAGTATACCAAAATACCTCACGAAGTTTGTCCACTGCAAGGAGGAGCTGGGAAGTGTGGGGGTTACTTTTTATGAAGAAGACTTGGTGAACTTGGCTCTCCTTGGGCTTTTGAAGAGTTGGCATAGCTACGAAGACTCTGTCAATGGACAGGAGAAACTGCCAGGATGGGAGCGACTTTGGTCGAATCTTGTGCAGGAGGAGATAAGGCAGGGTACCAGGGATGGATCTTCATCCAAGAATGAAGATGAAGAAAATTGCATTTTGGCTGCCAAAGAAAGGAAAGGGAAGGGGAAGAAAAATCCTTCTCAATCCGGTGCGAAAGGCAAGAAGCAAGATTTGTTCAAGGTGAAGTGTTTTCACTATCACCAGCATGGGCATTTCGCCACTAATTGTCCACAGAAGAAGAAGAATAAGCAGGTTGCTCGATTTGCAGCTGGAGAGGCCTTAGCCTCACAATTTGAGCTGGATTTTTCTTTGATCGCATGCTTGGTTTCAAGTGTGATGGGATTGGTGTGGTTTCTTGACAGTGGTGCGTCTTTCCATATGACCGGAGACAAAGATCTGTTTAGTGATCTGGATGAAAAGGATCTTGGAGTGCACATCGAGATGGGAAATTATGGTAGATATAGTGCAATTGGTATCGGGACCATTTCCTTTGAGAGGGAGTCTGGTAAACCTTTCATCTTGAAGGATGTCATGCATGTTCCAGGATCGAAGAAGAATCTGATCTTCGTGGTGATGTTGGAAGACAAGGGTTATGATGTTGTTTTTAGCGAGGGAAAATCCTTCCTGCACCATAAAACAACTGGTCAAACTAGGAGGATAGGGATTCGAGTTAAGAATCTTTATCAATTGTCGGTAGATGGTAGCGCAGCAATGGTAAGCAAAGAAGAAGGAGTGGTGAGCGGGGATGACGGCGAATTGTGGCATAGGAGATTGGGCCATCTTCACCATGCCGCTTTGAAAATTTTGCAGCAGATTTCTACTGGGCTTCCCAAAGGTACACTTGTGCAGTCAGATCAGTGCAAGGGATGTACTTTGGGAAAATTTGTGAAGACCACTTTTCATGAGAAGGATAGTCGCGCCTCGACGATCCTTGAGAGAATTCACACAAACATGTGTGGACCTTTCTCGTTTGCTTCAACAGCAAAGCACAGGTATTATGTGATATTTTTTGATGAATTTCTCGTAAGTGTTGGATCTTCTTCATGCAGAAGAAGAGAGAGACATACTCAAAGTTCTGTGAGTTCAAGGCACTAGTTGAGAAAGAGTCAGGGAAGCAGGTGAAAGCTCTAAGGAGCGATAATGGTGGTGAATACATCTCTGGAAAATTCAAAGACTTCTGTAGCAAAGAAGGAATCTGAAGAGAACTCATAGCACCTCATAACCCATAGCAGAATGGGGTCGCGGAGAGAAAGAACAGAATGATCGTGGGTGTTGCACGGGCGATGTTGCATGATTAGGGCCTTCCCATACAATTGTGGGCTGAGGCATGCAACACTGTGGTTTATGTGCAAAACCATTGTCCTCATAGAGTACTTGGCATGAGTACACCCGAAGAGGCGTTTTCTGGTAAGAAGCCTGATATTTCTCATATGAAGATTTTTGGCTCACCTATTTACATTTATGTGACGAAGGATGCTAGGAAGAAGCTGGAGCTGACCACAGAGGTTGGGATATTTGTGGGGTACACAGAAACACCCCACAATTATCATGTGTATTTTCCAGACAGTCGGATGACTGTCGTACGATGGGATATCAAATTTCATGAGGAGAAAGCCATGAAGTTGTTGCTTGAGAGGGAGTTACACTTGCATGCAGAGGAGGAGCTACTTGTTCCTAAATATGAGCCTCAAGATGTGGATCAACCAGAAGAGGAGGTTCATGGAGTGGAAGAAACCAATCATGCAGTGCCAAACATCAGAGGGCGGAAGTGCACTACAGAAGCTGAGCGAACGAATCTTGATGCAGTGTAGAATGTAGGAGTTCCTACATCACAGCGCAGATAGAGACAATCACAGGATTGATTTACTGGATACATGGCTCTGATGAGCAAGTGTATCGTGGCGGAGCCATCCTCTTTCGAGGAAGCTGTGGAGGATCCTGCATGGGTAGATGCCATGGTAGAAGAGTATGATTCGATTGTCAGAAACAGTGCATGGGAGATTGTCCCAAGGCCGGAAGGGAAATCAGTGGTCGGTTTGAGATGGATCTACAAAGTGAAGCAAGCTGCTGATGGGAGCATCGAGAAGTATAAGGCAAGATTTGTTGCCCGAGGCTTCTCACAGATCGAGGGGATCGACTATGAAGAAACCTTTGCACCTGTCGCAAGGTATTCTTCCATATGGACCATCCTTGCTCTCTCAGCGCATATGGGTTGGCACATTCATTAGATGGATGTGAAGACTACATTCCTCAACGAAATCATTGAGGAGGAGGTGTACATTGAGCAGCCTGAAGGATTCAAAATCTTCAGCAGTGAGTAACATGTGTGCAGGCTCAAAAGAGCATTGTATGGGCTGAAATAAGCACCTCGTGCTTGGTACACATGGATAGACAGTTATTTCACCGGACTTGGTTTCGCCAAGATTAAGGCGGATCCAAACCTATACCAGATTGTGGTGGAGGATAAAATTTTGATCATTGTGCTTTATGTAGATGATTTAATACTAACGGGTGATGAACTGTTGATACACTCATGCAAGGCAGATCTTGCAAAGGAGTTCGAGATGAAGGACGTGGGCCTCCTTCATTATTTCTTGGGATTGGAAATTTGGCAGCGGAAAGGTGAACTGTTTGTGTCTCAAGGCAAGTATGCCCGGTAGATACTGGAGAAGTTTCACATGCAAGGCTGCAAGCCTATCGACACTCCTCTTCCTGGTGGTTAGAGGAAATAGGATGCTACCACGCTACCATGGAGGTAGTGGAGGCCCTTTATTTATCGGCAGTTGTTGGATTGTCCTGTAGTTAAATCCCGATACACGGCAGGACATATGCTATGCGGTGAACCAACTTTCACAAGCGATGGTTAAGCCTACCAAGCTCTTTTGGAAGGCATGCAAGCATGTCCTGAGGTATCTCAGGGGCACATATGAGTATGGTTTTATGGTACAAACAGATGAATGAGGTGAATTTGCATGGCTTCATGGATGCAGATTGGGTAGGAAGCCTAATAGACAGAAATATCACATCAAGAGGGATTTTCAGTATCGGATCTACGACAGTTTCTTGGTACAACAGGAAATAAAGAGATCCATTCCCTGGCACTCAATGGAGGCCAGTACATAGCTAAGTTTGGCTGCATGCGAGGCTATATGGATGAGAGATCTGAAATTTGATTTTTCAGTTCGATATTGTATCAATTACTGTCATATCAAAGGGTATTGTGCGGCCAGGAGAATCCTTCTTGCTTTCTTACATTCCTACGAAAGATTAGGATGCAGATATTCTGACGAAGGCGCTCACCGGGAGCAAATTAGAATACCATAGAGACAGGATCGGGGTGGTAGATAATCCTTATCTTGTTGAGAGGGAGTGTTGAGATTCAGCAAGATGAGGAGCTTAGTGAAAAGAGTCGCCTTCACTAAGTGGGTCTGCAAGCTATTTTTGGCGCAAATTCTATTTTTAGACTATGTCTATTTTTAGACATGTCAATCATATTCTATGAGTTGCAGGATGCTATTTGTGGATGGTTGGTCAAGTTGGAAAAATAGATGGACTTCTATTTTTAGACATATTGGGCGGAGTCTATTTTTAGACTACCAGTCTAAAAATAGATATGTTGAATATTATTAGCTCTTAATAATATTTGTACTCTAAATATTATCTTATTCTTTTGGAGCACTTCAGTTAAGTGCACAGATGTGGCGCAGCAGCCGACAGAAGGAATTATGCTATTCTTGAGGGTTTACTGGAGCTAATGCATGGAGGACTTCAGTTAGAACTCATGTGACAGAGTTTGGTGGAGTTGGAGAAGTAGTTGGTGGAGTTGTGTTTAGTTTAACTCAGTTAGACTCAGTTGAGCTAGTTGTATCTAGTATAACTGATTCATACACTAGTGAGTAGGTGAATTAATTATTAATTAATTCATAATATCACTCATTAAATCATTTGAAGAATATAGTGTATAGTTGCATGTGGTTTCAATGGAGACCAGTGGAGAGATAGGTGAAAGAGAAAGTGTGACTATCAGTTGTGACTATAGTGATGCATTGATTGCATCCAACACTCAGTGGAGATGCCAATGAGGATTACGTGAGCAAGGCTGGAGCAATTTGAACTCATTCAGATCCATTCTTCAGCAAGGATTGCACAGTAGAGGCAAGCTATCAGGTGGCAAATATCGGTGCATGGATTTGCAAGATCGGGCCTGATTAGTGTGTAGCGATTGTATTGTATTGAGAGCTTGATATGATCAGATTTGTATGAGGATTGTTACATGATCTCTATGACATATATTATATACATATGGTTGGGGTTTTGAGCTTCAATCTTTCTCGTTAAACAATTGTGTTAATGTGTGTGAATTTTTATTGTTTCATGTGTGCATTGCAATCTTGATTTAATTTGCGCAAATGATCAATGGTGGAATATATTTTGTATTTTGCATGAAGTTAAAATAGTGTGATATCAGGAGAATCTTGGACATATAACACATAAGTTATATAATTTATACACTGTAGTGTCCATGATATATCTCAACACATGCTTCCGCACCTTCCAAAAGAGCTTGGTAGGCTTAACCATAGCTTGACTAAGTTTTTTAACTGTGTAACATATGTTTGTTCGTGTGTTCAACAAATACATAAGTGAACCCACAAGCTGCCTGTAAAGAGTAGCATCCACTACCTCACCTAAAGTAGCATCATCCTTCCTCCAGTTACCTGCAAGAGGAGTCTCCATGGGTTTGTTGCCCTCCATGTGGAACTTCCTGATCCAGGTAAATTTTTGATACCCTTTTAACCAATACCTTTTGCTTCGATTGATGCCTTATAATTTAATTTTATCAAAGCATTAATTAACACACATGTAGATATAATTAAGAGGAAAACATGTCAACCATCACACAACAAAACGTAAGATCTTTAATAACAGAGTTCGTCCAGTGTGCACTATGTCTTTGGGCCTCGATGTCTCGATGGTGTTGGCTGCTTCATTTGGTGTTGTAAATGGTTATGGTTTAGATGGACGTTATTGACTTGTCATACAAGGAAAAGCCCTCAACATGAGTGGAAAATTCTCTCCATGAGACGTTCCGTTACAAGGAACTCGTGACTCATCACAAACCTCCTATCAGCATGACAACTTCACTCATGGTGATAAAGAGTATCCCGCCATCAAGGAAACAAAGGGATCTCACAACATAAATCACCATCCATGATAAGTACATACCATATAAAATACACATAAATATTATGCGCCATACATCAAGCAGGAATCGACAACAACAAATAAACATAAATATGTTGCATTATAGATCAAGCAGGAATTGACACGACATAAATCATATCACAAAATAATCAATGAAGTATATGGAAACAACACTTCATATACCTCAAATCTCATGTTGGATGAAGAATAGGTTGCTCAATCGCTAGATTTGAATGCAACATCAAAAACATGGCGTCGAATGGCATGAAATCGACTGTCCACATGTTGAAATTCGACACTGTCATCCCAATCTGGAAAATGGCTGAAAAATCGAAACCTTTGTTGCAGAAACTGACACTGACATTAAGTTCGTGTCGCCAATAGGTATAAAATCCATATAAAATTCATCCAATTTGGATACTAGGAAAATTTGGCCCCTCTGGAAAATGATGCTCAATTAGGGTTCCACTGCCCCTACATGTTGGGTCAGGGTTCTGCACCTGCCTGCAATTAAAATATTATGAATACTCGAAATCTGTGCTGCCCTCTATTGGTGCGCACTGTGCGAATGATTTTTTATATAAAATGTTAGTGGTTAGGATCCAATTTTGGAGGAGAAGGGGTCAAGGGATCAAATCTCGCCCCTCCTTTTTTTACATTGAATGCATTAAAAAACTGTTATGGGTGGCAGGTGGGTCTGCTCCATGTGGCTCGACCTGACCCGACCCTGGCCCCATGCAAAATATATGTGGTAATGTTATATACATATGCCACCATTGTCATTGTATGCAGATATGTTTATGTTATCGTTTCACAACCATATGTGATATGGTTTGTAATTTTTTAATGTTAACAAACCATAACAACCCAACGAACCCACCATATAACTATTCCTTGGTGTGGGTTTGTAATAATATTTAACCCAGATTTAACCATTTTATGTTATATGATTACTTTAATAACCATTTTATGTTATATGATTACTTTAATAACCATTTTTAAATCATTTTGTTAGATGGTCATTTTAACTATTTAAATCATTTTTTTAATGATTTTTTAATAATATATATTTTTTTTGTCTTTTATGTAGGTTGAGGACCAATGGAGGAGTACCAAGTTTCAACGGCTGAGGCGCTGTCATGTGGGTCCCACATGCTTACTAGGATGCCATGTGGCATGTTGTGGGACCAAGAGTCCCTTGCCTTGACAAAACTTCAAACTGATCTAACTTTCTTATACGAGCTCGGATTAACGCGCCATTCACATTGTTGTGATTAGGGCGATGAGCTCTTAAATATGGAGCTGAGTTTTCCACCTTCATGTCACTTTGAATTTTGAGCTTTCATAAGCCCTCTTTGTCCTGTGTGTGTCTCTAGAGCCACCTGGATCATTCCTCCCCACTGAGGATATTTTGGTCCTCCAAAAGAATCAACAAAAATATGCAACTGTTGTGTAAAATGTATGCACCACAAGTGTCCTAAAAAAGGTCACCCTTCCTTCTCCTTCACCTTTTTCCTTCGGAGCCATAAGTGATGAACCGGCACCTGCATCCTCTGAAAACCTATAGTACAATCTCTTGCAAATTACATGCTCAAATATGACCAACTATGACCCAAGCATTTCCATACTTGCCACAAGTTTATAACACATACTCGAAGGTCAAGCTTACATAAAAATGGAATCAATAATACCTCAGCTATCAATACAAGGCCAAAAACATCATTTTTTATTAACAAGTGATGAAAAAACACATCATCACTATTACATAAAGAAATGCAACACATGATTTACAAAGAAGGCCATGACACTACCACATCTAGAAAAACCATCTCTCACTTATCAAAGTGAATGGGTCATCTCCCTGTGGCACCCTTACTTTTCAAACAATTGTTTCAATTGGTTCATGCAATGACGCTTCATCCTTAAGGTGATGCTCTGGATGGAGCCTCAAAAACGTGGCTCTTTGATCACCACTTTGGTTGCAATGGGTGCAAAAGGTCTTTTTCCTCCATACCTGCTTAACCAATTTCTTTCCCTAATGTGGAAAAGCATTTTCACGCCTCATCCTCCTTTTTGTTGCCATTCTTTTCCAACACTCAACAATGACATGGTTATGTAAACCACAAAAACAACAAATTTTCTTATGCCATGATTTACGTTCATGATTAGTAACATTCTTATAATCAAAATTCACTTGCAAATATCGAGTCTTTTTATACCTTTCCTGGTGGTCTCTGGTGCGATCATGGTGATGAGAGCTTGTCTCATCTCTTCTAATACAACATGCACTTCCATGGGATGAGGGGGAAATGTTCCCATTAAAATTTTCCCCTGACGAGTTCAACAATGTATGTTTGCCTCTGATGTCATTATGGCGATGAGAGCTTTCCTCAGCTCTCTCTGCAATATGTGTTGTCATAAGATGATGTGGAAGTGCTCCCATCATTCTCTTTGATCCAAAATCTTTTGCTTGAGATGTGTTAAAGAATTACATGTAAAAATTGTAGCTTAAACAAGAAAAATTTAAAGGCATTAACATAAGAAGAGAGAAGAAATTAACATCATGCAAGAAGACATGGAATTGATATCAGAGTTCGTCTAGGAGGGACTACGTCTTCGGGCCCTGCTCAAATAGTGGGGAGGCCCTCTTTCATTAAGTGGCAAAAATGGAAGTACAAGTATAAAATACAAAATTACACCCTTATACCTCCATAGTTGAAAGTGCCCGAAAATTGAAGACCTGTGATGAAGAAATTGACAACGTCATTGGGATTCGTGGCGTCGAGAGGTGCAGAATCCATATAAAAATTTTCTGAATCTGACAAAGTGAAAATCCGGACCCTCTAGAAAACGCCTCAGATCATGGTTCCGCCCCCTCCTACACAGTGCTCATGGTTCCACCTGTCTCAAATCTCGTGCCCTCTCCTGACCTACCTGGGCGCACTTATGAAATTTTTGGCTTTTATATAAAAGCCGGGTGGACTTTACCAAGTCCATCGTTGGCTAAGTTGGTTTGAGATCCACATGTGGAGGGAGGGGGTCGGGTGGTCAAACCCCACCCCCTCCGAATTAACTCGAATATGTTTTAATTAATTGCGGATTTATTTTTTTAAGACATTTAATACAAGGCAAGTGGTACATTTGGGGGGGGGGGGCGCATTGGGTGGCCTGCCCCCCATACTCCGCCGGTAGTAATGTGTAACATGGTGTAATGGGTTGGGGCCGCGGGGTCACAATCGTTGCCCCCACCCAATATATATTGTGGTTGTCATAATGTGTGGGGTGTTCAGGCAGCGGGGTCATGACCATTTCATGCCACTATTATTATAACATTTTGTTGTGTGGTCCAATGGGTAGGGTAGGGGTCATGGCCCGCCCTACCTTTTTTTATATTTTATTTTATTGGAATTTAAACAACCATAATTTTTTTTTGTTTTTCTAGAATTTGACCAAAGGAGTCAAATTAAGGGACCCACAAATTCGCTCGAAATCTTATCGAAGTTGGCTGGAATCAGGTGGCTAGGTTTTAGAAAATTTGTTGCCTCCTTCAGCCTGCCAAGTCACCAAGCCAACCCTCAAACTTTGACTGCTCCTAACTCCTCCATACAGACTTTTAATTGAGTGTTGTTTTCACAGTTGGAATCAGAAAGACAAGATCTTCAACATGACATTAAGTTTGCCACATTCCAAACACTTTGATTTTTGAGCCTTTGTACTTAAGCCACTTGTACTTTGACCTGTTCGATCCACCTAGATCATTCCTCCCCACTGAAGATATTTTTGGCCCCAAAAGCCTTATCAATCAAGAGGAAAGTGAGGTAATTTCTCCCACACCTTATCCTTTTCAATCCATTTAGCTTTACTTGGGTGCATACCTTTGAAACCAACACAGAGATATTCCACATCTCCCCGTCGCAAAGTCCTGGTTCTTCGATCAAGAATGATGTCCTCTATCAATTCATTGAGATACTCTGGTGCAAAGTCATCCACTGTAGGCACTGATCCTACCTCCTCGATTTCCATAATCAATGGTGGTTCATAAAGCTTCATATTTCGACATTCATGACTGAGTACATATGCATGTATATAGAAAAATCAAGTCGGAAAGCATTATTCCCAATCTTCTCCAATATGGTAAATGGACCATACTGGATTGGTTGCAATTTCTTGCCTTCCCCCTTCATTCGATCCTTGTTTATATGGAACCACACCTTGTTACCAACTTGAAATTGATGGTCAACTTGGTGCTTATTATGACAGGCCTTATATCGAGCCTGAATCTTTTCCAATTGCTCTTGCACTACTTGGTGAATGGTCTGTATCTGCTAGATGAACCATTGTGCTTTGTCCCTATCATCACATCCAATGAAATCTTCATCCCTTCCATAGATCATGTCAAAAGGGTCCTTTGGTAAGTAACCAAAACATGTCTCAAATGGTGAACACTATGTAGAGGAATGCACTGCTCGGTTGTAGGCATGCTGCACATATAGAAGATGCCCATCCAAAAACTTGGGATGTTTGTTGCAATATCCCGACAACAAGTGTACCACAGTATGGTTGATGACCTCTGTCTGTTCTTCGGTTTGTGGATGGAATGTAATACTTCTCTCCAACTTGGTGTCCATCATACACCACGAGCTGGTCCAAAAATCTCCAAGGAAGCGATAGTCTCTATCTCACACAATCTATGTGGGCAACCCAAAGTGGACCCAAACGTACTGAAATAAAATATAAGCAGTCTTCTCAGCAGTGACATACTTTTTACAAGGCATTAATATGCAAATTTTACTAAAGCAGACTGTGACAACATACAAATAGTCGTGACCCTTTCTAGACACAAGCAAACCTCCTACAAATTCCATCGACACACTTTCCCATGGGCGAACCGGAATAGGGAGTTGTGTGTAGAGCCCGAGTTTTCTATTAGAGAGCTTTAAAACAGAACACATCACACATCCCTTTATAGAATGGGTTACAATTTTTTTCATATGGGGCCAAAAGAAAAACCTTTGCAAATGACATAAGGTTTTTTCGACACCAAAGTGACCAAACGCAAGAGAGGTATGCGCCTCTCGAATTACATGTACACTTTATGTTGTGGATATGCACAATTTTCCAAGGTGATACAATAGCTTCCCCTATAAATGATAGTTGTCTACCGGTGAACCATGAGTTATTTTTGCATATATTTCTTTAAAGTCATCATTGTTAGCATATTGTTCAACATAAATTTCAAAATACAACGAAGGATTATGAAAAATAATAGAAGCAACAATAGGAGGGCGATAGAGAATATTATTGGGGCCTTTTTTTTGGAAAAGGAACAGTTTTGAGTTGCGGAGAACAGGTGGCAGAGCACAATCACGATAGACAAGGATCTGTCACAATTGCGGATAGCCAGAAGATGGGTGGCGTAGCAGTTGCAGAGAACAGTGCAGATGGAAGGTATGGGAGACAAAGACAATCAGTGAAACTTCCAGTAATCAAGAAGAAGCAGCAAACAGTGGAGCAGGAAAAGAGGAAATACTGACAGTCACATTGGCGGATGAAAAAATACGCAATCAGCTAGCGTAGATGGGAGAGGTAGTCTGGCAGAGGGCTGAGGGAGAGAGCTGTAGGAGAGCTCTGTTAGATCTTTGTTGTACGGAACCACCTTGTAATAGACTCTACAGAGTGATGTGTGCCATTTGATAATGATAATGAAATATGGTTCTTGTTGTGTTTGATGTTCTGAGTTAAGTGTTAATTTGTTTCTTATTGAGAATGTATACCCCATTTTAAATTTTAATCAGCATCCTGAACGTGCTTAATGAGTAATATCTTATACATAGTACTGAGATCTGTTTGTTGTTTCAAGTTCCTTTATTTTCTCTTCATGGTTGTAACCGTTTGATACTTTATTTTTCTCCTAACCATATTAAGGTCATGGCACGCCTCGGGTGAGATGCTCTGCTCCTTGGAGTAGGGTGAAAATGCTGAAATTGTGCTAGACTACTGTGGAAACCTTGTTGGCCCCTATTATGAACCTAGGTCTTGCTCAAAGACCTCCTTTTTCGCCAACAAATGGTTTCGTTGTTGGGATTTGAAAATTCCTTTAGGAGCTAGATCATGGTATCGTGGATCTACGAGAGAGAACTATGAAGCTAGTGGGATAACCCTTAGACTAGTTCATATCGCAACAAGCGGAGTTGCGACAGCAGAGGGAGAAAACTATGGGAGTTTAGCAAGTTGAATAGTGTTAAGTCTATAGTACAGATATCTACTAGCTATAGTGCTAGTAATACAATTTCACAGCCAGGAAGTAGAGTTTTTATTTTAGTACCACCCATAAAAATGAATATGGCAAGATCATTTACTCGATACCCAAAATTATCTAGGAGGGGAAACGATGATGTGGAGCAACACTGGTATCTCTGCGAAGCAATATGGAGGGATTTACAGACACCAAAGGCGGTTAAGTTAATTGAGTTCCAGACTACTCTAAGAGAGAGAGCTCTTCACCGGTTCATTAAATGGTCTGAAGCTCGTCCAAACCTAACGATAGATGATGTAAAGAAATAATTTGTCAAAGAATTTAAGTTACCTCAGACAGATCAGCAAGGGTTATCTAAGCTATGGGAGATTAAACAGCGAGAAGGTGAAATGGAATGGGACCTGATGAGGAGGTTCAAGGATACGATTGGAAAACTGAGTTACCTGATTGATCTGAATCATCAACGAGATTGGTTTATTAAAGCACTTCTTCCGTTGACGAGAACTCCACTGACACAACAAAATATTGATACCTTACAAGATGCCCTAGAGCAAGCTATGAAGATAGAGGCTATGGCGGGGTATCCGCAAGAGTTTAGAGGAGGAGCAACAATCCAAGACCCTTCCATATTGGGGCTACAACATCAAATAACCAGTTTAACGGAGACGTTGAAGGACATTCAGCTGAAACGACCTGCAAGGCCCAATGTGTGGTGTACCCATTTTCTGATGGAGGGACACGTGGCCACAGAATGCCCGAGGTTGCGGGGGTATAATGCGGGAGCTTCAACAGCAGGGACACAAGGGACTCACCAGTTATGGAAGTTGCGCAAATAAACACTCAGGGATTATACCAGCCGCAACCCCACTTTCCAGGGTTCCCCGCTCAATAAAATCATACCGCAACCAAATACTACGAAATATGCAAAGGCATTGGTCATCCTCCATGACTATGCCCAATTTTGTAGAAGTACTCCAATGTTCCAAACAATACATATTGTGAGTTATGCGCTTCCACAACGCATAATACAGAGCAGTTTAGAGCCCTTGATGCACTGGCAGAACAATTGGACAGACCATCTTATAGAGTGAATGAGGCTCCAAGGGTATGAGGAGGAGGAATGAGAGGAGGCAGAACTGGAGGAAGAGGACCAGTAAGGTGCTACAACTGTGATCAAGAAGGACACATAGCAAGGGAATGTCTGCTACCCAGAAGACCATGGTGCTCTTAGTGCAGAGTCAATACACATGCAACTGAAGACTATCCAGAATTAATTAAGAGGTGGGAGGAAAGAGCTATACAGAGAGGAGCGAATCTGGTGAATGCAAAACCAAGGGTAGTAGAGGCTCAGGCTATGCAAAAATAGCCATAGTAACCCGAGGAGGAAAGAGAACAGGGGAGGATACACATAATATAGACCTGATAAGGCTGATGAAGCCAGCATCTCCAAAACCCATTTTCAAACCAGATAGACAGAAGTAATATTTTAATAAGGCAGTGGAAAAATTTTCCCAAATAGGGGGGAGTAAAGGCATTGAGCTTCCACATCCGATCGTAGAAAAATATAAGTAGGCCCATACAAGTACAATTATTGAGGAATGGTTCCGATTATTTTTGAAAATTGTAACCAATGCACCAATGTTGGAACAACTAAATAAAAATCTAGAGATGGTGGTGCAGGAAAACACAGGACCGAAAGAGTCAATAGATTCAACGCAGAAATACATAAGGAGGATAAAAAGAAAAAATATAAGAATAGGAAAGGAATTCCACGTGAATACTCAATTCACGGGATTTCAAATCAACGACACCATGCTCGACCTAGGATCAGATGTCAACATTCTACCGAGAAATACGTGGGAAGCACTGGGGAGGCCAAAGTTGACATACTCACCAATACAGCTCCGCATGGAAAATCAGTACTGCATTGTGCCCATAGGAAGGCTAGAATAGGTCGAGGTTGATGTTGCGAGAGTGAAAACATGCACAAATTTTGAGGTAATAGACATCATGGGGGACAAGGATCCCTATCCTACTTTGTTGGGGATAGATTGGGCCTTTGAGAACTATGCAATGATCGGCTTGAAAAAGGAACTGATGATATTTAAAGATGGGGAAGTCAGGGTCACTCAACCACTTGATCCATATCAGGGACCCCAATATATAGAAATTGTTGACAACAGAGAGGATGCTCAAATTCTTTATCGCCTTTACCAGATGACGATAGGGAAGAGAGAAGATTATATCAATCCAACAACGAGAGGGATCGCAAGCTGGAGAAGCGTTTAAAGTTCAAACTTGGGCTCAGAAATAACTTGGGATGATTAGAAATAGGGAGGATACAAGACTAATACAAGAAGATGTGCTAATATCTGAGGAGTCAACTATATTGAAGCTGAGCTAAGGGGATATCTAACTCTATCAAATATGAATGTTGTAAATACATTTATTGCAAAAATAGAATGTAATATTCCAAATCTGGACATCTCATGAATCATGCACCAAAAAACGCAATTCCAGCAACATATGCAATAAAACAGTGAAATGGACTCTTGGATTCCATATATCAGTCAATAGACAACCTAAATCCAAGAATATAACTGAAACAAATCAAACTAGGTGGGTTAAACATATCTCCCACACCTAGGATTGCCAAAAAGTGTTAAAACCCCAAGACTGCAAAATACTGGAGTTTTTGCACAAGGGACTGCACATTCTATTGAAGATTTCAACAATAAATAGTGAAGGAGGCATCCTAAAACATCATCCTTGATCCTAGTTGGAAAATAATAACGTAAACTAGGTGGGGCCCACACAGGTGATTTTTGGCACAAAGTCTATTTTTAGACTATGTCTATTTTTAGACATGTTGATCATATTCTATGAGTTGCGGGATGTTATTTGTGGATGGTTGGTCAAGTTGGAAAAATAGATGGACTTCTATTTTTAGACATATTGGGCAGAATCTATTTTTAGATTGCCAGTCTAAAAATAGATATGTCGACTATTATTAGCTCTTAATAATATTTGGACTCTAAACATTATCTTATTCTCTTGGATCACTTCAGTTAAGTGCACAGATGTGGCACGGGGGCGACGAAGGAATTACGCTATTCTGATTCTTTGGAGCTAATGCAAGGAGGACATCGGTTAGAACTCATGTGACGGAGTTGAGTGGAGTTGTAGAAGTAGTTGGTGGAGTTTTGTTCGGTTTAACTTGGTTAGACACGAGTTGAGCTAGTTGTATCTAGTCTAACTTATTTATACACTAGTGAGAGTGGTGTTAATTAATTCACTAAATAATAACTCATTAATCAACTAAAGAATACATCAGTTAACTATAGTGCATGGAAAATTTCAGTGGAGACCAGTGGAGAGGTAGGTGAAAGAGCAAGTGTGACTATAGTGTTGCATTGTTTGCACCACAAATTTAGTGGATATGCCTTTAAGGATTGCGTGAGCAAGGCTGGAGAAATTCAAGTTCATCCAGAGCCATTCTTCAGCAGGGATTGTGCAGTAGAGGCAGGCTAAAGGCTGGCAAAGATCAGTGCATGGATTTGCAAGATCAGGCCTGATTAGTGTGTAGCGATTGGATTGTACTGAGAGCTTGTGATAAGCTTTGTATGAGGATTGTTACATGATCTATATGACATATATTATATACAGATAGTTGGGATTTTTAGCTTCAGGATTTTCTGTTAAAACACTGTGTTAATGTGTGTGAATTTTTATGGTTTCAATGTCTGCATTGCAATTAATTTAATTTCCGCTTATGATGATCAATGGTGGAATAGATTCTGTATTGTGCATGAAGTTAAAATAGTGTGTGATCAGGAGAATCTTGGGCATATGCATGCATAGTGCATATAATTTCTACATGGTATCAGAGCGTTGATCATTGGAGTAGATTGCAATTATTGAAACAATTGAGTTTTGTGCTGGTGGAATTCGAAATTGTTGTAGTGTCTTCTTGGTGTCGAAGTTGAGCATTCATTGAAATGTCTTTCAACAGATTGCGATTGGAGTATGCCCTTGAGGGAATCTTGGATTATATTGCATGCAAGGACATGATGGAGGTGGTGCTGGAGGATAATGAGTTGAAGGAGTTCATAGATGCTAATATTCCTAAACTGGGTTCTAGCGATGCAGCTGCACTTGACGCATGGAAAAAGAAGGTAGAAAGGTGTTGAAGGATTCTATTGGAAGGTGTGAAGGATCACATTGTGTCCAACCTTCATGGTAAAGCCACTCCATTCTTGATGTGGAAGGCTTTGACATAATTGTTTCAAAGCAAAAGTGACCAGATGAAGTTGGTGCTTAAAGACAAGCTTAGGAAAATAAAAATGGAGAAGAACGACACTATTCCGGTATACTTGAAAAATTTTGTCCATGGCAGGGATGAGCTTGGGAGTGTAGAAGTTAGTGTGGATGAAGAAGACTTGGTGAGATTGGCTCTCCTTGGGCTTTCGAAGAGTTGGCATAGCTATGAGGACTCTGTCAATGGTCGGGAGAAACTGCCAGGATGGGAGCGACTTTGGTCGGATCTTGTGCAGGAGGAGATAAGACGGAGTACCAACGATGGCTCTTCATCAAAGAATGATGATGAAGAGGATTGTGCTTTGGCTGCCAAATCAAGGAAAGGGAAGGGGAAGAAAAATCCTTCTCAATCCGGTGCGGATGGCAAAGAGTGTGACATGTCTAAAGTGAAGTGTTTTCACTGTCACGAACATGGGAATTTCGCCACAAATTGTCCACAGAAGAAGAAGAACAAGTAGGATGCTGGAGATGCAGATGGTGAGGCTCTTACCTCGAAATTTGAGCTGGACTTCTCATTGATCGTATGCATGGTGTCTAGTGCATTGGGATCGGGGTGGTATTTTGATAGTGGCACTTCCTTTCACATGAAGAGAGATGTGAATATTTTCAGTGACTTGGTGGAGAAAGATCTCCAGTTGCATGTTGAGTTGGGAAACAATGGACGATACAATACAATCGACATTGGTACCATTAAATTTCAGAGGGAGTCAGGTAAACTCATTCTTTTACAAGATGTAGTGCATGTTCCAGGTTTAAAGAAGAATTTAATCTCGGTCGCAATGTTAGAGGATAAAGGGTATGATGTTGCTCTTTAGTGAAGGAAAATTTTTCCTTTAGTGAAAAGAAACGGAAAATTCAAGACGATTGGGATTCGAGCCAAAATCTCTACGGACTGGAAGTAGATGGGGATTTCTACGGATCTTCCTACTATTGGGAAGTGCAAGAAATCCATACAATTGAAGAGAAACGAGGAGAACTGGATTTGAATGCGAGGTAGAGGTAGCCTTGGGATGTGGAGCAGCCAAAAGATGAGGATCATGGAGTGGGAGCAACCACTCATGCAGAGAAATTTCATGCCAGATGGGCAAAGGGAGTGCATGCAGCTATACCACCAGGTGAGAGGTGGGGCGACATGCATGAGTAATCCCAAGAGGATATTTCTGGGTAGGATTCATTGAGATGGTGTGGATCTCATGAATTGAACTTGGCTACGAGGTGCCCACGCAGAGCAGCAGCATGACCGGGCCTGATTGACGGCACATCAAAGTGACAAAGTGTTCTCGATTCTAGAGCGCTGCCTCGAGTCCAGCAAGTGCAGAGTGCATGGGTGCAGAGTTCAACAACGCAGTGGTTCCTGATGACATGTGTAGTTGGGCCTAACAAAAGTCGAAGAATTTGATGATAGATGCATCAGACTGATTGATTTGTTTGGAGCCTATTCAGTTTCAGAGGATTTGCAGAGCAGATGCATGGAGTTGCATGGCACTTCGCAAAGGTCAGTAGGCAATGTATGGAGTTGTATGTCACATGCAAATACGTACCTTTCTTGTTGAGAGGGAGTGTTGAAGATTGGGTAAGCCACAGCCGTTGAAGGAGGCATCCTAAAACATCGTCTTGGATCCTAGTTGGAAAATAATCACCTAAACTAGGTGGGGCCCACACAGTGTGATGGCACAAAGTCTATTTTTAGACTTGTCGATCATATTCTATGAGTTGCGAGATGCTACTAGGGTGGTTGGTCAAGTTGGAAAAATATATGGACTTCTATTTTTAAACACATGAATCTATTTTTAGATTGCCAGTCTAAAAATACATATGTCGAATATTATTAGCTCTTAATAATATTTGGACTCTAAACATTATCTTATTCTCTTGGAGCACTTTAGTTAAGTGCACAAATGTGGCACAGGAGCTGGAAAAAGGAATTACGCTATTCTTGAGGGTTTAGTGGAGCTATTTCATGGAGGAATTCAGTTAGAACTCATGTGACAGAGTTTGGGGGAGTTGTAGAAGTAGTTGGTGGAGTTGTGTTCAGTTTAACTCAGTTAGACACAGTTGAGCTAGTTGTATCTAGTCTAACTAATTGATACACTAGTGAGAGTGGTGTGAATTAATTCACTAGATATTAACTCATTAATCAACTGAAGAGTACATCAATTAACTATAGTACATGGATAGTTCAATGGAGACCAGTGGAGAGGTAGGTGAAAGAGCAAGTGTGACTATCAGTTGTGACTATAGTGTTGCATTGTTTGCACCAAAAATTTAGTAGAGATGCCTTTAAGGATTGCGTGAGCAAGGCTGGGGTAATTAGAGTTCATCCAGAGCCATTATTCAACAGGGATTGCACAGTAGAGGCAGGCTAGCAGGTGGCAAAGATCGGTGCATGGATTTGCAAGATCAGGCCTGACTAGTGTGTAGCGATTGGATTGTACTAAGAGCTTGTGATAAGCTTTGTATGAGGATTGTTACATGATCTCTATGACATATATTATATACAGAGAGTTGGGGTTTTTAGCTTCAGGCTTTCTCGTTAAAACACTGTGTTAATGTGTGAATTTTTATGGTTTCAATGTGTGCATGCAATTGATTTAATTTCCGCATGTGATGATCAATGGTGGAATAGATTTTGTATTGTGCATGAAATTAAAATAGTGTGTGATCAGGAGAATCTTGGACATATGCATGCGTATTGCATATAATTTCCACACATTCTAAGAGAGAGGGTTTACACTCAGAAAATAGGAGAACAATATATCTACTCATATATTAATCAAATTTACATTAATAACTGAGATCTACTCTCCTTATACAAAATACAAGATAACCCGGCAAGGGTTTCTTATCAAACACTTTGCATACAAAATGTGATATTCAGAAAATTAGTGAATCATTACTACAAAACTAAAGCACATGAATGTAGAAGGCTGAAAGATGTTTGATCTGATGTAGATGCCTCAAGGGCTTCCTCCCATGAAAGGATGAACCTCTCAATCACAAGGAAAATCAACAACGAAGCCACCAAACCATGCACTGAGCATTGCCTCCAAAATAACGCATTCCCTAGATGGAACAGCATTGGGAATGTTTGGGAAATGTGTGGTATGATATCACAGATCTGAAATAATCTCTGGAGCTCTCCAAATAGGTCTCTCAAGTGAAGGAAACCTTCCTCCAATGAGAAACTATCTCAGAAACCGGGATTCCAATCCCTTCCACTACTGCACCCAGCAACACTGCACAATCTCTAGAAAAAAATGCGTTGATAAAGATGGTTGAAGCTTGGCCCAAAAAACTGATGTGGAATGATGAATGCAAACTCTCCCAATGAGGCTCCTCAAAGGAAAGAGGTGGGATTACCGCTCAGGAACACCCGGTGCTAAACAACACTACTACTCTGCTGAACAACAAGAGAGAGAAAAAGTCTGAGAAAACATGAAAAATAATCTAAGACATGAAGAATAATGTTGCCATCCTCTTCCTTATATAAAATATGATTTTTCTTGCCCTTGGCCCCACTCAATTAGGTCATCTCTATCCAAAGATGCATCTCCTCCAAAATCGCGTTATTCCTCCTCGTATTCCTCCTCCTCCACAATCGCGCTCGCTGACTTAGCCGGCCACTAATTTATCCTCGTTTCCACGCATGGAGGTATTTTTTATTAAGCGTAAAGAGTGTCCCCTTTCATACTTGGAGTATTTTATCCTCCTTAGGGAGACTCTATGGGCTTTTCTCGCCGCATTTATTCACCGACTAAAGTCATTCGTTAACTCTAATGTTCCATTTAGCTTTGAGGTTAAAATTTTGGAACATTACATTCCTCCCCTCCAAAATCTTTGCTTGTCCTCAAGAAAATGTATAAGGAGAGCAAAATTTCTGCCCTCCTCCTCCTGTGGCCTCCCATAAATAGCCTCCATCACTTCTTGTTGTCTTATGGCCTCCACAAAGTAGGAGTGCTGATCATCATGGTGAATGAGCGCCTCCCTCATCCATGCTATCATCCAAATGAAGTGAGTCACCCTCCAACATGGCAACTCATGAAGAATCTCCTCCACTTTTGGCTCCTGAAATGTAGGTGGGATGAATAATTGAACCTAATAGGTAAGAGGGTCTATCCCATGTTGTCCTCCTCTCCACTTATGGTAAGTGTAGAGGGCATGTTGATCTTGGGCTGCAACCTTGATTGCCCTCCAATGGCAAGAAGAAGATTGAGTCTCCAAAGACTCTCCCTCCAAAATCATGAGACATGCCAACCCAAACCATTCCATTCAAGATGAATGGCAAATCATCACCATATGGAATCCAAATCAGAAAATGGATGAGATTTATGTGAAATTTTGGATGATACACATGGTTCCTCAAGTGGATACTATGCAGTCTCCCCAACTACTGTTTGAGAATGTCATGTGGCAAGTGGTCCTGCAACAAGTTGTAAGCTATGTATGTTTGCTCTCCCAACATGGGGAAGTAAGCATCAATGTCTATCAGCTATACATAGATAAAATGACAATACACTTGCCCAAATTCATGTATATATGGGCTATTATCATTAAAATCATTGGCCCTAAAGTGACCATGAAACCCAAAAATACTCTTGCTCTCTTGTGGAACAATGCATTGCTCATATATGGTGAGAAGATACAAATACTCAATGGAGTAATCAACAAACATAAATGTATTTCTTACCATGCATAGTGAGTAGGCTGAAAGTTAGGTACATGTATAAGTTCCCCCATGAGGATCCCCTCATAAAAATCTGCAAGAATAAGGGATACATATACTCCTTGGAACACTCCATCAATAAGAACACACTCCCATGTGACAGCGTTGTAGGCCTTTGTAATAAGGCTCCATGACTCCTCTCTTTGACATCCCATATTCCAAAGCCATCCACCATCATGCTGCTATGTGAGAAGATCTTCTTCCTACATGGAAGTCTCTCATGATCCTTCAATGCTGAAGGGTAGCCTTCTTGCACTATGAATGTGCCTTCCTTCTCTTTAGAAATTTCATGAAAATTATGGGAAGGATTTTTCCCATACTCTCCCAAGTGCAACAACAACTTTTGTTGCTGCCTCATCTCTCCCTCATACAGGCCATAGAGTAAGGTCATGATGGTCAACTTGTATGATTTCCCAACAAACAATTCAGCCATGAAGTGCCTCCTCAAGTTCTCCAAGTGGTTCCTCCCACAAGAAGAGAAAAAGTGTGATGTGGCAATCATGGTTTGCCCATGGTTCCTCCTGAAATGTACAATGTATAAAGTGGGAAGAATCATGCTCCCAATGGGTATCTTCCTCCCCAAGCTCACCTGAGACTCAAATCACATCTTTTCCATACACTTTCTATATCTTTTCACTCACCGAAACTTCAAATTGTCAATATCATGAAAAAGAGCATCTAACATGGTTTTTAATTATATTTTTGTGTTTGCTATTTGATTTAGATTTTTGTTCATTCAAATGTTGCACTTTGCCACTTTCCACAAATTACTGCAGAATCTCTCTCCAGCTATTTTGTGAAACTCTATGCTATAGGTGTCTATAAGGAAAACGAGCCACATGGGCAGGTCAGGAATGATGTGGACATGGTTCGTGTCCTATTGGTTCGAGCAAACTCATTTAAAGAAGCCGCGGTTAAAGGCGTCCACATGGAAGTCAACCATAGAGTCTCATGTTGGCAGGACTCTGTTTCGTGTCACATGAAGATTCGTACGGCCGTTTCTAAGCTGCGGAGGATAAATCGACATCTGTACATGGCTCCTTAGTCGAATTCAAGCATCCACTCCTCGTAGATTTATTTTCCAACACGGCCATGATCCTAGATCCGTGGACATAATGGTCTACGTGTTCTCCACCAGCATGAACTTTAGGAGATAGTTATATTTCTTTTGTTATATATAATGCGTTTGCATACGCATATAGAGTTAGTCGATGTTAGTCTCTGTTATCTTTTATTAGTCTGCTCTGTAGTGTGATTACGCTGCACTTGTTCCGTAACATCACCTTTCTGTAATGACTGCTTTTTAATATAAGAAGACTCTTTTTTTAACTGAAATTCATATTTGAAGATCGTTGCCAAGGGTGGTGTAGAGGGCCCCTGCTCAGCTAAGGTTTTGTGCATTAGTGTATAGTTCTCATTTTGTTTCTTTAAAGCTCATTGTGCCATAATCCATTCATATGTTTATACATTGCATTTGCTTCATTTCTGTTTATAAACTTCCATAATTTCCATTTCAGTTCTGTCTTTCATGTTTTATGTTGATTAATCACTGATCAGTATTCTTGTTTCAGGTTATAGATAGGCAGCCCGGGCATTTTCATAGCTTTTTGACTAATGAAATGGAACTAACATTGTTCTGCTGCTAATTTTCTTTTCATAGTTTCTGTTTAATTTCAGTATTGCTTTGTTCATTTCAGTTTTGCTTATTTGTTTCAGTAGTTAAATTTAGATATATTAAGCTGCTCATAACATCTTCAGTTGCCTCCGAAAGCCACAACTGGACTGATGGTGAGGGATTGCATTATGAAATGTGTAGTTTAGTATTAGTTTCTTTTCTGCAAATTTAGATATATTAAGTTGCTCATAGCATCTTCAGTTGCCTCCGAAAGCCACAGCTGGACTGATGGTGAGGGACTGCATTATGAAATGTGTATTTTAGTATTAGTTTCTTTTCTGCAAATTTAGATATATTAAGCTGCTCATAGCATCTTCAGTTGCCTCCGAAAGCCACAACTGGACTGATGGTGAGGGATTGAATCATGAATTGGTTTGATATTAGTTTACTTTCTGCAGGTTAGATATCAGTTACTCAAGTTGTTTATGATTACTTCCGAAAATCATAGCTGGACTAATGATGAAGGATCAGAAGATAAATTGATGTAACCTGATTTAGATTTATTTTGTTGCAATTTTTGAATTTCCTTAAGCATAGTTTTCTTTTGTGTTTAGTCAGCAGCAAGAATAGTTTGGTTTTTCATGCTCACTAGTTCACTGTTTTGATTTATTAGATTAGCAGCACCTTTTCATTTCAGCAGTACATTTTCATTTTCTTTCAAGTCTTGTCATTGTAAATTTCAATTTGCTTTTTAAAGTTTCAAGTTGGTAAATCATTATAGGGGATATCACTTCCTTGAAAAAACATAACCAAACTTGTTTTCATCTTAGAATTTCCATTTCATCTTAGAAAAACCAAAAACGACAAAAAGTTAAGAAATAGGTTATCTTGCACATATAGTGCGCCGCACTTCATCAGCTTACGATTCCCGGATTGACAAATTAAATGCGGCAATTTAGGACACACTAAATTGACCAAACATTTTGGCGCCGTTGCCGGGGAAGTGTAACTAGGTAGCCAATTTCTTAAAAAAAAAAAATCATAAAAGAAGGGAAAACTTGATAACTTCTTGAAGTATGCTCTCCTCTTGCACCTAGTGTGATCTGGAGGATCAGAAAAGAGAGTTATTGGTTCGATAATTTCTTAAGTATGCTCTCTTCTTGCACCTAGTGTGACCTGGAAGATCAGAAAGAGAATTATTAGCCCAACTTTAAAAAAAAATAAAAATAAAAAATGACATGCATAGAGCAAGAGATTCTAGGGGAAGGTTTATAGCTAAAGCCAAGAGTTCGATTTTCACAACTCCATCTTCTTCAAGGCATAGACCCGATTCACCACCATCTACCCCTAGCCTTAAGATTTTTGGAAGTCAAGGAATAGCTGAATTAGAGGATTCTCCTATACCACCTACTAAAACCCATTTAGAAAACAAAGAGACTCTCTCTCATCCTCCCTTGGTAGAAGAACTAGAGGACTTTAAGGACTCTAAAAAAACTATCATGGCAGAGGAAGTAATAGATGGAGGTAGAGGTAGAGGTAGAAGAGGAGGAAACAATGGAGACAACAATGGTGAAGGAAATAATGGTAGAAATAGGGAAGGAAACAACTTGTTTGGATTCCCTATAGTTGATGAGGAAACTCATGCAACGATGAAAAATATCTCACCATCTGTTCTCCCTAAATTTTATGGATTGCGAAGTGAGGATCCTGAAACATTTCTGTTTGAGTTTGAAGTCGTGTGCCGAACTTATGACTATATGGAAGACTCTCAAAAACTCAAACTGTTTCCTTCAACATTGAAGGGAGCTGCTTTGAAATGGTTCATGGGATTAGCCACCCAATCTATTAGGACTTGGAATGATATGAAACAAACATTTTTGGATAGATGCTTGGACTATTGTATGCCCACCAATCACAAGGATGAGGTATTCAAAATGATGCAAAAAGAAGATGAAAATTTGGAAGATTTACTTGAAAGATTTCAATACAACTTAAAAAGAGCAAAGATGAGCAAATTAGATGATGAAACTTTGAAAGCCCTCATATTAAAAGCCATTAGAGATGAATGGATAGATATTTTAAACATGATTGGGAAAGGAGACATTTCTCAACTTCCACTTCGTGACATAACAGAACTATGTGTCCATCTCTCAAGAGGAAAATCTAAAACAGGAAAAGGGCCTAGGGATCCTTCTCTTATTAGGGCTAAAAAATCTACAACTGGATCAGTAAGTAGGGCAGAGATTGGTAATATGCTTGATGAGTTCAAAACTGATATCTTTGGGAGCCTTAGTGAACAACTAGACACCCTTAAAATCCAAAACAAGCAGAAAGCAGAAACAGATGCTTTAGCCATCTTTTGTCCGAAATGTAGGAAAAAACATGCTTTAAGGGAATGTCCCTTGGATGCAAAAGTTGTAGAAACATGTATGATTTGCTCAGAGAATCATGAGATCAAGGATTGTCCTTCAATTCCTGGACTCAAAGCTGTCTTTCAAGAAGACCCAAATTCGGTAGAATCTCTCTGTTTTGTTGCAAGAAGACCTTGGCAGGGACAACAAACTCAAGGGTTTAACAACCCTATGAATCTTCAAACCCCACCAAATTGGAATCCTTGGCAACAACCTTGGCCCCAACATCAAAATTCATATCAGCCATGGGTACAAGGGATGCAAAATCCTTATGGAAGATTTGCTCAATTTTATCAATATCCTCCATCTTTTCAAAATCAACAAGCTCCACAATTTCCAAGCCAAAATCCACAACAACTTTCATTGCCATTTCCACAACAACAACCTTCTCAACAAAATACAAATCCTCAACTCATGCTCCCATACCAACAGAAGACGAATCAACTTCCAGCTCAGCCATTGCCAAATCCTAACAATAAGAATCCTCAAACTACTTATATGGTAGAAGGACAACAATTTCCTACCTATATGATTGTTCATCTCAACGATGTACAACTCAGATCTGGTAGAGTTTTAGAAAAACCTTCTATAGACATTCAAGAGCAAGATACCTCTGAGGAGGACTCTCTTCAAGTCAATAAGGGTTCTGAGGAAGAATCTCTTCAAAATTCAAGCATGCAAAAAGAAAAAGAAAAGTTAACACCCACAACTCCTATAGTTGAGCAACCCGCATCTTCATCTACACCTCCTTTTCCTGAAAGACTACAAATTGACAAGGGGGTGGAAAAACAAATCTTGTTGCCTAACTATGACTTTCTAGATGAATTGAAGAATGTTTGTATCAATATTCCCTTGCTACAAGCCATTCGAGAAATTCTTATTCTAGCAAAAACCATAAAGGAGTTGAGTTTCAAAAGACCAGGAAGGAAACTAAAAGACACAAGAAGAATCCACCTGGTAGGAAAGATTGCAGATATTATGATGGGAAAAATTACCATGCAGAAGTATGTAGATCCAGGAAGTCCAATTGTCAAGACACATATAAATGGGATAGAAATTCCAAACACATTGATTGACTTAGGGGCTGCTATCAACATTATGAGTAGACAGACTATGGAACAGTTAAAACTTCCTAACCTTCTTTTTACACCTACTTTACTGCAACTTGCAGATCGATCAGTTATTAAACCAGATGGTGTATTAGAAGATATTTAAGTCTCCTTAGATTCTTGGGAATATCCAGTAGATTTTATGATTTTGACTCCCAAGAGTAATCTAGGAGGGCACCCACTTATTTTAGGAAGACCTTGGCTAGCCACAGCTGATGCTTTTATTAATTGTAGATCTGGGGACATGTACATTTCTAATGGTAATTCGACAAAGAAATTCAATTTGTATCCTCCAGCAAGAGCAATCACAGAAGTAGGAGACAATGAATGGGTCGATGATGAGGACATTATACAACCTGTCTTTACCATTTCTGAAATCGGTGAGGATAGTCAAATTCTGAACACATTAGAAAATTTTGAGACATCTTCAGAATATGACCCCACACAATTTCAGTTGGAATCCGACATAGAATATTTATCATCAAGACAAATGTCTCTTTACTCTATGGAAGAGTTTGGTAATTCTGCTATTGAGATTTTTCCAGAAAAAAACATTGAATATCAACAAACATTTGGAGAAGTCACAACAAGAAGAACTAACCGGAATCTTGCAAAAACATTCTACTGCATTTGCATGGGAGTATACTGACATGAAGGGTATTGATCCTAAGACTTGCATCCATCATATCTATATTGAGGAAAACAGTAGATCAATCAGACAACCTCAAAGAAGGATGAATCCAAATCTTAGGGAGATAGTGAAAGAAGAGCTCCAAAAACTTCTCAATGTAAACTTCATTTATCCAATTTCGGATAGCCGATGGGTTTCTCCTTTGGTTATAGTACCTAAAAAGAATGGTAAATGGAGGGTATGCATTGATTACAGGGAATTGAACAAAGCAACTTTGAAGGATCACTTTCCTTTGCCTTTTATCGATCAGGTATTAGACACATTCGCAGGTAAAAAGTACTTTTCATTTTTGGATGGTTTTAGTGGCTATAATCAAATTCAGGTAGCACCTGAAGATCAAGATAAGACCACATTTACTTGTCCATGGGGAATTTTTGCCTACCGAGTGCTTCCTTTTGGGTTATGTAATGCACCAGCAACATTCCAAAGAGCAGTACTAGGAATTTTTTCTGATCTAATTCATGATTGTGTAGAGGTTTATATGGATGATTTTACGGTTTATGGTAATTCATTTGAAGAGGCATTAGAAAATTTGGAAAAAGTTCTTATAAGATGTAAAGAAACAAACCTTTCATTAAGCCATGAAAAATGCTTTATGATGTTTACTGAAGGGATTGTTTTAGGACATCATATTTCAGGAGATGGGATTAAGTTTGATAGATCAAAAGTTGAAGTCATCTCCAAGTTGCCTATTCCAAATTGTCAAAGAGATGTTAGAAGTTTTCTAGGATTTACTGGTTATTATAGAAGATTTATAGAAAAATTCACTAAAATAGCATCTCCACTCTTCAAATTGCTTACAAAAGACTGTGAATTTAAATGGGATCCTGATTGTCAATCATCTTTTGAAACTTTGAAAACAAGAATATCTGAAGCACCTATCTTGAGATGACCAAATTGGAAACTCCCTTTTCATATTTCTACGGATGCTTCAGATACAGCTCTAGGAGCTGTGTTGGGTCAAAAAGATTTAGTTCCTTATGCCATTTATTATACCAGTAAAAATTTGACTCCCATAGAGTTGAACTATACTGTGACTGAAAAAGAGTTTTTAGTTGTTGTTCATGCAATTAATAAGTTTAGACATTACATAACAGGCTATGAAACTTTTATTCATACTGACCATTCCGCAATTAGATATTTAATGAACAAACCTGTTACTAATGGCAGAGTGACAAGATGGCTTTTACTTTTGCAAGAATTCAATATTACTGTGTTGGATAGACCGGGAAAACATAATACAGTAGCTGATTTCTTGTCTAGGATTCAGAATACTAAAGAAGATTCTCCTGTAGAAGATAAATTTCCTGATGAATATTTGTTTGCAGTAACTATTAAGACCCCTTGGTATGCAGATATTGCTAACTATTTGGTTATAGGGAAACTACCTTCACATTTATTTCCAAGTGAAAAACGAAAAATTATTCAGGAGAGTTCAAAATATTCATGGATTTCTAACGAATTGTTTAAAACAGGGCCAGATCTTGTGATCAGAAGATGTGTCGGGGAAGATGAAATGCCTGATATTCTTAAGGCATGTCATGATGAACCATGCGGCGGACACTTTGCAGACAAAAGGACGGCCTATAAAATCCTTTCTTTAGGATATTATTGGCCTTCCCTCTTAAAAGATGCAAAACAATATGTCAAAAGGTGTGACAGCTGCCAAAGAGTAGGGAAACCTACCCTTTCAAATGAAATGCCACTGCAAACACAGGTACTCATTGAACCCTTTGAAAAGTGGGCTCTAGATTTCATTGGACCTATTAATCCACCATCCAAGCAAAATAAGTATATATTGGTTTGTACTGATTATGTTACTAAATGGGTAGAAGCAAAAGCATTAGTATCTGCTACTGAAAATTTAGTTGTTCATTTTCTTTATGAGGATATTTTTACTCGCTTTGGTGTTCCAAGAGAAATTGTGACAGATCAGGGGAGCCAATTCACATCCAATTTGGTGGAGAAGTTGATGGAAGAATACAAAATCAAGCACAAAAGATCTACTCCTTACCATTCGCAAGCAAATGGTCAAGTGGAGTCCACAAATAAAGTTCTTGAAAGTATCATCACCAAAACTGTTCATCTACATAGAAGAGATTGGGCAGAAAGGCTTCCTGAAGCCTTGTGGGCCTACAGAACTACATGGAGGAATACAACAGGACATTCTCCCTATGAACTTGTTTATGGGAAAGAAGTCTTGCTCCCCATTGAGTTTCAAATCAAGACCTTCAAGATAGAAGTTCAGTTGGGGATGGACTTATCAGAAGCCCAAAAGCATAGAATGGAGCAATTGAATGAGCTAGATGAGATCAGACAAGAAGCAATTTTAAGAACTGATCTAGTTCAATATCAAAGAGCTAAATGGCATGACAAGTACATTAAAGAGAAGAAGTTTCAAGAAGGAGATTGGGCATTGTTATTTGATTCCAAGTTTAAAGATTTTCAAGGAAAATTTCAGACTCATTGGCTTGGGCCATATAAAATTGACAAGATCTTTAGCAATGGAGCGGTAAGAATCAAGACCATTGATGAGTTTCAAACTCCTCTTATTGTGAATGGCCATAGATTGAAAATTTATCATAAGCCACTCTCAAAAGAGGATTTTGTCAAATTGTTTCAAGAAAGCTCTGCAATCAGGCTGGTACAGAAGAATTCTTCTTCTCCACCAGCCTAGCTTTTGTTCTTTTCAATAGAAAAAAAAAAAATGGTATAAGCCTGAAAACCAATCATTGATTGGCAGTCTTATACAGAAAATATAGGGTGAAAATCAGGAACACCTGACACTCTATATTTTCCAAAAATAAAAAATAAAAAAAAAATCTCTCTCTTTCATTTCACAAGTTTTGTCACCACCTACTCCATTTCATTCCACTTCATTCCATTTCATTTCATTTCATTCCATTCCATTCCACTTCATTTTATCCATTTCATTCCATTCCATCAATAAAAATATTTTTCATGACCATTTCCATCTGGTCATTTGTCATCTGTTCATTTCCATTCATCCAAGTAATAGCTGTGTCAGTTTCCGCAGCTGACATCTGTTTCCGCAGCTGACTCCAGTTTCCGCAGCTAGAAGCAGATTCCGCAGCTACTACTCTGTTTTCAAAAAGAATGTACAGTCAGACATTATTTCCATAATTATGAAATAAAATGCAGGTGAGAGGATCAAAAATGAAGACATGGAGCATTCAAGACACCAATGGAGATCAATTAGTTGAAGACCAAGGGAAAAGGCAAAGATTCCAAAGGTATGAATAAAATTTATTTCAAATAGCATTGAAAAAAACATTTTTATATAGTTCTGAACCATGAGCTCTATCCATTACGTGCAATGATTATATTGACAATTCCGTAACCTTTCACGATCTCCATATTATCCTCTCGCATTCATTCACAAACGGTTCCATCATTAAATTCCCGATTTTCACTCATGTTCCAATATTCCATCGGAGACAATGAGACGTATTTGATTTGACCACGGATTCTTACAGCCGCATAAATCCATAACCGTTGTTAAAACGTGCTCATATTTATTGTGCAGCCACCAAAATTCAAAACGCTTCCGAATGTGTTATACTTTGTTAATCTCTCTGTCGTGTCTCTGTCGTGTTTACGAAACCCCACTCTGTTCTGTCTCACTCCATTTCGTTCATTGTGCTCATTCTCACTCTCGGATATCTACCCACAGTCTCACTCCATTCCGTTCATGGTGCTCGTTCCCATTTTATGATACATTCCCACAATCATTGTGCTCGTTCCTGTGCATTCAACCGTTCTATTTCCATTTGAACCCTCACGCAGGCAAATTTGTGAAGAGCAGAAAAGAGAAATGGGTAAATTGCTAAGAGCAGAGCCGGAAGGACCTAAGTTTATAGAGGGATATCCACAAGTAAAGGAGATATTGAAGAAAGCAAATTGGCTGCGTTTTATCCAGAAATTCAGGGGTTATCACAAAGAAGTTACGAAAGCATTTGCAAGGTCATTTAATGGCTTGGAAGCAGAGATTGGAGACCTCAAGTTTGCGGTCAATGAAGCATCTATAGCAACAGCCACGGAACTTCTTCAGGAGGGTGAGCATTGGTTTAAAAATAAAAGCATCAGTGATGAAGCATGGAGAACAATCTTACGAAACCAAGGTATGGACATAACTATTTTTAAAAGAGGAATTCCTGTGCATGCATTGAAAGAGGAATGGGCTACTTTGCTACTAGTTATTTAGAAATTCATTACATGTGAAGGCCGTTTTAGGTCCATGTATATGTACCATACCAGGTTATTGATGAATTTTCTAGATAATCAAGCTCTCAATCTTCCATATTTTTTGTTGAATAGCTTGAAGAAAATGGCTGTGACTGTTCAGAAACACTTAGGAGATGTAGAACCCCATATATATCACCACGGCCTTGTAAAAATTCTGATTGAAAAAGAGTTAAAGGAAAATAAAGACACATGGGAACAATTTCTGGTTAGAAATTTCTTTGAGGAACCTCAGGAAATTCCTGAAGGTAGCATAGCAAGAAGGAGTAGAAGAATAAGAATAAATGATGAAACCCAAATTACTCCTACTCAGGAAATTCCTGAAGGTAGCACAGCAAGAAGAAGTAGGAGAAAAAGAACAATTGATGATGAAATCCAAAATACCCTACTAACAAGTAATTAAAAGAACCGATAGGGAAGAGAGACTCGTCAAAGAGGAAGACAAAAGGAAACCAAGGGTAAGAAGCTAATAACACCAAAAGAGAGAAGAATTATTGAGGTCGTACAATCAAACTCCTTCTTCCGAAGAAGATCATCAAGTGTTATCTGAAAGACTGATTCACCTTCAAGAACAGTCATCTATGGCTAAGAAGAAAGAGAAAGGAAAACAAAAGCAAAAAGACAGTGGACCACAACGTGTGAGAAGAAGCAGCATACTTAAGGGGAAATTGAGGAAAATGCAAATGAAAGGACCCCATTTCATCGATTTGGGAGAAGAAACATCTGAACAATCCCCAGCTGACCATAGTCCATCTCACTCTCAGTCATACAGTGAACCTGGTTCATTTCATTCCCAATCGCATATTGAACATCGTCACTCCATCCCCATTCTCAAAGCAAGATATTGATGAGCCCTTCGAGCGTATTTTTTGAAGATAACTCTCCTTCACGCGTATTTCAGATAGACCAATAAAAATGACACCGAAATAGACCTCAAGCAAACAGCAGGAAGTATATGACTATATAGAATCTTTGAAAAAGGCAACACTCACAGTTCATATCACATTCATTCACCATACATTACGTGATGAGCTAGTCCAATCACTGAAACAAGAAGTCTTTGAGCTAGAGCTTTTAAATAGACACATTAAAAATGAAAATGAAACATTGAAGGAACAAGGCAAATTGGACAAAATCATTCATGATAATACCATGCTACATCTGGGACTATGGCAGAAGAAGAATAGGAAATTGAAGAAGAAATGCCAGAAGTTAAGCAGAGCACTGATTAATATCAAATTCAGATGCTTGATGAAAAAGCCCAGGATGTTAGCAGCACCAAGGAAGAGGAGGAGAGGACTGGATGTACTGGCTGAAGTGTCAAGGCATATGAATTGAAAAATGATTATCAAAATTTTGGTTGCATGAGGACATGCAACACCTTCACAGTGGGGGTATGTTGAGTCTCAAATCTGCATCTTTCCTGTACACCTTTCTAGACCTTTTTCACTCACCGAACCTCTCAAATTGTCAATATCATGTGCAAGAGCATCTAACATGGTTTTAATTATATTTTTGTGTTTTCTATTTGATTTGTATTTTGTTCATTCACCGTTTTAATCTTGCCACTTAATGGGCCGCAACTTTCCTATACCTATTTTGTGAAACTCTATGCTACAGTGTTCATAAGGAAAACGAGCCACATAAGGTGTCGAATGACGTGGACATGGTTCGTGTCCTATTGGTTCAAGCAAACTCATCTAAAGAAGCTGCGGTCAAAGGCGTCCACATGGAAGTCAACCACAGAGTTTCATGTCGGCCGGACTCTGTTTCGTGTCACATGAAGGTTCATACGGCCATTTCTAAGTTGCTGAGGATAAATCGACATCTGTGCATGGCTCCTTAGTCGAATTCAAGCATCCACTCCTCGTAGATTTACTTTCCAACACGGCCATGATCCTAGATTCGTGGACGTAGTGGTCTACGTGCTCTCCACCAACATGAACTTTAGGAGACAGTTATATTTCTTTGTTATATATAATGCGTTTGCATACGCATATAGAGTTAGTCGATGTTAGTCTCTGTTATCTTTTATAAGTCTGCTCTGTAGTGTGATTACGCTGCACTTGTGCCGTAACATCACCTTTCTGTAATGACTGCTTTTTAATATAAGAAGACTCTGTTTTTAACCAAAATTCGTATTTGAAGATCGTTGCCAAGGCTGGTGTAGAGGGCCCCTGCTCAGCTAAGGTTTTGTGCATTAGTGTATAGTTCTCATTTTTTTTCTTTAAAGCTCATTGTGCCATAATCCATTCATATGTTTATACATTGCATTTGCTTCATTTCTGTTTATAAACTTCCATAATTTCCATTTCACTTCTATCTTTCATGTTTTATGTTGATTAATCACTGATCAGTGTTCTTGTTTCAGGTTATAGATAGGCAGCCCAGGCATTTTCATAGCTTTTTGACTAATGACATGGAACTAACATTGTTCTACTGCTAATTTTCTTTTCATAGTTTCTGTTTAATTTCAGTATTGCTTTGTTCATTTCAGTTTTGCTTATTTGTTTCAGTAGTTAAATTTAGATATATTAAGCTGCTCATAACATCTTCAGTTGCCTCCGAAAGCCACAGCTGGACTGATGGTGAGGGATTGTATTATGAAATGTGTAGTTTAGTATTAGTTTCTTTTCTGCAAATTTATATATATTAAGCTGCTCATAGCATCTTCAGTTGCCTCCGAAAGCCACAGCTGGACTGATGGTGAGGGATTGTATTATGAAATGTGTAGTTTAGTATTAGTTTCCTTTCTATAAAATTAGATATATTAAATTGTGCATGACATCTTCAGTTGCCTCCGAAAGCCACAGCTGGACTGATGGTGAGGGATTGAATCATGAATGTATGGTTTGATATTAGTTTACTTTCTGCAAGTTAGATATCAGTTACTCAAGTTGTTTATGATTACTTCCGAAAATCATAGCTGGACTAATGATGAAGGATCAAAAGATAAATTGATGTAATCTGATTTAGATTTATTTTGTTGCAATTTTGAATTTCCTTAAGCATAGTTTCTTTTGTGTTTAGTCAGCAGCAAGAATAGTTTGGTTTTCATGCTCAATAGTTCACTGTTTTGATTTATTAGACTAGCAACACCTTTTCATTTCAGCAGCACATTTTCATTCCCTTTCAAGTCTTGTCATTGTAAATTTCAAATTTCTTTTTAAAGTTTCAGGTTGGTAAATCATTATAGGGGATATCATTTCCTTGAACAAACATAACCAAACTTGTTTTCATCTTAGAATTTCCATTTCACCTTAGAAAACCAAAAACGACAAAAAGTTAAGAAATAGGTTATCTTGCACATATAGTGCGCCGCACTTCATCAACTTACGATTCCCGGATTGACAAATTAAATGCAGCAATTTAGGACACACTAAATTGACCAAACACCCACTCTCCAAACAAAGCTCCCCATGAACATAAACATGTCAGTAATATATGGAAGCAAAGTACAATAAAAACAAGTTGCCAATTGACAACCGGAGAGTGAATCATAGTTCAACTCATGGAACCAACGCAGTGCATCCTTTTCCTGCATCAAAATAAGAAATAACAAGTGCTTTACTGGCCACTTGTTTGCTGCCACAATCATCTCATAAGATGAAAACATGAAGTTACAAGATGGTGCCAATGGTCCACACCAAGAAACATGTGGCTTCCCCCACAACCCATCAAAAATATAGTCAAAGTCAATGCTACAAGTAGATGCAAGTACATCATCATATAATATGAAAGAAGAAGAAACTCCCCTTGATAAATCATGCTGCTCAAATAAGGAAAAGAAGTACAATACAAAATGTGAAATGATACCTCCTCCATCATTTACTTGAGGTCTTGAGCTGAAATGGCTCCACTGGAAATTCTCCCTCACTCCCAATGAGAAGGAAGGTGGTTGTGACATCCTCTCTATCACCATCCGGGCTATGCATCTCTCCATATGCTGATATATGTCATGTTGGATGCCCTCCCAAGTGAACTCCTCCATCAAATGGAAATATGCATCAAAGTGCATAGAAGAGAAGTCCTCATGTGCAACATGTAGCAGCTTCTCCTTGAGACTAGAAGATCTAGTCAAGAAGATCTCGCCATAGGAATAGATGACCACATCATCCACCAGGTATCTATCATCTCCATCTGGGTCATCAAGAATCATGCATGCAACAAGATCCTTGGAGTACTCTACCAAGAGCTGAGATCTCCAATAAGGATCAATCCTCCTAAGAGACAGCGCTGGTGATCTGGCATGTGAAGCTCTCCTCATGCTGTTGCCTGCTACTTTGACATCCCCCATGCCAAAGTCTTCCTCCAAACTCTTCACCTCTCCAAAATCCAAGAGTGGTGAATCCAAAGACAATATGTCTTCCATCATTTCTAGATCAGGTGGCCTCCCAGGTGGAATGCCTCCATGTAGTGAGACAAGAGTAGACTACTCATGTGGTTGGGCAACCTTGCCCCTACCCTTACAATGCAAATCAATCTGCATCTTCCTTGCATTGGCTCTCTGAAGTAGAGAAGGGTGTGTGCCTCTCATCAAGTGATGCTGCTCTTCCTCCCTACCTCCTCCTTCCAGTTACAATGCTGCACAATCACGCTGCTCACTGACTGTGCTTGGACCTCCATGTATGAGATCCTGGGGAACTTCTTGTAAGGATACAAGAATCCCTCCTATTGGATCATGTGCTCTTCCTCCCTCTGCATGAGGTATTAGATGTGCTCTAGATGTGACAGCGTTGTTGCCCTCATCTCCCTCAATGTGCATGGGCAACACCTCAATAGTTGGATCCTCCCATGAAAAGGAGATCCCCATGCCCTCTTGTTCAAGAATATGAACTGGAGGTCTTTATTCTGGAAATGTGTAATGCAAGATGTCAGCTTCTCCCATGGTTTTCTGAAGTATGGTTTCCTCTATGACATGCAAGATTTTTGTCATCTCAAGTTTTCCTTGCTCATGTGTCTTAGGAAGTTCTTCACCAAATCTTCCTACCAATGTCTCTATGAATCTTTCATAAGAGGAAGTGTTTGCATTCTTTAAAGAACAAGATTCAAAAATCCACCATGCATGAGCCTTACTGAAATGCAATGCTACAACTCTGATGGCTTCATCTTCAGAAATATGGTGCCGCTGCAAATAGGAATCTAGCTCCTTCACCCAAGCTCCAGCTGAACATGTAGGTGATCCGGAAAAAGTAGATAGAAGCAATCTATCTGCATCCTGCTGCTTGCTTTTCTCCACCTAGATCTTGCAAAACTTCTGGAAATCGGCGTGATCTCTAAACCTCTCATTTTGAGATTCATACTCCTGCAAAAAATCACTAAGAGTTCTCCTCTTAGGCATTTTTCCTCCTCCCATCCATCTCAAGATAGATCTAGGCACTTGACTGCGTTTTGCATCATGGTGTGTAGTTGCATGCTCACACTCACCATGTACAAATCTAGATTATACTCTAGATCCAACTTCCTTTGGAGATCCCATCTCCAATCTCATTTTCTTCAACTCTCCTTGAAAGCTCTGCATAGATTTTGGAAGAAGATTTGTAAGCTTTTATTCCTTTCTTCCTTCACATACTGAAGCTTTCTGGCTTTTTTCCATCTCTCCTTCTTATGATAGCTGGATCTCATAGGCTGAGCCAGAGATCATACTCTGATACCACTATAATATTCCAAATCTGGACAGCTCATGAATCATGCACCAAAAAATGCAATTCCAGCAACATATGCAATAAAAAAGTGAAATGGACTCTTGGATTCCATATATCAGTCAATATATAACCTAAATCCAAGAATAAAGCTGAAACAAATCAAAATAGGTGGGTTAAACAGATCTCCCACACCTAGGATTGCCAAAAAGTGTTAAAACCCCAAGACTACAAAATATCGGAGTTGTTGCACAAGGGACTGCGCAGTCTAAGAGAGGGTTTACACTCAGAAAATAGGAGAAAAATAGATCTACTCATATATTAATCAAATATGCATTAAGAACTCAGATCTAGTCTCCTTATACAAAATACAAGATAACCCAACAAGGGTTTCTTATCAAACACTCTGCATACAAAATGTGATATTCATAAAATTACTGAATCATCACTGCAACAATGAAGCACATGATTGTGGAAGGCTGAAATATTTCTGATCTAATGTAGATCCCTCAAGGGCTTCCTCCCATGAAATTATGAACCTCTCAATCACAAGGAAACTTTGCAACAGAGTCACCAAACCAAGCACTGAGCACTGCCTCCAAAATAACGCATTCCCTAGCTGGCACAGTGCTGGGAATGTATGGGAAATGTGTGGTATAATACCAAAGATCTGAAATCAGCTATGGAGCTCTCCAAACGGATCCCGCAAGTGAATGAAATCTTCCTCCAATGAGAAACTAGCTCAGAAACCGGGATTCCAATCCCTTCCACTGCTGCACCCAGCAACACTGCACAATCTCCGGAAAAAACTGTGCTGATGAAGTTGGTCGAAGCTTGGCCTGAAAAAATAATGTGGAATGATGAATTCAAACTCTCCCAATGAGGCTCCTCAAAGGAAAGAGGTGGGATTCCCGCTCGGGAACACCTGCTGCTAAACAACACTGCAACCCTGCTAAGCAGCAAAGGGAGAAAAAGTCTAAGTAGAAATGAAAAATAATCTAAGACATGAAGAATAATGCTGCCATCCTCTTCCTTATATAAAATATGAGTTTTCTTTCCCTTGGCCCCACTCAATTAGGTCATCTCTATCCAAAGATGCATCTCCCTCCAAAATTGCGTTATTCCTCCTTAGATTCCTCCTCCTCCACAACTGTGTTGTTCACTTAGTCAAAGAAGCTTGATTTTATCCCTGTTCACACATGGAGGTGTTTTATTAAGCTAGAAAGAGTTTCCCCTTTCATACTTGGAGTATTTTTATCCTCCTTAGGAGACTTATGGTCTTTTTTCCCCATTTATTCACCAGCTAAAGCTGCTGCTAACTCTAATGTTCCATTTAGCTTTGAGGTTAAAATTTTGGAACATTACATAGAAGAAAAGGTACCAATAGAACATAGAATCCCTCTTATGGATGTAGCACTGCAATCCACGTCGGCAATATGGTGGATCAACCATCGTAACTCACTTCCGAGATGGGAAGATGTTGCAATAGCACTAAGAGCCAGATTCAAGGAAGATGCAGGACCACAATTCATTGAGAAGTACCAAGGGGATTCTAACCCCACGAATCATTTAGAAAATTGTGAGTAAAACTAGAAGAAACCAGGGTATCCAGAATATCTATGGATGCAAAATTTTATACATTCAGTAGACATAATTCCATAGGCCTAGTACTTGACCAAATAAAAGAAGAGAGGAACTGGCACCTAGCAAGTAGTTGTGGAAAATTTTATGTAATTTTTTTCTTTTGAAGGAGAAACAAAACCGGTTACACAGGCACTGCAAGCCATCAAAAGAGTACTATTTTTTCCAAAAATTCAAGAAGACAAAAAGCAACCACTCTCGAAGCAGATTATCAAACAATCAGTAGCATGCAAACGAATATATAGTGAGATGGATGATGACGATATAGAGAATCTTCGACACTTATACTTTGAAGAGAAAGAAGGGGAGCCAGATATACAAGAAGAACCTACAATAGAGGGACTACATCTGCTACCCTTGAGGACTAAGAAGTTGAACATTGGAACCCCGAAGAAACCAAAAATAGCGTCCATTCGCGATTACTGGGATAAAAAAACGACGGAGGAGATATTTGACCTTTTACAGGAATATGAAGACTTGTTCCCATCCTTGGTAGTGGAGCTAAAGGGGATAAAAGGGGACATGGGGGAAATGCGCATAGTCTTGAAGCCCGACGCAAGACCAGTGAAGCATAGACCTTATCGTCTAAATCCAAAGGTAAAGGAGAAAGTTAAAGCAGAAATAGATAAAATGCTGAAAGCAGGGCTGATTTTTCCAGTAGAGGAAGCAGAATGGGTTAGTCACAATGTCATACAAAAAAAAAGGAAAAATCTGAGATTAGAGTATGTGTTGATTACAGAAGCCTCAACAACGCATGCATGCATGATCTATTTCCCACTCCATTTAGTGATGAGGTTCTCAACAATGTGGCAGGAAATGAAGCCTATTCATACACTGACAGTTTCTCAGGGTATCATCAAGTAAGAATAGCCAAATAAGACAAGAAGAAGACCACTTTTACAACTAAATGGGGATCGTTCACATACCATGTCATGCCCTTTGGATTGAAGAATGCACCAGCGGTGTTTTCACGAATAGTGATAGCAGCATTTCAGGAATATATCCACAAGTTCCTTGAGGTATACATGGATGATTGGACAGTTTATAGTTTACTGAAAAATCATGCAACCTTGTTGAGAATAATGTTCGACAGATTCACACAACTCCAAATTTCCCTCAATATCAATAAATGCATCTTTGCAGTACCATTTTGGATGCTGCTAGGGCATGTTGTTTGTAAACAGGGTGTCTGTGTGGATCCAGCAAAAGTAGCAGTCATTATTAACATAAAAGCACCAGAGATTGTGAAACAGTTAAGATCACTACTCGGGCATACCGAGTACTATAGAATATTCATTCCCAACTACGCAAAGATAACATCACCATTGGAAAAGTTATTGTGGAAGTCAGAGAAATTCAGTTGGACTGACGAATGCACTAGTGCCCTCAATACATTGAAAGAAAAGCTAGCAAGTGCACCCATCTTGGTTCATCCTAAATAGGACAAATAGTTCCACGCCCATATTGACGCTTCCAGCATTGCATTAGGAGCAGTGTTAGCTAAGCCAAGAGAAACTTTTGTTGATCATCCAGTCTATTTTGCAAGAAGGAAATTATCGACTGCTGAAAGGAACTACACAACAACAAAACGAGAAGCTCTTGCGATGGTGTATTCCCTTCAGAAGTTTCATCATTACTTACTGGGAGGTACGTTCAAATTCTTCATGGACCACCCAGCATTGAAGTACCTAGTTAACAAGCCTGTGCTTGAAGGAAGGATCTGTAGATGGCTCCTAATATTCCAGGAGTTCACCTTCAAAGTGATAGTGATACTAGGAAGGTTAAACGTAGGTCCTGACCATTTATCAAGGCTAGAAAATGGAGAGAATGGGGGATCCCTGGATGATCAGTTACCAGATGCTGACCTCTTCAGAGTAGAAGCCATCCCCAACTATTTGGAGCAAATAGTAGTATATCTGGCAACAGGATAGTGCCCAACTGAATACACGCTGACTCAGAGAAGACATTTTGTAGTGAAAGTGGCTGAGTATCAATTGATAGCAGGACAACTATATAAGATGGGGTTGGACCAGGTCTTGCGGAGATGTATCATGGACCATGAAAGAGAGGATATATTGTGAAAGTGTCATTGCAGAGTTGCAAGGGGCCATGTCGGCGCAAAACCCACCGCAAGAAAAATATTACAAGCAAGGTTATGGTGGCCCACAGTACATAAAGATAGTAAAGCGTATGTAAAGAAATGTGATGTCTGCCAGAGAACGGGATGTCCATCACACCGAGATGAGTTTCCACTTCAACCTGTAAGAGCACTACAACCATTTGAAAAATGGGTCGTTGATTTCGTAGGGCCAATTGCACCCATGGCAAGACATTACAGGAAAGGTACATAATTACTGCAACATATTATCTCACAAGATGGGCAGAGGCAGCACCAGTGAAAGATTGCACAACAGACACAGCAGCCAGGTTCATTTTTGAAAATATCATTAGCATATTTGGCTGCCCCAGAATTCTAACTAGTGATCAAGGTACACACTTCATCAATACAACAATCAAGTCTTTGTTAGATAATTTTATGGTGCAGCATCATAAGAGTAGTTCGTACCACCCTCAGGAAAATGGAACCGTTGGAGCATTTAATAAGATCTTAGAAAAAGGACTAACCAAGATATGCAATGCCAATCGGGATGAACGATATGAGAAGATACCAACAAAATTATGGGCATACATGATCCAGGTGGATATATGTGGTCACCCACCTATTCCATTTGGACTTGCACCATCAATTCTTGTAACTTTTCACTTTCAGCACAACTTACTATTTTTAGCAGGTTTTCGGGTCCTGCACTCCCAGAGCCATTTTGGGGCCTTAATGATCCAGGTGGACATTGGTGGCCACCCACCTATTCCATTTGAACCCCCACAATCAGATCTTTTGGTTTTTAAGTTGCAGCACAACTTACTATTTTTGACAGTTTTTCGGGTCCTGAACTTTCGGAGCCATTTTGAGGCCCTAAACGATGTTTTTTGGGAAAAACGAGAGTAGTCGAGCCTATATTTCTTGTAACAAAAGTTGTACTCCTTAGATATATCTTTCTAACGAGCTATTGAGCGCGTCAAATGGAGATCGTATGCCAAAGTTACGTCCCCGCACCAATTTACCCAAACGGGGCCCACAGTTTTGGCGCTTCATCTCCTATGGTTAGGTGTTTGGGCGTTTGAAGTTTTCCATTGTTTATCAATAATAAATAGGTCCTTGAGCCTCATTGTAACATAGTTCAGAGGTCTGTAGCCTCCACATCTCTTCTCATAGATTCACTACCAGCACCCTAGCTATTTTATTTCCATTATGTCCATAAACATATTTCTGTTATTTGATATTAATGAAATGAAGCATTATTTCCGTTGCATCTCTATGTTTATGGTTATTTTTGTATTCTGTTGCATTCTTGCATAAATCTGGATCAGTGGTATCAGAGTGGTCTGCTCTTTCTTTGTTTTTCTTTGCATGTCCCCAACGCGGTCAGGGTATAAGGAGTTAGGGCTCGATCTGGTTGAACCCTTGCAAGATCAGCCTCGCAAACCCCAGCGACCTCCCATGGTGGAAGAAAAGAAAGACGAGGGATTAGGATATCCTATCAAAATATTGCTCAAGGAGGCCCTCGAGAAACAAAGGAACGTGATGATGGATAACTTTGCTCAGATCCTTCAACGACTGCCCACCTACGACGCATCTGCATCCAACAGCCACTCTGGAGGCACCACTCCCTTCAAGGTACAAGTAAACTTTGACATTCCTATATTTGAAGGCCAAATAGATGCAAACGCCGTAGATATATGGTTGAATTTTTCGGAAGGGTATTTCTCGGTCCATGATTTCTCTGACTGAGAAAATATTATTTTTGCACTTCTCAAAGCCGCCCCCCATGTTAAAGACTGGTGGGAAACCTACTGTGATCAAGAGGACGAAGGGGAACCCTCTCTATTCTCAGCCACACCTACTTGGAATTAATTCTGAGATAGCATCAAGGAACAATATTACACCATGGGGAGCTATGAGGACAAATACATCCAATGGACCACGCTGTGGCAAAAAAGGGATCAAGATGTGCAAGAAATGATGAATATGTTCCATACCCTATGCACAAAGTTGGGTATTAAAGATTCAGAGAGACATTTGGTGGTCAAGTACCGTAGTTGTTTGCATAAACACATTCAGGAGGAAATAGAGTTCCTCGCCATTACATCGCTTGGCATGGCATATCACTATGCTGCCAAGATCGAGCAGAAATTTAAGCAGAAGAAGCGAGACTTTAGATCTGTGAATCCGAAAGGTGCCCCCGAACCGAAGAACAAGGGGCAAGGCCAAAGCAGTGCAACTTAGAACAACACCACAAATCCAAAGAAGGACACAGGGAAGTGGTGTGAATTTCATAACATCCCAACTCACATCACAAAAGAGTGTCGGGCCAAATAGTCATTGGTGGCCGAACTAAAAGCACCCGAATCAAATGCATTTTCTGATCCTGAGTCAGAACTAGACAAAGGCAATGACAAAGGGAAGCAGATCATTGATGCGGATCCCAGTGCCATTGTTGCCACCACCAAGATCCAGAGGGAGGATCCAGAGGATCCAAAGGAGGGGGGTGCCTCTTCCATTCACAGATGTGGGTGAAGGGTTCTCCACTGCAATTTATTGTCGATAGCGGAAGCCAAAAGAACCTCATTTCAGTAGAGGGTGTGAAGTGGCTCGGTCTACCGACCATAGCACATTCGCATCTGTATACCATCGGGTGGCTCCACCCAGGGAGAGATCTCTGCATCCGCCAGCAGTGCTGCCTTCCGTACAGTATCAAGCCATTCACGGATGAGGTATTGTGTGATGTTGCTCCTCTTGATGTAGCTGATGTATTATTGGGCCAACCATACTTGTGGAGGAAATATGTTGTGTATGAGTCTAGGCCTCGTGCTGTTGTTATTACTTTGGGAAATAACTTCTACAGGATACCGGAGGTAGTACCACCTCCTGTGATCTCTTTGCCTACTGTAAAACAACACAGTAAGATTGTTTCCCAAACCAGGAAATTTATTTTCCTTACAACTCGCTCACAGGGAAAGAAGAATATTGTGGCCACAACCTCGAAACAGGGCTCTTCTGCACGGCTGCAGCAGATGGACAAAGTCATGGAGGAATACAAGAAAATTTTCTCCTCACTCACAGAGGTTCCTCTACGATGTTAGGACAAGCACTCCATTTATCTGACCCCCGATGCACCGCTGCCTGATGTTGCTATACCTCATGTGACTACATAGACATAATCCACACATGTATTGTCTAAGGCTGATAAAGAAACCAATTTTACTAATTGCATCCAGCATGTCCACCTGTAGGTCCATGACATCTTCGACAACAGAACGTGCCTCATCTCATGGAGGATCTCAATGCAATGGGGACCATTTCTTCTTAAGGAGGGAGGAATGATCCAGGTGTATATCAGTGGCCACCCACCTATTCCATTTGGATCCGCACCATCAATTCTTCCAGCTTTTCATTTTCAGCATAGTTTACTATTTTTAGCAAGTTTTCGGGTCCTGCACTCTCAGAGCCGTTTTGGGGCCTTAATGATCCAGATGGACATTGGTGGCCACCCAAATATTCCATTTGAATCCCCACCATCATTTCTTTTAGTTTTTAAGTTGCAACACTACTTACTATTTTTGATAGTTTTTCGGATCCTGAACTTTTGGAGCCGTTTTGAGGCCCTAAACAACATTTTTTGGGAAAACCGAGAGCGAACAATCCTAGCTTTCTTGCACCAAAAGTTGTACTCCTCGGATAGATCTTTCTAACGAGCTATTGAGCGCATCAAATAGAGATCGTATGCCAAAGTTACGTCCCCAGGAAGTTGAAATGCCAATTTACCCAAACGGGGCCCATAGTTTTGGCACTTCATCTCCTAGGGTTAGGTTTTTGGACGTTTGAAGTTTTCCATTGTTTCTCAATAATAAATAGGCCCTCGAGCCTCATTTTAACACAATTTATAGGTATGTGTCCGCCACATATCTTCTCAGAGATTCGCTACCAACACCTTAGCTATTTTATTTCCATTATGTCTGTAAGAATATTTCTGTTATTTGATATTAATGAAATGAAGCATTATTTCCGCTACATCTCTATGTTTATGGTTATTTCTGTATTTTGTTGTGTTCCTGCATAAATCCGGATCAATACAGGACAACTGTAAAAAGGTTACACAGTTAGACTTCTTTCCAGCTGGTGTACGGGAGAGAAGCAGTGGTACCTGCTGAATTTATCATATCGAGTCTATTAATTGCTTTAGCAATACATATGACAAAGGAAGACTCAATCAATGAATGCCTCCATAAGCTACAAGAGCTTGAAGAAGACAAATTTCTGGCGGAATTCCATCAGACGGTCCAAAAAGAAAGACAGAAGGCTTGGCATGACTGTCATATCAAACATAAGACGTTCATAATCGAAGGGAAAGTTTTGTTGTATGGCAGAAAATTTCCAAAGTTCCCGGGAAAACTCAGAATGCACTGGATGGGACCATATCATGTCATTGAAATTAAATATTTAGGCGCAGTTCGGTTGGCGCAGCTAGATGGCCAAGTATTACAAGGATGGGTGAATGGCGCACGCCTGAAGCCTTATCACGAGTAAGTTTCATCATTTATTTATTTTAAATAACTCTCGCAACCGAGAGGAGTCAGTAGCGTAGAAAAGAAATAGATTGAGTCAATAACTCTCTCGCACCCGAGATGAGAAATAGAATAGGAATCCTGATAAAAATAAATGATGATTAAAACCATCTATTGCGATGCGGAGACCACATCGCAACCGATTATGGTCCGGGGGGGTAGTATCTAATGCGTCATTCATGTCAGAAAGCAAGCGTGTCAAACATAATTCCATCATAATAACCCATCATACCAATGTCAGTCCGTAGGATCACCCAGATTTGAGAATTAACTGCCATAATTAGTAACAACCATACCGTAATAAATTTTCCATATTAAGCCATAATCATTACCCATCACGTATACCCAAATCCCGAAGACATAGTCAGCAATGTCAGAATACACCTCACTACGGTAACTAATCGCACGATTATAACCGCGGGAGAGATAGAAAAATTAATTATTTATGGGGTCTTATCAACCTCATTCGTGTCGGTTACATTACTTAACCCGCATGAAAGGAGAAAGCACGAGAATGCCAAAAAATTCTGAGTTAGAACAAGAAACAGCTGCAACAGCAAGTGAAATTTCATCAGAGGAAGTTCAAAGAGATAGTCCAGTAGTAGGAATTCACAGAAAGAGATCAGGAACAACACTCCAGGTATACAAAAGAAGGATGAATATGACAAAGGTAGCACTAGCAGTTGTCGAGCCTAAGTTCGATGAGAGAATCCAAAGGATGGAATCATTAGTGGGAAAGTATGACAATGCGTCACTGATTGATATAGATTTCATGGATTCATATCAATTTCTGGCTATGAAGAGACAGGTATACATAGAGAATTATGCTACAGAAGGAGGAGGGTAAGCAACAAGAATGAATTCGGAGTTCAGAGGTATCCAGAAATCGACAAGACTGAACCTCAGGAACCTCCCAGTGTTTGGAACAACGGGAGCAACAATGCAGTGTACAAAATTCCTGCTGAGCAGACTCTAGAATGGATCATTGTGGCTAGGGCTAGAAATACCAATACATGCAGAGGATATCAATAGGCTTACAGATTATCAACAAAATGGAAGGATGTCTCAACAACATTCTAGAATGTGTCCAAGAGAGCTAAGAAGGCGGGAGACTATGATTACTATAAGAAATATGAGACCAGAAGAGGAGGGAATGGGGCAAAGATAGACCTCATCAAAAATCCAGTAGTCAAATTTTCTTGCTACCTAATAGCAGGTAAGATGATGAGGCACTAAACCAAAGGAAAATTTACCCTCGACACCATTTCAGTTGCGGAACACTGCCTCCAGGGAACCCAGCTGAACTGGTGTACATTCCTACTGAACAAACTGTTTGAGGCATGTGAAGATAACTACAGAAGGGCCTCAGGATTCATTTATGACTACCTCATAATGGCATTTGCGATGTGGAAATGAACTCACCTGGGGGTAAGAAAACTCGCGGAAATCACAAGAAACTAGCCAATGGCGATGAAGTTTACGCCCTAAAGAATCTCGGGAGATCCCAGCACCAAGGAGGCAAATGAGGAGGCTTTCTCATTATGGTACAGGTAGATGGTGGATGTGGTGGCGAGATAGAAAATGGTTTTGAGGAACCTGTTGGAAAAATATTCCTTATGGTTTGGGGTCACCCACAAGCAGACATATATTAGACCCAGTTGCATAGACGAAACCACATTCAAAATGAGACCATTAAAATTTCAGGTTGACGAAAAGGTGTTCCACACCGAAGTCTATTCATGGCTGGGAGTTGTAATGGAGATCAGAAGTGGAATACATCATTATTCGTTTGAGGGCATGCTACCGAAAGCACTACCAGGGGAGACACCAAAGGAAACAACGAGTAGGATTTCTCGACTACAACTAACACCTTTGTTGGAACAGCTGGACACGAGCGTAAATTACTTCAATCGGGTAATGAAAACCCTCACAAGTGCTTCTCCTGTGTTTCCTTCTTTTACAGATTTTCAGTCTTCAAATTCTGCATCACCATCCATGATTAGAGCTCTCGTCACTACCCTACCTTCTACCATGTTCAATTCACCCCCAACAACCACAATAACTTCAATCCGTAAGAGTAAGGCACCTAAACCACCAATAGCTACCCCTAAGGCCAAGAAAGAAATAATTATGGTGCCTAGGCAAATAGTTGACCTCACCGAGGAAGATCAAACCCTAAGCATGGATACGAGAGTGCTAGTTTTAGAAGAGATAGAGGTTGCCACCCAGGTCACCTCAGCGCTACCTATGTTTGATCCCTTCTCGGTTTTAAATATTAAAACATCATCTCCAACCCACACTCACACCTCTTCACCTCGCACTCACCATTCATCACCCCATACTTCATTTACTTCCAAAGACCAATCCACCTACACTCCATCCACCTCAGCAACTATCTCAGACCCAGTAAAGTTAAGAAACAAGACAAATGGGGACACCGAGGTAGAATTTAACTCGAGTACAACTATGGTACCATAGGTTAAAACTCTAGTGGGGTCGAGCACTTTCCTGGAACTATTAGTTCAGGGAGGATGTTTTATTGTAGATACAATGCCCTCACCAAAAGAGTTGAACATATTTCAACAAGCCAACTTAATACTACAGCAGATTCAACTGACCACGAGTATGAATAACCTATAAAGTTAGCTGCAGCAATAGGGCCAACACGCATCACAGCATGAGAACTCAGAAAGATCAATAGTCAGCGGGCAACCCCTCAAAGAAAGACCGCCAACCCACGACATGTCAGGCGCTAAGAGTATGCAGAACTGGGGAACTAAACAACTATACAACTTCATTCAGCGAGAAGCACATCAGGCAGAAGGGCTACATAACAACCTCAAACAAAGGTTCGAGTAGCAACAATAGCAGGTCCTTACACTTACTCAAGAGCGCAATCAACTAAAAGGGGAGAAGGAAATTCTACAAGAACAATTGGAAAAGGTAACATATATCTTCTAGGACCTCTGGCCAACAGTAATTGCCCAGGATGACAAGACACAGGAGGACATATCGGCTTGCTCCATGGTCAAAAGGTTTATCCGAGTGCAAATGACATGTACAATTCTCAGCAAAGAAAACTAAGAGCTCAGACAAACGTTAGCCACAAGACCAACATTACCAGATCCTGTGATGATATATGCCGAGAAGGTTATCGAGAAGAAGAAGTAGGTAACCGAAATGAAGGAAACCCTAGGAACGATAGTCAGAGAGGCTTACAACCTACTAAAGCATTTACACGAATTCTCTAATTCGTTAACCATGAAAGCCCAACCTATCTCAGCACAGCTTCAGAAAATTTCAAAAGAGATCAAAGAGGCCACAGATTTCGTCGGCATAACCCAGCTCTACAACCAAACGGAGGTACTGGAAACCAGAATATAGAATATAGAGGAGCATTCTTCTGCCACAAAGCAAGTACTCAGAGAGCTAAGGCAACTGGTCAAGCATAAAACAGAGGCAATACAACATATGGCAGTCGAAGCCGGGTCAAAACTTCAAGAGGTATTCGAAAAGCTTCCGCCAGTAGCAGGTGAAACCGAGGATGAAATATTCACCACCGAAACTGAACAACTAATTAGGGAATGGCAACAGGAAATTAACGAGTTCGCAGAACTCAAGTCATCAGCATTGAGCAAGGTTCCAGAGTTGGGGCCTTTGTTTGGATAGAGCGAAGAAACGGATAAGACAGAGTCAGCCTCAGAAGCAGGCAAACCGATGGAAGCCGCAACAGCAAGAAAATATTGACTCGGGACGAGTCAATAGCATGTGGTCGGGGACTGTTGGGGCCTTTGTTTTGGAAAAGGAACAATTTTGAGTTTCGAAGCACAATCACGGTAGACAGGGAGCTGTCACAATTGCGGATAGCCGGAAGATAGGTGGTGCGGAAGTTGCGGAGAACATCACAGATGGTAGGTATGGGAGACAAAGACAATTAGCGAAACTCCCAGTAATCAAGAAGAAGCAGAAAATAGAGGAGCAGGAAAAGAGGAAATACTAACAATCACATTGGTGGAAGAAAAAATAGGCAATCAGCCAGCGTAAACGGGAGATGTAGTCCGGTAGAGGACCGAGGGAGAGAGTCGTAGGAGAGCTCTGTTAGATATCTATTGTACTGACCCACCCTGTAATAGACTCTGCGGAGTGATGTATGTCGTTTGATAATGATAATGAAATATGGTTCTTTCTGTGTTTGATGTTCTGAGTTAAGTGTTAATCAGTTGCTTATTGAGAATGTATGCCCCATTTTAAATTTTAATTCATCATCCTAAACGTGCTTAATGAGTAATAGCTTATACATAGTAGTGAGATCTGTTTTTTGTTTCAATTTCCTTTAGTTTCTCTTCATGGTTGTAACCTTTTGGTACTTGATCTGTCTCCTAACCTTATTAAGGTCATGGCATGCCTTGGGTGAGATGCTTTTCTCTTTGGAGTAGGGTGAAAATGTTGACGTTGTGCTAGACTACTACAGAAACCTTGTTGGCCTCTATCATGAACCTGGGTCTTGCTCAGAGACCTCCTTTTTCGCCAACATATATCTACTAATTTGTTACTAGTGCCCTTCTTATACTTTATTACCAGATGAAATTGTTGTAGAAATCCCATCCACCTAAAATGAAGAGACTGTTGTAGCTTGGTTTATGACTGAAGGTATTGCAAGGGCTGGTGAGACTGTTGTAGCTTGGTTTGTGACTGAAGGTATTGCAAGGGCTGGTGATCCGTATGGATAATGATTTCCTTGCCGATCATGTAGTGTTTCCACTTTTTCACACTTTGGACCAAAGCATGCAGTTCCTTGTCATAAGTGGGGTAATTGATGAAATCCTGGGAGAACTTCTCTGAAAGGTAACATATTGGCTTCTTCTGCTGCAATAGTAAAACTCCCAAGGTGTACCCACTGGCATTAGTTTCGATCTCAAAAGGTTGTTGGAGATTAGGTAAAGCCAGGACTGGTGCGGTGCTAATTTTCTCTTTCAGTGCTTCGAAATACTTCTATTGATTTCCTCCCCACTGAAAGGCTTGTTTTATATTTGTCAGTGCATGTAAGGGTGATGCAATAGTGGAGAAGTTGGCAATGAATCTCCTCCAGTACTGATAGTAAACTTACCACTGATAGTAAACTTCCCTTTCACCTAGAACTCAACTGGGTCTCCACTGGATCTGACATGCATGCAGCTAATAATAGTAAATCCTCAGTTGCATGTGAGATCACTAATTGTGAATTAATTAATATTTAATTCACTATATCTCTCATTAGTGTACCTTCAGTTACAACTAGAACAACTGAATTTAACTCACTTAACTGAGTTAAACTATTTACAACTTGCATTAACTAATGCACCACTACTCCTCGAACTATGTTACAAATAGAATTACTATGCATGCCTCACCAACTACCTCTAACTTGAAATCCACTAGCTAACTGAATTTATCATTTTCAGTTAACTGATTCAAGTCCACATTGAGAATAGATTACAATTTAATGTCCATCTTAATTTAGGAATAACCAAAATAGATATGCACCCAAAAATAACATTGTGGGCCCCACCCTAGTCTGGGTGCTTAATGCCCTAGGCATGGGTGCTGAATCTTCTCATTGAATCTCAACACTCCCTCTCAATAAGAAAGGGATTATCCTTCACCCCGATCCTGTCTCTATAGTATTCAAATTTTCTCCTGGTGAGCGCCTTCGTCAGAATATATGCATCCTAATCTTCTGTGGGAATGTACTGAAGCAACATGATCCTTCTTTTGAAAACAATCTATGATATTATGGTACCGGATATCTATATGCTTGAACCTATCATGAAACACCGAATTAATCGAGAGTTTAATGAAACTCTTATTATCACAATGAATAACTATCGGATCCATCTAAGAACCAAACAAACCAACCAAGATCTTTCTCATCCAGATAGCCTTACATGTATCTCGACTTGTTGCGATGTATTCCATTTCTACTGAACTAAGTGCCACAGATCGTCGCATCCCGCTGTACCGAGAAACTGTTGTCGATCCAATGCTAAAGATCCCCCCTGATGTGCTCTTTCTATCTGACGGACTGCCAACCCATTATGCATCCATGAAGCCATGCATCTTCATTCCCTCTGTTCGTCTGTACCATAGAACATACTCTAATGTGCCCCTCAGGTATCTCAAGACATGCTTCCCCACCTTCCAAAAGAGCTTGGTAGGCTTAACCATAGCTTGACTCAGTTGGTTAACTACGTAGCAAATGTCTGATCTTGTGTTCACTAGATACATTAGCGAACCCACTAAATGTTGATAGACAGTAGCATCCACTACCTCTCCAAAAGTAGCATCCTCTTTCCTCCAATTTCTTGGAAGAGGAGTATCCATGGGTTTGTAGCTCTCTTTGTTAAACTTACCCAGTATCTCCTTTTCATACTTGCCTTGAGACACAAAAATTTCACCATCCCGCTGCCATATTTCCAATCCAAGGAAATAATGAAGGAGTCCCATGTCCTTCATTTCGAACTCCCTTGCAAGTTCCTCCTTGCATGAGTGTATCAGCTGCTCATCACCAGTCAAAATTACATCATCAACATAAAGAAAAATGATCAATATCTTACCCTCAACCACAATTTGGTACAATTTTTCATCTACTTCACTTTTGGTGAAGCCTAGTCCAATAAAATAGTTGTCTATCTGAGTGTACCAAGCATGGGGTGCTTGCTTCAGCCCATACAGTTCTCTTTTGATTCGGCACACATGCGACTCACTGTTGAAGATATCAAAACTTTCAGGCTGCTCTATGTACACCTCTTCCTCAATGATCCCATTGAGAAATGTAGTTTTCATCCATCTGATGAATGTGCCATCCCATCTGCGTTGAGAGTGCAAGGATGGATCTTATGGAAGAGTACCTTGCAACAGGTGAAAAAGTCTCATCATAATCTATCCCCTTGATCTGTGGGAAACCCCGGGCCACAAATATAGCCTTGTATTTCTCCACTCTCTCATCAGTAGCTTGCTTTACCTTGTAGATCCATCTCAATCTAACCATTGATTTGTCGATCGGCCTTGGGACTATCTCCCATGTATTGTTTTTGACAATGGAGTCATACTTTTCCACCATTGCATCAACCCAAGTTGGCTGTTGCACTACTTCCTGAAAGGAAGATGGTTCAATCACAATACATTTTCTCATAAGAGCCATGTATCTAGTAAATCAATCAGGAGACTATCTCTGTCTGCGTTGTGAAGTAGGGGCTCCTACATTCTCTGCAGCATCAAGTCTCATCCTATCAACTTCCCTGGTGGGCCTTCTGCCATTTTTTATGGATGGATCTGCATGAGTGTTTTCCTCCACTCCATGAACCTCCTCATGTGGTTGATCCACATCTTGAGACTCATCCCTGGGAATCAACATTTCCTCCTCTACATGCAAGTCCAAATCCCTCTCAAGGGACAACAGCATGGCTTTCTCCTCATCAAATTTGATATCCCATCGCAAAACCTTCATTCTATTGTTCGACAAATACACACGATAATTATGGGGTGATTCAGTGTACCCCAAAAAAATCCCAACCTTAGCTTTTGGCTCCAGCTTCTTCCTGGCGTCCTTGGTCACATGCACATAAAAAAATGAGCCAAAGATATTAAAGTGTGAAACATCAGGTTTCTTACCAGTGAAAACCTCTTCATGTGTATTCATTCCAAGTACTCTATGAGGAAAACAGTTTTGCAAATGTATCGTTGTATTGCATGCTTCCGCCCATAGATGCATCAATAGGCCTTGATCATGCAACATCACTCGTGCTGCACCCACAATAGTTTTGTTCTTCCTCTCCGCGACCCCATTCTACTGTGGGTTATGAGGCGCTATGAGTTCTCTTCGAATTCCTTCTTTGCTGTAGAATTTCTTGAATTTGTTGGAGATGTATTCTCCACCATTATCACTCCTAAGAGCCTTCACTTGCTTCCCTGACTCTTTCTCCACTAGTGCTTTAAACTCACAAAACTTAGAGAATCTTTAATCTTTCTTCTACATGAAGAAGATCCAACACTTACGAGAAAATTCATCAACAAAGATTACATAGTACTTATGTTTTGTTGTTGAAGAAATAGAGAAAGGACCACACACGTCTGTGTGAACTCTCTCAAGGATCCCCGAAGCTCGGTTTTCCTTTTCATGAAGGGTGGCCTTTACATATTTTCCCATAGTACATCCCTTGCATGTGTATGACTGCGCAATTATACCCCTAGGAAGGCCAGTAGAAATCTACTGCATGACTTTCAAGGCTCCATGGTGAATATGGCCCAATCGCCTGTGCCATAATTCACCCTCATCCCGACTCACCACTTGATCTTCCTTGCCCATCATTGTTGTACAGCCATCTACCTCCAACTTTTAGTTATTCTTAACTTGAATCCCTATCCTCTTGGATTGTCTCATTTTTTTATGTCGCAGGAAAGCTTTTCCATCACTAAAAACAACATCATAGCCTCTATCCTCCAACATTGCGACTGCGACCAAATTTTTCTTCAGACTTGGTACATGCATTACATCATTTAATTGAAATGGTTTACCTAACTCCCTCTGAAAGGTAATGGTACCAATCTTGGTAGCACCATACCATCCGTCGTCGCCCATTTCAATATGCATCTGGAGATCTTTCTCCTCTAAGTCACTGAAAAATTCCTTATCTCCCGTTATGTGAAAGGAAGCGCCACTATTTAAATACCAAACAGTTCCCAATGCAAAGGACACCATGCATGCGATCAATGAGAATTCAAGCTCAAATTGGGAGGCAAGGGCCTCACCAGCTACAGATCCTCCAACCTTCCTGTTCTTCTTCTTTTGTGGACAGTTAGTAGCAAAATTCCCTTGCTTGTGACAATGAAAACACTTCACCTTGGAGATGTCTTACTTCATGCCATTCTTGGACTCAGATTTAGAATGTAATTTCTTTCCCTTCCCCTTCCTCTCCTTGGCAACCAAAACACAATCCTCTTCATCCTCATTCTTAGATGAAGATCCATCTCTGTTGTTCCATCTAAACTCCTCCTGCACCAAATCCAACCATAGTCATTCCCAATCTAGAAAATTTTCCCTTCCATTGATAGAGTCTTGATAACTGTGCCAACTCTTGGGAATTCCTAAGAGATCCAAGCTCACCAAATAATAATCAACAACTTTTATTCCAATGCTCCCCAGTTCAACCCAACATTGGAAAAAAAAATTTAGATATTTTGGAATGGTGTCGCCCTTTTCCATCTTGATCTTCCTGAGTTTATCTTTGAGCATCAATTTCCTATGGTCGTTTTTGCTTTGGAATAGATTCGTCAAAGCCTTCCACATTTCATATGGTGTGGCTTTCCCATGGAGGCTTGAGATAATGTGGTCTCGTACTCCCTTCAACAAAATCCTTCTCGCCTTTGCCACTTTATTTTTCCATGCATCAAGATATGCATCATCTGCAACATCGGGTTTAGGATCATCTTTGTCAATGAATTCCTTCAACCCATTGTCTTCGAGTACTGCCTCCATCCTATCCTTCCAAGAAATGTAGTTTGAGCTGGACTTGAGTGCATACTCTAACCTCAATCCATTGAAATCCATTTCGATCTTGAATCAGCTGTAGCAACAAGAAAGTATTTCTGCAAATTTGAGTTCTATCCAGTCACGAACTCAGCTCCTGCTTCACTTCTACAATTTCCTGTGCTCTGATACCATGTATAAATTATAAAACAAGCATGTATATCTTGGATTCACCCAATCTAACAATGTACTAAAGTTAAATACTGAATCGCTTCTACAAATCTTTTGCGGAATTAAAAACACAATCGCTAATCACATGAACATGAAGAAAGATCCATCACACACGACACAGATAATTTCTCAAGGAAAGTTTACAGCTAAAAACCCCACTATCTTTTATTGTATATTAAGCATGGATTATGAAACAATTACATACAAAACTCTTCTCACAAGATCCCTCCAGTACTCAGCTAATTGTCTCACACAGTCATATGCAAAACTGATCAACACATAGCCAATTCTTAGCCTCCAGACAACCTGCCTTGCTTGCACAATCCCTGATGGTAAAGATCCCTAAAATATAGGAATTATTACCTACCTTGACAGCACAATTATCATGGGCACTCCATTGGGTGTTTAGTTGCAAGTGTGCAAGCCAATAATCCTACAACTGATAGTAAACTTCCCTTTCACCTAGAACTCAACTGGGTCTCCACTGCATCTGACATGCATGCAACTAATAATAGTAAATCCTCAGTTGAATGTGATATCACTGATTGTGAATTAATTAATATTTAATTCACTAGATCTCTTGCTAGTGTATCTTCAGTTACAACTAGCACAACTAAGTTTATCTCACTTAATTGAGTTAAACTATTTACAACTTGCATTAACTATTGCACCACTACACTTCGAACTCTGTTACAACTAGAATTACTCTTCATGCCTCACCAACTACCTCTAACTCAAAATCCACTAGCTAACTAAATTTATCACTTTTATTTAACTGATTCAAGTCCACATTGAGGATATATTACAGTTCAATTTCCATCTTAATTAAGGGATAACCAAAATAGACATGCACCCAAAAATAGCAATGTAGGCCCCACCCTAGTCTGGGTGCTTAATGAACTAGGCGTGGGTGTTGAATATTCTTGTTGAATCTCAACGCACGTTGCACAGTCCAAATGGCATCACCATCCATTCGAACAACCCTTGCTTGGTCTTGAAGGCAGTTTTCCATACATCCTACTCTGCAATTCTGACATGGTAATAACCACTACGCAAATCCAATTTAGTGAAATAGATATCATTCTTTAATTGATCTAAAAAATCATCAATGCAAGGGAGAGGGTATCCATTTTTCAATGTGATTTTGTTTAGCGCCCGATAATCCACGCACATCCTCCATGTGCCATATTTCTTGGGTATTAACACGATCGACGAGCCACAAGGAGAAGTACTTGGTCAGATGACCCCTTGGTTTAACAATTCCTATACCCGCTTTTTGATCTCCTCCATCTCAATAGATGATATCCTATACATACCAATGTTTGGCAATGGAGCGTCATGCAGCAAATGGATCTCATGTTGGATCTATTGTTTCAAAGGCAATCCTCTGGGTTCCTGAAACAAATCATCATAGTTAGAAATAAAATCACATAATTCTTGTTTATGTGCCAGATCACATCCGCGGAAAGCATCAGATTTTTCTACATATTTTTCTCTCACAACCATGAACATACACCCCTTGCTGTAATTCACCAATCTCTTCATCTATCCTGCACTTACAAGACTGGCACTGACCTTGGTTTGATGAGCTCCTACAATATACTCTACCCCATCTTTTGTGATTTGGTATTTATTTTCATGTCGAAATAAAACTTCTTTCATGGCATAAATATAGGGACTCCCTAACCCAATACCACAAATATCCAATGGTATGACATCCAGTTCTACTTCATCCACTAGTTTAGAAGCAATTACAAATTTAACCTTACATTGCTTGGTTACATTTAGTTTTACTTTGTCATGTATCCATCCAAGCAGATAAGGTTTCAGATGAGGCTTAAATTCTAAGCCTAAATTTTTAACCAAGGATTCTGAGATTAAATTTTCTTGAGAGCCTGAATCAAATAGATTTTCTACTTTTGTATGATTTATGACAACTCTAATATGAAACAACTCAATTCTCTTTCATTCATTAGGAAGAGGCTCATCTATTGAACTAGTTCTTTCATGTGATTCATAATTAACATGAAGAGAATGAGTACCTTTTTTGCATGCTATTGTGATCAATGGCCCATTTCCAGGGTCGGATCCAAGGTCTTGCTGCACGGTTGCTACCATCTTTTGCTTACCCTTTCCTCCATATCTCTTTGGCTAATTTTCTAGGTACAAATTCCAACAATGATCGTTGTCATGACCTTCCTTTTTGTAGTGAGTGCAATAAGGCTTTTCTCCTTCATGCTTCTTCGTTGATGTCGTCTTCTTTTCCTTTCCCTTTGAATTTTACATTTGATGGTTTGAAAGGTGTTTTATTTGAATGATCATCCTTATCATTTCTGCCCCTGTTTTCAATATGAATGGCCTTTACATTGGCCGACTCAATATTAGTAGGTTCAAACATTAATAATGAATGTCTAATGTAACTATGTAATGACCCAATGTACTTAGCTACAACTTCAGGTGAATCTAATTAAATGCCCAAACTTAGTGCTTGTTTTCTAAATTTCTCGATAAAGCTCTGCACGTTTTTTCCTTTACCTTGCCTTAGGTACTACCACTCCATTAAGGCTTTTTGCTTATAACCCAAGGGATAGAATTGATATTTAAGTGAAATAATAAAATTTGACCATGAGAAAAGAAGGTTACCCAAATTACTACTGCCTTGAAGTTTTCTCTCCCACCAGATGAGAGTTGTGCCATTCAGTTGAAGAGAATCCAACTAGATCTTTGCCTCATCCTCCACAATTTTCTAAAGCCTGTAGTAGATTTCAAGCTGCCTAATCCAATTGTTAAGTTTCTCTGCATTACTTTCACCATTATACATGGGTAGATCAAATTTGACATCTAACTTAAAGAAATTTTTATTATATGCATTTCCTGAATTCCTATGATGATGGTGAGAAGAGGAGGAAGAAATTTCACTCGCTGGAGAAGAAGGAGGTGGATCTCCTCCATTATCTCCATGCCCTAAACCTTGTCCTTTTGAATCATTCTCCCCTACTTTCTCTATTTTCTCAAATCTATAGAACAACTTCTCGACTCAGTCTACCATGGTGTAGAAGGTCTTGCGGAAGTTGAGCTCTTCCTCATTTCGAACATCGCCATCCATGTTCCTTCTCCAATATGCACGTCTCGCTTCAAGATCAAAATATTGTAGTGTCCCTTCGCCTCTTCATAGCCTGTCTCTATTTGGCATGCAAGCATGTAATTCACATCTACAAACACCTGCTCTGATACAAATTGATCCAAAATATTTTGCTTGAGATGTGTTAAAGAATTACATGTAAAAATTGTAGCTTAAAAAAGAAAACTTTAAAGGCATAAACATAAGAAGAGGGAAGCAATTAACATCATGCAAGAAGACACATAATTGATATTAGAGTTCGTTCAAGAGGGACTATGTCTCCGAGCCTTGCTCAAATAGTGGGGAGGCCCTCTTTCATTAAGTGGAAAAAATGAAAGTACAAGTATAAAATGAAAAATTACACCCTTATACGTCCATAGCTGAAAGTGCCCAAAAATTGAAGACCTATGATAAAGAAATGGACAACACCGTTGGATTCATGGCATCGAGAGGTGCAGAATCCACATAAAATTTGCCTGAATCTGACAAAGTGAAAATCTGGACCCTCTAGAAAATGGCTAGATAATGGTTCCGCCCCCCTCCTACACAATGCTCATGGTTCCACCTGTCTCGAATCTTGTGCCCGCTCCTGACATGTCTAAGCGCACTTATGAAATGACTGGTTTTTATATAATAGTCGGGAGGACTTTACCAAGGCTGTCGTTGGCTAAGTTGTTTTGAGATCCACAAATGGAGGGAGGGGGTCCCGTGGTCAAATGTCACCCCCTCTGAATTAAGTCGAATCTGTTTTAATTAACTGCGGATTTTTTTTTTTAAACCTCATGCCATTTAATACAAGGAAAGTGGTATGTTAGGGGGGGGGGGGTGTTTTGGGCTTGCATTGGGTGCCCCGCCCCCCATACTCCGCTGGTGGTACCGTGTAACATCGTGTAATGGGTTAGGTCCGTAGGGTCACAGTCGTTGGCCCCACCCAATATATATTGCGGGTACTATAATGTGTGGGGTGGTCAGGCCTGCATTAGGTGACCCGCCCCCCATACTCCGCTGGCGGTACCGTGTAACATGGTGTAATGGGTTGGGGCCGCGGGGTCACAGTCGTTGACCCCATGCAATTTATATTGCGGTTACCGTAATGTGTGGGGTGTTCGGGTGGCGGGGTCACAACCACTGCCTGCCACTATTATTATAACATATTGTTGTGTGGTCCGATGGGTAGGGTGGAGATCATGGCCCGCCCTAGCCTGCCAAATCACCAAGTCAACTCTCAAACTTTGATTGCTCCTAGATCCTCCATACAGACTCAGAATTGAGTGCCACCTACGCCGTTGGAATACGGAAGATGAGATTGTGAAATTGACATTAAGTTTGCCACATTATAGACACTTTGATTTTTGAGCCTTTGTAATTAAGCCACTTGTACTTGGACATGTTCGATCCACTTGGATCACTCTCTCATATACGGTTTCCACAATGTCATGGAGGCTTCTGACACCTTTGAACATTCTCTTCAGTGTATCCCAAACCTGCATAACGGGGTCTCTTCACAACCTCCAATGGATAAATTATGCCTCAGCCATGAATGCCAAGTCCTCCTCCTTTGTACCCCATCCTGGTAAGGAGTCTCATGCCAGATCCTGTGATGGGGATCTCCACATTTCCAATAGAAATAATAGCATGTGAAGATGAAATTGAAGAATGATCACAACTTTTTACCTCAGCTATCGATTTGGAAACATGTGAAGAGGGCTTCTCGAAGCCTTCATTGTGCTTCACTTCCTCCAAGGCCTCTATCATGGCTTGTAGCTGAAGTTGTAATTGTTGCTTCTTCTCCTTCTCTTCCTGTAGGAGTGTCTTCAATGCCTCATGATATTCTTGAATACTTTCTTCGTTGCACTTCAATTATTCTAATGCCTCTATTGTGGCTTGCAATTGAAGCTGCAATCGCTTCTTTTCCTCCTTCTCTTCTTGTAGAAGGGTTTCTGCTTGTTTCTCATAAGCTTCATACAACATGTCCACCCTTTCGAATGTCCTCAGCATGGCCTCATACATGTCTTTCACATCCTCTATTGCTGTACGTTCAATGGTTCACGCTTGTGGTTCACATCAGCAAGAAGGCCGCTCTGATATCACTTGATCTGGGTAAATATTTGATACCCTTTTAACCAAGACCTTTTGCTTAGGCTGATGTGTTAGAATTTCATTTTATTAAAGCATTAATGAACACACATGCAAATATAATTAAGAGGAAAACATTTCAACCATCACACAACAAACACAAGACGTTTAATAACGGAGTTCGTCCAGTGTGGACTACGTCTCCAGGCCTCGGTGTCTCGATGGAGTTGGCCGCTTTTTTTGGTGCTATAAATGGTTATGGTTTACATGGAAATTTTTGTCTTGTCATACATGGAAAAGCCCTCAACATGAGTGGCAAAGTCTCTCCACGAGACGTTCTGTTACAAGGAACTCTCACTCATCACAAACCTCCTATTAGCATGAAAACTTCACTCATGGTGACAAAGAGCATCTTTCCATCAAGGCAACAAAGGGATCTCACAACATAAATCATCATCCATGGTAAGTACATACCATATCAAATACACATAAATCTTTCGCATCATACATCAAGCAGGAATCGACAACAGAAAATAAACATAAATATTCAGCATCATACATCAGGCAGGAATCGACACGACATAAAGCATCTCACGGCAATAATCAATGAAGTATATGGAAACAAAAACTCATATGCCTCAACTCTAGTGTTGGCTAAAGAATAGCCTGCTCAATTGCTGGATCTAAATGCACCATCGAAAATGTGGCGTCTAATGGCATGAAATCGACTATCCACATGTTGAAATCTGACACCGTCATCCAAATCTGAAAAATGGCCAAAAAATCGAGACCTTTGTTGCAGAAACTAACACCGCCAGTAGGTTCGTGTCACTGAGAGGTACAAAATCCATATAAAATTTGTCCGCTTTGGACACCAGAAAAATTTGGCCCCTCTGGAAAATGATACTCAATCAAGGTTCCACTGCCACCTGCCTACAATTAAAATATTATTAATACTCAAAATCCATTTTTCCCTCTGTTGGTGCACACTGTGTTAATGAGTTTTTATATAAAACATTGGGTAGACCTTAAAAGGTCCGTCGGTTGGCATAGTGGTTAAGATCCAAGTTTGGAGGAGGAGGGGTCGGGGATCGAATCCCGACCCTCCTTTTTTTACATTGAATGCGTTAAAAACTATTATGGGTGGCAGGCGGGTCTGCTCCACACGGCCCGACCCGACCCGACCCCGGCTCCGTCCAAAATATGTGGTAATGTTATATACATATGCCACTGTTCTCATTGTATGCAGAGATGTTTATGTTATCGTTTCACAACCATATGTGATATGGTTTGTAATGTTTTAATGTTAACAAATCATAAAAACCCAACGGACCCACCATATAACTATTCGTTGGTGTGGGTTTGTAATAATATTTAACCCATATATAACCATTTTATGTTATATGATTACTTTAATAACCATTTTAAAATGAATTTTTTATATGGTCATCTTAACTATTTAAATGATTTGTTTTTTAATGATTTTTTAATAATATATTTTGTCTTTGTCTTTTATGTAGGTTGAGGACCAATGGAGGAGTGCCATGTGTCAACAGCTGAAGGGTTGTCATGTGGGTCCCACGTGCTTACTGAGACGCCATGTGGCATGTTGTGGGCCCCACTTCCCTTGCCTTAACAAAACTTCAAATCACGCTAACTTTCTTATACGAGCTCGGATTGACGCGTTGTTTGCACCGTTGTGATTAGGGAAACAAGCTCTTCAATCTGAAGCTGAATTTTTCACCTTCGGGTCACTTTTAATTTCAAGCTTTCATAAGCTCTCTTTTTCCTGTGTGTGTCTCTAGAGCCACCTGGATCACTTCCTTAGAATCTCCTTGGCATACTTTCCCCGAGATACAAATAGCTCCCCATCTCTTTGCCATATTTCCAAGCCAAGAAAATATTGCAAGAGCCCCATGTCCTTCATTTCAAACTCTCTTGCAATATCCTCTTTGCGAGAAGTTATGAGCTACTCATCACCTGTAAGTATAAGATCATCAACATAAAGTAAAATAATCAAAATCTTACCATCAACCAAAATATGATATAGGTTTTCATCGACTTCACTCTTTGTGAAGCCTAACCCAGTGAAATCATTGTCGATCATGGTGTAACAAGCATGAGGTGCTTGCTTCAACCCACACAGTGCTCTCTTGAGTTTGCACACATGTGACTCCTTGTCAAAGGTTTCAAAACCTTCTACCTACTCAATGTACACTTCTTCCTCAATAACTCCAATGAGAAAGGTTGTCTTTACATCTTGAGTTTCATCCTTTGGAACTAATATTTCCTCATCTGCATGTAAGTCAAGCTCCCTCTCAAGGGACAATCACATGGCTTTCTCCTCATCAAATTTAACATCTCTCTTGAAAACTATCATCATGTTAGCCAACAAATACACCTGATAGTTGTGGGGAGTATTAGTGCACCCCAAAAATATCCCAACCTTTGTTTTTGGTTCTAGATTATTCCTGTCATCTTTGGTCACATGGAAATATACAGATAAGCCAAAAATTTTAAAATATGAAACATCTGGTTTCTTACCTGAAAAAGCCTCCTCCAGTGTACTCATGCCAAGTATCCGATGAGGACTGAGGTTATGCACAAATACCATTGTGTTGCATGCCTCTGCCCATAGATGCAATGGAAGGCCCTGATCATGTAACATAGCTCGTGCTTCTTCCACAATTGTTTTGTTCTTTATTTCTGCAACCTCATTATGTTGTGGGTTATGAGGTGCAATCAATTCTCTCTGAATTCCTTCTTTGGCGCAAAAGTTCTTGAATTCATTAGAGATATACTCATCACCATTGTTGCTCCTTATAGCCTTCAACTTCTTGCATGTATCTTTCTCTACCAGTGCTTTGAACTCACAAAACTTCGAGAACATCTGATCTTTCTTCTACAAAAAGAAGATCCAACACTTTCTAGAAAAATCATCAACAAAAATCACATAATACATGTGCTTTGCTGTGGAAGGTGTAGAGAATGGTGCACACACATCTGAGTGAACTCTCTCAAGGATTTTTTCCGCTCGGCTCTCCTTCTCATGAAAAGTGGCTTTAGTATATTTCCCCATGGTACATACCTTGCATGTGTCTATCTGCGCAAGAGTACCCTTTGGAAGACCCATAGAAATCTGTTGCATGATCCTCAAAACAATGTGGTGTAGATGGCCCAATATCCTGTGTCATAAGTCACTTGTATCCGACTCACCATCTTCCCTGCTTTACTGCTCAATGTTACACAACCATATACATCAATTTTGTAGATGTTCTTTACACGAACCCCAATCTTCTTTACCTGTCCTGTGACTTTGTGATGAAGGAATGCCTTTCCTTCACTGAAAACCACATCATATCCAAGATCCTCCAACATAACAACTGAAACTAAATTCTTTTTCAATCCTGGTACATGCATGACATATTTTAATATGAAAGGTTTACCTGACTGTCTCTGGAATGTAACTGTACAAATCCCAGTAGTGCTATACCTCCCGTCATCACCCATCTCTATGTGCATCTGAATATCCTTCTCCTCCAAGCTACTAAAGAGTTCTTTGTTTCTCGTCATGTGGAAAGATGATCCATTATCCAAGTAGCACATAGATCCCATCATAGTTGATGACATGCATGGGATGAGAGAGAAGTCGAACTCAAATTGTGAGGCCAAAGCTTCACCCGTTGCAGCTCCCAGAGCCTTCTTTTTGTTCTTCTTATTTTTTGGACTATTTGTGGAATGGTTTCCATGATCATGACAGTGGAAAAATTTAACCTTTGACATGTCATGCTTCTTGCTTTCTTTGCTGGTCTCAGATTTGGAATAGGACTTCTTCCCCTTCCCCTTATTTGCCTTACCATCCAAGGCACAATTTTCCTCGTCATCATTCATGGATGAGGATCCATCCCTGGTATTCCGCTGAAACTCTTCTTGTACCAAATATGACCATGGTCACTCCCTATCTGGTAACTTCTCCCTCCCATTCACAAGGTCAGGGTAACTATGCCAGCTCTTGGGAGGGCCTAGAAGTGTTAGGCTCACTAAGTCATCATCAGCTATAGTAATCCCAACACTTCCAAGCTCATCTCTACATTGAGTGACTTGGTCAAGTATTTATGTATTGTGTCACCCTTCTCCATTTTGATTTTTCTGAGCTTTTCCTTGAGTGCCAATTTTCTATGGTCACTACTATTTTGAAACAGATATGTCAAGGCCTTCCACATGGCATATGGAGTTGCCTTTCCATGGAGACTGGAGACAATATGATCTCAAACCCCCTCGAATAAGATCCTCCTCACCTTTGCTACCTTCTTCTACCATGCCTCAAGAAGTCGGGCATCTGCTGATGCGGGCTTGGGAATATCATTATCTATGAATTCCTTTAACCCATTGTCCTCCAAAATTTCCTCCATCTTGTCCTTCCATGCAATATAATTCAAAATTCCCTCAAGTGCATAGTCGAGTCTCGAGCAAATGAAAGACATATTGATCCACTTCTAGCTCCAAAGAAAGAATGTGCAAATTTGAATATTGTTCAACACAAACTCAATTTCTTCTCCACTATTGTGATTCCTGGTGTTTTGATACCATGTAGAAATTACACCAATGGACTCAATCCAATAATTCAATGTACTAAAACAAGATATTGAATCCTTCTTCAATATTTGTGGAATATAAATCATGATCGCTCAATCACATGCAAGTAAGAGAAATAAGTAAATCAATCACACAACACAAGATTTTCCTGGGGAAAGAAACTGCTCAAAACCCCTCCATCTTTATTGTATAATCAACCAAGGAATCATGAAACAATACAATGTATGTGTGCTCACCACAACCTCATACACTCTACCAATTGTCTCACACTAATCTAGAAAAAATTGGATCAATACATAGTTAATTTCTTGCCCACCTTCAGCCTTCCTTGCTCACACAATCCCTAGGCAAAATAATTCCTATTAAATAGGAATTCCAACCTTCATTGACTGTGCAATCCATCATGGGCTTCGCATGACTTTATAATTGCGCTTGGAAAATTTGCTAATAATACAACTGATAGTCATCTTCCCTTTAACCTCTGTCTCAACCGGTTCTTCATCAGAACTGACATGCATGTAGCTTTTAATAGCAAATCATCAGTTATTTGATTGATCACTACTTGTGAATTAAATCTAATTTAATTCACTGGACCTCTCACTAGCTCATCACTCAGTTAGAACTAGTTAAATTGATTTTAACTCAATTAATTTGAGTTAGCTGATTACACTCACACCAATATATTGTTACAACTACAACTGGACCCCCAAAATATTAGGATCACTCTACATGTCTCATCTTAGACCCTCAACTTGAAATTCTTGAGCTAACTTAGTCTTCATGACTTAGCTAACTGATACAAGTTGCTATGAGATGAAATTACAATTTATTTTCTAATTTATTTAAAAATTGGATGCCCACATTAGCACTAATGTGTCATTGAATTCCTCACTCATTTGTGACCTAGAATCCCACACTAGTATGTGTTGAATTTCAACAAGACATATAAAATAACTACAGGAATTATTGAGTGATTTCTTAATATTCCTCCAAAACTTGCCTCGCTTGGATTTCCTTTGGAGGCTCCATCAAATTTGAACTTAATAAAACCTTTTAGGCATGGGACACCTGTAGAGTGGAGAGGTATGAATAGACAAATGGATAGGGGAAGGGGTAGAGGGATGTAGAGAAAGATTGAGCCTAAGAAGTATAGGAAACTCCTTTGAGGACTCTAACTAGTTTGAAACATAATGCTAAACTGAGAGAACAATTTTGTTGATTCTTAGAAGAATTTAGACTAGACATAGTCAACAGAGGAAGAGGAGGATCCAAAAATACAAGCATGCCTCTCTTTCCAAACTAACCATATAAGGAACCCAAGGAGGATGACCCAAGTCTTGTTGACGATTGGGTTGTGAAAGATCAAGCAACTCCAATTCTCTATAGTTTGAACAAGATCTGAAATTTTTTTATTATATTTTCCAAATAGATCTAAGACATGAGTCCATAATTCTTCTATGAAAAAACAAGAGTTGAAGAGGTGTTCCATAGCTTCTTCTTCTATATGACATAGATAAAAAATCGATTTCCCTTTGTAGCCTCTTATGAGCATTTTTCCGCACATTAGAGTTCTTCTCCTGGTAGCTAATTGCCACTAAAAATAGGTTACTTTTGGCCAACAGTTTTGGAGCTATATTTTCTTCCATATGGTATATGAGGATATTTATTGATGTTGGGCCACCATTGTGTAAGCTTATTTAATTGTGAGTGTTCCTACTAGTTTGTATCCCCATTGGATACTATTGAGTGTAAGGGATTTCTTATCCAAAAATGAAATGAAGGTATTACTGAATGAATTGAAAGTTATTTTATGTATTCTTATGAAACAAATTGAAATTGCAAAAACATATAAACTTGATAAAAATTTGTAGCAAAAGAAAAGAATGGAGACTGAAAATAGAAGCAAGAAAAAGAAGACAAGTTGATAACGGAGTTCACCACTCCTGGGTTACGTATCTCAGTGCGACTTCTTTATTATGATGATAAAATTCTCAATTACATATGTTTACAAGTTCCAAATAATAATAAAAATGCTTCCAATGTGCCCAGAAGACCCAAAACCCCCTGTTTTGGATTTTGAAACGCTCAATTTGGCCTCTGAATGATCGAATTAGGCCAAAAATTTTCTCTGCCTCCAACTTAAGAGAACTTGTTTCGGAAATTTTTTCAACAAAGCCACTTGTGGCTAAGTGGTTTGGCACTCTGGTTATAAAGGTGGAGTTTAGGCTATAAAATCCTGAACTCTCCACCATTGTTCAATGAATTACAGTTGATATTGGATAATAATAAAATGTTCTAAAATAGTTTTGGTGGCGGGGTCAATGGACCCACCACCCCACACCTCCACCATAATACATTGAATATAAAATTAACACATGGCTTGTAGACCTTTCCAAATATGCATATGGTAATAACCATATCAATTATATAGCAGAGCTTCCAGATATGGTGGGCTCCTGCGATATCCTTCCCCCCCATCTCGTCGACAATAAATATTAAATTTTCACTTTGAATGACAAGCACATGATCATGGTCTAGTGGTAAGGTGTGGAATTAGTTGGTGGCAGGCCAGGGGATTCAATCCCTTTTGGCGTGTCGCGGCATTAAAAAAAAAATTGGCCATCCTTCAAGGCCACGTGTCACCTTGAGATTGGTCCCCATGCAACCAACCACAGCTTGCCACTTGTCAATGTCGCATTGGTCTATTTGCACCAATCATAAAATGTCACTTGTCACCTTCTGGTGATACCACCTGTCCATTTTGGAACCATGGCCCTTGAATTTGACCACGAGTGTTGATCGTTGGAACCATGAGCGTTGACCATTGACTTTTTCCCTGTTTGACCTTAAATTTAACCTTGCATAACTTCTTCATAAGAAGTCGGTTTTTTCCTGTTCAAGTTGCGTTGGAATCAGAACAACGAGAAATATGCATTGAGCTTAGTTTCATATGCATTTGATAACTTTTAATTTTGAGCATTTTCTGAAACTTTGAGCATCTTTTGGATTCCCTAGATCAATTTCCAAAGGTGAGAGTAAGGAAATCCAAACAAGGTACACCAGTGAAAGGAAAAGGAATGGGAAAACCCTCAACAAAAGCTTCAAAGCTATTAAGAAAATTTCAAATACCAGACTACAAACGTTTGTGCCCGCATACAAATCTTATAAGCTCCCCTTCCAAAATTTTAATGTAGACACCACTATAATCAACTAATACGATGCAAAATTGAATCCTTTCCTTATTTAATTTGTGGAGAAGATTGAGTAGGTGATGGAATGAATTACCTTTCAGAGTGCATAAGATGTGGAATTGAGTGCTTGACTAGGACTATTGAAGCCACTGTCTACAAACCCCCTTCCTAGTGTGCACCCTTTCCTTGTTGATTTCACGCCTTCACAACAAGGATTACCAATCAATAGATAGAACAAGCGAATTTTTGGAACCAGGACAGAATAAATACATTTTATGGAGATCAAGATACGTAGAGAAAGGGGAGGCCAAGTCAAAAGTACCGCAACCAACCCCTTCAACCATGATAGAAACAATAGCACTAAAGGAGTAATTAAAGATTAGATAACTCATAGAATTGGATAGATATAAATCCCTAGAGGTTCCCTCTGCACAATGAAACAAAAATAATATCATTCTCACTTCAAAATTCATAGAATCCTCGAGATGATTTTGCTAAGTTGACAACATCGGGAAGAGAAAATTTACGTAGAATGATTGTGCGAGGTTAATGAATCTGTACAAATAGAACAACTGGTGGTTGGCATTGTCACACTTCCATCACATATTGCCTATGGTGGAGTCCTCAAATGTGTGTCAATCCTCCCCTCGCAATCATTTAAACCATTTGCATCTCTCATTGTCATTCTTTGGGTACCACCCTAATTGAGGGTTTATAGATTTATCTCATGGAGCTTAAGGAAGTCATCCTTCCATCTTGATGGGGGAATATCTTCCCAAGAGGAAGAGAAAGCTTCCACCCCTTTAGTACATCCCTTATTATCTAGAAAGTTAGCTAGTTTGTTGCCAATCCTTTAGATGTGAGAAGATAGAATAACTGAGATTTCGGGAAAAAACTTATGATTTTGGAAATGTAAGGCTATATATTCCAATTATGGAGATATTTTACATATCAGTGCCATTTTTCATCTTCTTGATAGTGGAGATCATATGGTTAGAATCTCATTCCATAATAAAATTGGAGAATTCTTTTTATTTAGATAAGTGTAGTCCTTCTAAGAGTGCATGGAATTATTCAACACTGTTGATGGCATAACCTAGAGAGGCATATCAAAGAGGTAAAGGAATTCTTGAGTGATTTCTAAATAGTCCCCCAAAACCTGCCTCATTTGGATTGCCTTTGGAGGCTCCATCAAATTTGAACTTAATAAAACCTTTTAGGCATGGGAGACTAGGAGAGTGGAGAGGTAAGAATAGGCAAAGAGCTAGGGGAAGGGGTAGAGGGATGCAGAGAAATATTGAGCTTAACAAGTATGGGAAACTTTTTTGAGGACTCTGACTATTTTGAAACACAACACTAAACTGAGAGAACAATTTGGTTGATTCTTAGGAGAATTTCAGACTAGACATAGTCAACAGAGGAAGAGGAGGATCCAAAGATACAAGCGTACCTCTCTTTCCAAACTAACCATAGAAGTAACCCAAGGAGGATGACCCAAGTCATGTTGATGATTGGGTTGTGAAAGTTCAAGCAACTCCAATTTTCTATAGTTTGAACAAGATCCAAATGTTTTCGATTAGATTTTCAAAATAGATCTAAGACATGAGTCCATAATTATTCTATGAAAAAACAAGAGTTGAAGATGTGCTCCATAGCTTCTTCTTTTGTATTACATAGATAACAAATGGATTTCCCTTTGTAGCCTCTTATGAGCATTTTTCCTCACATTAGAGTGCTTCTCCTAGCTAATTGCCACTAAAAATAGGTTACTTTTGGCTATTGGTTTTGGAGCTAGATTTTATTCCATATGCTCTATGAGGAGAGTTGTTGATGCTGGGCCACTACAGTGTAAGCTTATTTAATTGTGAGTGCTCCTACTAGTTTGTATCCCCATTGGATCCTGTCAACTTCATTGGTTATGAAAATTTTCCTTTTGTAGAGTAGTTTTTCAAAATCTTCCCATACCTTTGATAGATATAATTACCCAATCATTTTTTATTTCTAGATTCTCCAAGTGTTGCTACTATGTGCTTCTTCTAACAATCAACTACCACAATAGCTTTTTGTTGTTTCGTTGTTACCATAATTTCTGCAATATGTTCTTCCTTATCCATGCAGGGAAATTGATACCAAGAGTCCTCCCAAAAGAAGGGTGTTTGGATGCTTATTATTTCCCAAAAATGATGTTTTTGAACTAGCTTCTTGTTTTAATTAGCAAAATTCCATATTGAGGAGCCTTATGTTAGTTGATCTATACGGCGTTTTTATTATATTGATACATTTTCCCCATATTTAGCATCCCAAATTTTCTTCCAAAGCTCCTCTCCTCCTTGAATCCACCTCCACCATAACTTAGATCCAAGAAATTTATTTTGGATTTTTTTATCTCTCAATCTTAGACTGCCCTTTATTTTGGGTAAGCATATCTTATCCCATGCCACCAATGCCCATTGATTTTCTCTAAGGGTTCCTCCCCACAGAGAGGATCGATATAGCTTCTTGATTGAATTTAGGATACCCTTGAGGGTAGAAAGTGTAGAGATTATATAAATTGGAAGTTTCATGAGAACTGATTTAAGGAGCACCAATCTCCCTGTAAGATTAAGAGATTTGAAGGTCCAATCACTTAGCTTATTAGTGGATATTGGATCTTAAGGATTTATCCACCATAGGAACACCTAAATACATGGCTAGAATCATGCTACATTGAAAGCCCAACAATCTAGCTATATGTGCTTGAACTTCTTGGTTGGTATTGAAAAAGTAAATTTGAGACTTGCTATCATTGATGGACATACTTGAAGCTAACATGTTTTCTTTCGAAATTTGGTTTATGGTATTTTCTTCTTGCATCGCCGGAACCCCCATGAGTTTGGTATCATCTACAAATTTCTGGTGGGTGATCAAATTGATATTTCTAGATATTTTTAATCCCTTGAGCTTGTTCTATTTCACCTCCACTGAGAGGCGATGTCCCAAACCTTTTACAGTGAGGATGAAAAGGAAATGGGAGAGAGGGTCTCCCTGTATGATACCTCACGAAGAGCCAAATGTGTGTGTGAGAGAGCCACTTAGGAGGATGGAGAAGAATGTATAGGAGATGAGTGAACCAAACCATTTTCTCCATTCTAACGAGAATTGAAAGGCCTGAAGAACTTGGATGTATAGTTCCAATTTATTCGGTCGAAGGCTTTAGATAGATTGAGTTAAATGATCATCCTCACTTTGCTGAGCTTTTTGAGAAAGTGGATAACTTCATGAGCCACTATAATATCATCCAAGATTTGTCTACCCTCCACATAACTAGAATGATCCATTGAGATAAGGGAGGGGAGGAGAAGCTTGAGGCAGTTAGCAATACCTTTAGTAATTATTTTATATATATCATTACAAAGGGCTATGGCCAGAAGTTTATAGCATCGTCTGAGTCATTGGATTTCGAGACCAAGGTGAATATGGTGGCATTAAGGGATGGAAATGTAGTGGTATACATCCTGGACTCTTGCACTACTGAGAGGATTTCATATTTGAGGATAAACCAACATGTTTGGAAGAAGTTTGTGGTAAAACCATTAAGCCTAGGGGCTTTTTCCTTTTGCATACTCATAACCGCCTCTTCTGCTTCTATTAGAGAAATATTGCTCATTATGGCTTTGTTTTTCCCTTTGTTGATTAGTGTAGGAATGTTTTCTATTATTTTTCTAATATCTTGTTTCCTATCACTGTTGGGATATTTCAATAGAGAATTGTAGTAATTTGTAAGCACCATTTCTAAGTCCTTATGAGTTCTGATCCTTTGTTCCTTTTTGTTTTTCAGTGAGAAAATTATATTGTGACGTGTATGTTTTATCATAGACTTGTGGAAAAACTTTATGTTTATGTCCTTCTCTTCTAACCACTGGATGCAATATTTTTTCTTCCAGAACATCTCCTCTTAGTACCTACACTCTTCTAGCTGGCATAAAGTGTTGGCTTCATCTTTGAGAAGGTCTTTTGATCTTCCTTCTAGTATCATTATTTGTTGAATACTCTCCATCTGCCTCTCCAAATTGATTTTGGCTTTGAAGATATTTCCAAGCTCCTCTCTATTCCATTTTTAATGTAGCTCTTGAGCAGTTTGAGATTTTGTTGAAATATGTACATGTATGTGATTTTTCAAACTTCAATCTCATTCCATCATTTGTTGATCTTTTCTAAGGGAGTTGAATCTATGAACCAAAAAATTTCAAATTGAAATGGTCTATTTTTGGGATCCCAATAATGTCCAATTCAAGGCATATTGGCTAATAGGCTAATCATGCACAAAGAAGAATCAAAGATTTTAAATCAATGTTCCTTTCCAATAGATATTTTGAGATTAGAAATATATCAAGACGTGAAGCGATTTGATGCTATCATTGTGTTTATTGTTTCATGTATGCATTCCATTAATTTTATCCACATTGACGACTGCTAAAATTTTCATTGTCTCCTTAAAGTGATATAAATCAACATCAAATCTACAGGTACCCCCTCATTTTTCAGCCAATATCTTTATCATATTTAAATCACTACTTAAAATCCATAAATATTCCTTGTGAATTCTTCGAACCGGGGCTAGGTTTTGAAGGAACATCATCCTTTATGAAGGAAGATGGGGTCCATATACCATTGTGATACATCATGCCTCTGTTACACCTAAAAAATGGGATTTTGTTAAAGAATCCTTGGATAAGTTACCTATTCAAAGAGTTCATTTTATGTTGGTTTCCATATAACAACCAATCCTCCTACATGGCCCACAGTGTCCAGGGATATAACCGAACAACCTTTCGAGTTGTGGGTCATGATTGTTTTCAATTTATCCTCCAGGAATTTAGTCTCTTGGAGAAATATCATTTTTGTAATTTTCTTTCGTATTATGTTCTTGAGATGCCTCTATTTTCCAAGACAATTGAGGCCTCTAATATTCTAGGAGAGGATTTTTATTGTGAAGCTTGGTGGGTCGAGGAAAACATCTTCGAGATCAACTGAACCTTGCCATAATTAGCCAACAATTCTATGGCCTCTTTGATTAAGTCCTTATTTCTTTTCCATCCCTTCCTTCTCTCATCCTTGGTAGACTTGGAGGGTCCTTTGAAGGAAAGGGAATGCACCCCCAGAGACGATGAATAAGAATTCACGAGGGGATTTTTTTGTAATATCTTACCTTCAAGTATGGATGATGCAATAAATCCATTCATTTTTTTGGGATAGAGCATGGGTCATTACCTTGGCATGCCTCCCAACTAGATGATAAAGACATTTCATTCGTGTACATATCTTATGCATCATTGGTTTCTTCCTGTTCGACTTCGTCTGTCGTCTCCTCCTCATTGTTCCTAGGAATTTCCTTCTATGTTTCCGAGTTTCTATTTTTCTTGCTAGTTGGATAATGATTTGGGTCGTGCTAGATTTCAGTCACCCTATAGTTTGGGGTTGTTTCCTCCTCTGCTTGTTGCAAATACGGAAGTTCTTCGTATTTGTTCTTGGAATAAAGGGGTTCTCCCATAGTCACAATTGGGTTCCTTTGATTCCTTCATCCGTTGATGATTGGTTGAAAACCACCTTCATCCTATTGCAACCTTTGATTAGGTTGAGGGGCATTTTCCATTATAGGGAAATATTTGAACAATTTTTCATACTTGTGACATCTCCTGCACCGAAAGGGGACAAAATCATAATCCATGGGTTGAATGGTTTTCTGATTTAGATAGCCTATTTCTATTGATTCTGGTAAGGGCCTAGAGATATTCATGTACACACATATTCGGACATGTGAAGTGTACCAACCTCACTTAGTTACTTTTGAGACTTTCACTAAATACCCTGTGGAGTTTCCAATGCCTTCCAAGATATTTTCCTCTCAGTATTCCTTTGGGAGAGAGTGCAATTGTACCCAGACTTGTGTTGCAGGTATTTCTCCTTCTTTGGGATATATCTCGGGGTCCAAAACCTCATAAAGAGTCTGGAATTGTTGTAAAAGTAGGGTCCATTTTCAAAATTCCTTGTATGATCTTCCAAACTAGAGAATATAAATGTGAAGAAACCCTTGGCACCCAAATCTAGATTGATATTCCCTTTGGGTTGCCACTTTCACTTAATCCATGCAACTAGATCCCTCTCTGCAAGCCAAACCCCAATAAATTTACAGGGCAATGCGTGATTTTTCATGTGTTGGATGAAGCCCTTGATTTTATCTAAGTGGAATTGATATTTAGGGTCTTTCATTAATTTAGGAAAGCATCGATTCTATTAGTGGCTTTGCTAGAAATCCCTTAGCGGTGATGAGTCTCTTAGTTGCAGTGATGGTTGTTTCTCAGTGTGAACATCCCTAGGAACATATTGATGGGGCGCTCCTGACTTCCTGCACTAGAATCACCTAACAAAATGTTGCGATAGGAGGGGTTTGAACCTCCTCCTCCCTTTGCTTCCACCATGGGACCTTCAGAATGCGGCCAGATTTGAAGATCTTCGCAAGGCCGAGGTGAAAGTGCTACGATATGGGTTTGATTAACAACAAAAATGGTGAAAATTGAAGTTGAAGGTAAACTCTAGCTTCTACTACCCCTTCCTCACCAATAACAACAAATTATAAAATAGTTTCACATATAAAGTTATCCACTGATAGATATTATCCATTTTAATTTTAATCATTTGTATTAAATGAGGTATTATCTATATGATATAAGAGATCATTTGTGAAAATTTTATATAATAATAATAATAATAATAATAATAATCTAATTTAAAGGTCACCAGCAAGTCCCACAGCAAATTGTTGTATGAGATCTCCTTATTTGTGAAACAAGAAACCCACTTTCCTCCAAAGATTACATGATGAGAGAAATATTTTCTAGCTTAAGTTTAATTTTCTAAATAATTAAATGTTATTGTAATAATGTTAATCAATGTAAATTTTAAATCTATATGTATAAAAATATATATATATTTCAAGATGCAAACACTTCCGAGTTTTTTTAATTTCAAATTTCTTTTTTTCTTCATCTTCATAATTTATGATAAATTTGAACTTAAAATAAATTTAAACTTCTCTTTAGTTTTACTAAATTATTAATTATTATTACTAAAAATGACTAATGAACCACTCACCATCTAAATATTCTAATAAAAATAAAATATTATTATTCAAAAATGTAAATATAGCTCTAGAAAATAAGCCATCAGGACATCATTGTGAACAAAAGGATAACACTTGACTGCCTTTAACAGCAACCTCGTTGACAATTAGCATATGGGAGATGTAGTTCATCAATTTAACTGCCAGAGAAATTTCAAAGGAACAAAGAGAGTTTCGTTCCTCAAAGTTCAACGAATATATGCGGACACATGCTATTGTAAAAGATAACCGTTAATTGAACTTTTTTAATCAATGAATTAAGTTAAAGTCCCATGACTGTTCACGGCTGTTGGTAAAGAATCCTTTCACATACTGGATGTGTGTTCATACAGCTGGAAAGAAAGAAGAGAAAAAAACTAAACCTAATTTGCCACTCAACATTATTAGGCGCTAATCAATTTTGCAAAGTGAAATTTTAAAATCAAACAACCAATCAAATTTGAAAGTTCAAATAATTTTGTTATTCAATATCACAATTTTTATCTTTAGTCTTATAGAATTGCTTTTGGTATTATTTTTTGAAAGTTTTTTAGTAATTTAAAAAAAAATTAAAATATTATAAGAATTTATTAAAATCACAAGTTTAATAAGTAATTTTTGCAGAATCTAAATATTTTAAAAAATTTCAAAATATTAAATCTATATATATTATAAAACAAACTAGTTTAAATAGCACAAATCAATATTTCATTTTAAAATTTTCAGCTAAATTCCAATCCCTAAAATTCCAAAACATTACACCTTCCGGCCTTTGATCCAATTACATCTTTGATTACTTTAAATGTCCGGCGGTGAACTACTTTAGCTAGTTGGTGGAGACTTATAGGTAAGACTCGTGAAACTTGAGCTAAAAACTTGGATGGATTTTAAATGTTTGGTGACCAATACATGCGGAATTTACAACACGTGCATCGGTAACAGTTCACAGTTGAGGAAAGGCATAATGAGGAAGGGTATAGTTGTAAAGGGCGATCAGAGACACATGCGCCAGTTCAGTAGAATTGAACAGGTTCAATAAAGGGCAATCCAGCCACAGGCGCCAGTGGAGCAGTATAAGTGTCAGGAAAGTTTTGTTTTTGGAATGGAGTAAATCATTAAAATTTAGATAAATGTTTTCAGAATCAATTATATTATTGAATTTGGTCTTAGAATCATTTAATGTAGTTCATTTTTAAAATAAAGTGAAAAAAATAAATTAATGCTATTGAATAATTAATAAAGACAGCATTGAAATCTCAATTATCATCTATCCAGATTTATTAGTAGTTTATTTTTTTTTTATTTTTTAGTTATTTTTTTCTTTTATGTAAGTGATTGGCACAATAAAATGTATCCCCTCATTGTGTTGAATTCATTTTTCTTTTTCACTTAAAAATGAAAAAATAAATAAAACTCATCTAACTGTACTTTATATGAGTTAAATCTGATCTGTTGAGTTGGATTTTTAGGATTTTGTTTAATAATGTAAGTCAAGTTTCAAAATTGGGGAAGTTTGGTAAGGCTAAATCAAAGTTCCAAATTAAAACAACAAAATTAATTATCTATTTGTTCTATCTCTTAAAAGTTTTTTAGCATATTTTTCTATTAAATTTGTTTAAAATTAAGCAGTAATTTGTTGCATTTACAAATTTAGTATTTGAACTCTCCATAATTTGATTGCCTTATACGTTTTTCAATGTGTTGAATTTAATTATGGATTAAAAACAAAAACGAGAGACTTGACTTTCAAAAAAAAATGTTTAGCCAATGTAAAATAATAAAATAAGACAAGGCCAATTATCCAAAATCTAAATTGATGGGTCAAACTCATACTTGAAATAAAACCTATATTTTATAGACGGTCATTAGAATAATTCCAGGTTGAATAAAGGAGTCAACCTACATTTGCGTTTAAAGATAACAGCCACCACTGACTATCCCACATGTAGTTTGACAACTTAATATGATAGATTTTTCCAACGAAAACTCCGAAAACAACAACAGCAAAAATCCAACTATATTCCAAACATATAATAGATCAAGCTTATACACAAAAATGCACAATATCAGACTGAACGGTTTGCGTAACACAAGGGAAAAGAAAACAAATGCGAAAGTGTCATATGTAGAAATATGCATTAAAACTGCACTCTCCAGCAAAATGCACACCTCCCCACCAGACCCATTTGAAGTTGGGAAAGTCTCAAACATTCTTATTAAGGGGGAGCGGAAAGCATATGCTGTGCCCAACCAGTCCATGGAAGATGCTGTATCATTTCATTCACTTTAATTAGCGTCGGACAGAGTGTGCCATGGAATCGCTTGCCAGAAAACTCCCATGCGAATTGGAAGCTTGCCGGCCAACAGTGAAAAAGCACGGCCACCTTGTCACTCCCACGGAGAACTTATAAGTTCCTAAGAGAAGCCTCTGCATTTGTTGTACACAGAGGAGAAGAAAATTCATCCCTTTGTGCATTGAACTGTGAGGGAATGGGGATTGAACTCGAGAAGGGGATAGCTGAAGAGGAAGGATGGGTGAGGGGCGCCATTATTGGGGCAGGAGCTCATGGCATGGTCAGCCTTGCCATGAACAGCTCTAATGGCCGCCTCTTTGCAGTGAAGTCTGCAGCCGGTTTTAGTCGGGAATTGGATAATGAGTTCGAGATTTTGAAATATCTGGATTCTCCCTAAATAGTTCGTTGCCTGGGGCGTAATTACAGTGTGGAGAACAGCGTGAGGATGCACAATTTGTTCATAGAGTACATGCCTGGTGGCAGTGTTGCGGATCTGCTGAATAAGTTTGGAGGAATGTTGGACGAATCAGTGATCAGTGCATACACACGTGGCATCCTACGTGCCATCCATTACCTCCACAACCAGGGAAATGTGCACTGCGATATCAAGGGGAAGAATGTTCTTGTGGGTATGAATGGTGTGAAGCTTGCTGACTTTGGCTCTGCCAAGAGGATTGGTGATGAGAGGGAGGGCAGGGAACCCCTTCAGTTGAGGGGGACCCTTTTGTGGATCGCTCTAGAAGTGGTGAACCAGGGGGAGCAGGGGCCTGCTTCTGATATTTGGTCTCTGGGTTGCACTGTCCTGGAGATGGCCACGGGCAGGCATCCATGGAGCCAAGTTTCTAATCCCCTTGCCACAATGTATCGGATTGGGTGCACAGAGGAGCTGCCTGAGTTGCCTGCTTCGCTTTCGCCTCGGATCCGGGATTTCCTAGAGAAATGCTTTCGGAGAGATCCCGAGAAGAGGTGGACCAGTGCAGAGTTGTTGAATCACCCTTTCATAAATGAGGACTGCTCTAACATGGAGAAAGAGGAAGTTAATGCTGGACCCGAGTCCCCAACCAGTAATTTTGATCTTGGAAATCAAGTATGGGGTTCCTGCTCTTCTCAGCCTACTCCCATTCTGTCACTCAGCATCCCAAACCCAGATGGGGAATGCGATGCAGAGGCATACAGTAATAGGCCAATTAAGCAATGCCCAAGGCTGTCTCCTAGGGACAGAGTAATCGCACTTGCCTCTGAATTTGAAGATGTTGCTGACAGGCCTAATTGGTCTGCAAATCCCCCTTGTCACTGGATTATTGTGAGATCTTCCAGAGGCAAGTCTTCAACATCAGATCCTCCTCTGTCAGAATCCAACAGTCATAGAAGATCCTTCAGCCAGGATCTTTCTTCAAACTCAAAAGCTAGCACTTGGGAAGAGTTGCCGCCAAGAGGCAAACAAGATGAACCCTCAAAGTCCAGGGTCACTGCAACAGAGGCTCAATATGAATCATCTTGCAGCACTTGTTCTGACACTCTATAAGGCTTGATTTCTATGTTAGATAAAGCTTCGGAGTTGTATGGAAATTCATATCAGAGCATTCCTGGTGATGAACCCACAAAGTCCAGGGTCACTGCAACAGAGGCTCAATATGAATCATCTTGCAGCACTTGTTCTGACACTCTACAAGGCAACTTGCTTTCTATGTTAGATGAAGCTTCGGAGTTGTATGGAAATTCCTATCAGACCATTCCTGGTGATGATGCTGGCATACACAACAGATTACTACCAAGGCAGGCATTTTATATCTTTGATAATAAGTGGTCCTCCTCTACAGGAGGAGTTTGCTGCCCTTGTAGTAGTATGTGCACTAGTCAATTTTGTCATACAAGTCTGACAAAGGCACAACTGTACACTAGTTACATTGCAAATAGTTTCTTTTGTAGATTTGATTCCAAATTAATTTCAATATATTTTGTCTGGTCACATAAATGATTTCTTGACTGGTGATTTAATTTGCATTACTCTGATTTACTTGAGAAAAAAAATTGCCATATATATCATATATCAGAATTGGGATTGTGAATCACTACACATATATCTTGATACTTGATTTTGATTTTAAATTTGACAAATATCATAATTTCTCACTGTGAGGTACTCACCCACTTCAGGGGGTAAACCCAGTTTCGATAGATTGGAGATAGAGCAAGTGCTCATCCTTTTTTATTTCACAGTAACACCCTTAGGTGCCCATTTGCCCATTTGAAGGGGCTGCACACTCTTCTACTCTATCTGGGAAGCCTGACTCTGATGGACTCAAGGAGGATCGAATCTACACATAATGACATAGAGGCAATAACTTAGCAAGAGAGATTTCGACCAAATGAGCTACCCATCAAGGTTACAAATGCTCCAACTTATATCCGGATCAGATCATTAGCCAATGGACTTTTTAAATGGTTCTGCACAATAAATCTAAGGTAAATGAATGGCCTTTAAGCCCTGAAAGACTCTCTCGGTGCAATTTTCTGCAAAACCAAGCCGTTAATTTCATTTCTTTTTCGGGATCTGTAGTCTTGTTCTTTGGCTTGTGAAGGACGAGCTTAAAACAAGACCAATTCTGATCATTTTGAGTGGTTTCTCACTTAACTGTTGAGGTTTTTCAAGTGGTTTTTAAGGGAGGTTTTTATACGCAAAACCTCTCGTAAACCAGATGTTTTTAAATTCCATTATATAATGTTTAATGATTTTAGATTTTTTTATCAAGTTTCTAACTTAAATTTTAATGGTCTAGTTTTCTTTTCGGTATATTATTGAATCCTTGAAATCTAATAAAGATTTATTCAAATTATAAATTTGAATTATGAAATCGACATAATCTAAAGCTTTAAATAAAATTACACATTGAAAACAAAACCAAAAAAATGTTTATGTTCAATTCAACCAGTATTCACCCATCATCTTTAGATCTCCTGATCATTGAGCTCCTTATAATCTGGAAAGATGCGCCATGATCCATCCTTCTTGTGTACCAATACTACTGGAGCAGAGAAAGAACTTTGACTAGGTTGAATTATACTAGCCTCTAACAATTATGCAATCATACGTTCAATTTCGCTCTTTTGGACATAAGGATATCTGTAAGGTCTGATGTTTGGAGGAACACTTCCTGGAATCAAATGAATAGCATGATCATGATCATGAATAGGTGGGAGTCCTTTGAGAGTTTCAAACACCTTGGAATGATTGTCCAAGACTTTTTGGAGATCTGGAGAAATAAATGATTTTTATGTTGGAATTTCTTGTGAGCATAATTGTGCAATTACACTTCGTTGTTCTTTCATCAGAAGCTTTGTCGTGACATTAGAGCTTATTATCTTTCTTGGCTTCCCTGCGATACACCGTAATTCGATTTATTTTCCTTCTGAAAAAAAAATTCAAGAAAATTTCTTGAAAATTAAAAGCTACCGTCCCCAAAGTTTGTAACCATTGTACTCCTAGTACAACATCAGCAACTCCCATTGGGATGGAAAGCATTGGACTATTCAATACATATTCCCCCATGGCTAGCTTGATATTATGGCATTTTCCGGAGAAATTTATAGTTCCTCCATTTGCAACTATCACTTGACATTCTGGTGCTGGGTATAGGAAATAATTCAATTCCTTGGCTACCTTACAATGAATAAAATTATGGGTACTACCCAAATCAATCAACACGATTATATTTTTCTTCTTGATATGTCCTTCTATCTTGAGAGTTTGAGGAGTGGTAATTCTGACCAATGCATTACACGATATGGTCAGACTCATTTCTTCTTCTTCTAGGGTTGGTTTTTGGTGTATATTCTCTTCTTTTGAAGTTTCTTGTTCATTTTCTTCCTCCTCTCACAATCTATGTAAAAGAATTTCTTCTCAACACACTTATGACCTTTAGTGTATTTTCTATCACAACTGTAGCAAAGTCCTTTTGCTCTTTTTTCTTCCAACTGTTATGGTGTCAACCTTGTAGGTTGTGGAAGTCTAAGAGTAGCAACACTTCCATCTTTATAGATGTGAGTGGTAGGCTTCCTTGTCGCCATAATTTTACATTCAATTTTTCTTGCCATCTTGAATGCTTTCTCCAATGAATTGGGTTCCCAAATGCGAACTTCATGTTGGATGTTATCCTTTAAATTCCCTATGAACACATCATTCTTGTGTTCCTCTGGAATATCATTTACCCTTATATTCACTTTTTGGAAGTCCTCAATGTGCTCCACCACTGAACCCTTCTGTTTGAGATTTATCAATTGGCTAAAGAAGGTGTTGCTCTTTGTATCCTCATAATGTACTATCATTTCCTCCGTAAAAATTGACCAAGTGACAATTTTTTTACGGGAGCAAAGTCATTGATACCATACAAATGTATTTTGTTCTAAATGTAAAGTTGTAATGTATACATTTTGTGTGTTTTGCACATTATTGAGATCAAAATATTGCTCCATCTGTAGTATCCATGTTACAGGATCCTTGCCATCAAATTTCCTCATATCCATCTTTGGAATATGTTGGTTCTTCAATCCAACATTAGAGTTTATGAAATCATGATTAACATTTATTTTCTTCTCATCATGAGTTTCCTCTACTATCTTTTCGCCATTAGGAATCATTTCTTGTATCAACTTTGACAAACCTTCCTTCAAACCTTCCATCTCTTTCTGCAAACCTTCCATTTTTTCTTCCATGCCATTCTTCAAACCATCCATCGTATCTTCCACGTCTTTCGTCAAACCCTCCATCTTATCTTCCATTATTTTCTTCAAAACATCCATTTCATTTTTTGTTGCTCTTTGCGAGAGCGAAATTTGGTGCACTTTCTCTTGTAATTTTGATATGTCATGTTGCATTTCTTCATCTTCATAAGCCATAGTAGAGCCTTCTAAAGGCTTGATGGGTGTTGAATTCTTTTTAGGGGGAATGTTAGAACCCAATACCGATATCTATTCTACAATATGCCCTTGGAATCAATTCAAATTGATTCTTCAAACAAGACTTATGCAATTCAGGAAAAAAAAAATACACACTTTTTTCTCGCTTTTGAGGAGCTCAATATTGAAATTGAATTATCTCTATGATTTCAAATCTTCAATATCTGAAAATCAACCCTGTATTAGCACTTTGAATCTTCTTTCGAATACAATAGGTCTGACCTGATTTGGATTCTTTAAGGCAAAGTTATGCCCAATCTCCCACAATGACCTAATTATGGACTGGTTCAGTAGAGCGAACTTGTACAACATGCCACATGTTACTGCTTCTTTCTTCGGCTCTGAAATTTATACACAAGAAACTAAATTATGTTTACTTACGGCCACTTTTTATAGCATTCCAATCTGACGCTCAGAGAGAGAGTTATGACGATTTTCCCACGGTCGCCTCTTTGAGATGAAATTCAGGAGCTTGAAAAAACCCTAACTTCCCAGATCATATCTCCGAAAATATTGCGAACCAAGATCTGAAATTTGTACAGGAAGTTCCATAGGATTTCGGCTTCGCTCTATAAAAATTTCAGCTTTTGAACCTTCGTAGAAAAAAAATTACAGCGCAAATTCCACGATGACCTGTCTTAGGTGAAATTCGGGAGCCTAAAAAAACCTAACTTCCACAGATCATATCTCCGAAAATATTGAGAACCAAGATCTGAAATTTGTACAAGACATTCCTCAGGATTTTTTCTTCGCACTATAAAAATTTCAGCTTCTGACCCTTCGTAGAACAAAAGTTATAGTGAAAATTTAACGATGGCCTGTTTGGAGCAGCGAAACCCTAGAATCCAAATCTTTGATACCAAATGTTATGAAACCAACTCCAAAAATAGAAGAAAAGAGAGATCAATGCCTTATAAATAAGCCACTTCAAGGGGGAAACCTCTAATACATTACATAAATGAACAATTATTGGATGATACAAATGACAAAACCTCCTTTCTATATATAGGAGTCCATGGGGCCACATTGTAATCCCAGCCGACTTAACGGTAATAATGTAAGGGCACAATAATAACAATATGGAGGTTACATGGGTAAAACAATAACAATAAGGGGGTTACACTAATGACAATAAGGGAATATACTAGTACTATAGGGACCTAACATAAAGGTGGAGGTTGGGTGATAAAAACCCAAACTCTCCACCTTTGTTGGTTGAATTACAATTGATATTGGATAATAATAAAATGTTTTAAAATAGTTTTGGTGGCGGGGTCAATGGACCCGCCACCCCACACCTCCACCATAATACATTGAATATAACATTAATATTTTCCCGTAGAACTTTCCAAATATTCAAATGGTGATAACAGTGCAAGGATATGGTAGAGCTTCTAGATATGGTGGGCTCCCGCCATATCCTTCCACCCCATATCGTTAGTGATAAATATTAAATTTGCGCTTTGAATGATAAGCTCATGATCATGTTCTAGTGGTAAGGTGTGGAATTAGTTGGTGGTAGGTCAAGGGATCCAATCCCTTTCACTGTGTCGGATCATTAAACAAATTTTTGGCCATCCTTTGAGGCCACATGTCGCCTTAGGATTGGTACCCATGCAACCAAACGCACCCTGCCACTTGTCAATGTCGTGTTGGTATATTTGTACCAATCATAAATTGTCACTTCTCATGTTCTAATGATACCATGTGGCCACTTTGGAACCATGACACTTGATTTTGACCATGAGCGTTGACCTTTGACTTTTTGCTATGTTTGACCTTGCATAACTTCTTCATACGAAGTCAGTTTTCGCTCGTTCAAGTTGCATTGAAATTAGAACAACGAGAAATATGCATTGAGCTTGGTTTCATATGCATTTTAGAACTTTTAATTTTGAGTATTTTTTGAAACTTTGAGCATCTTTTGTATCCCTTAGATCAATTTCAAAAGGTCAGAGTAAGGCAATCCAAACAAGGAACACCACTGAAAGGAAAAGGAAATGGAAAACCCTCAACAAAAGCTTCAAAGCTATTAAGAAAATTCCAAATACCAGACTGTAAAATTTTGTGCACACATACAAAGCTTATAAGTTCCCCTTCCAAAATTTTAATGTAGACACCACTATAATCAACTAATACGATGCAAAATTCAAACCATGCCTTATATAATTTGTGGAGAAGACTGAGTAGGTGATGGAATGAATTACCTCTCAGAGCGCATAAGATGCGGAATTGAGTGCTCGACTAGGACTATTGAAGCCACTGTCTACAAACCCCCTTCCTAGTGTGCACCCTTTCCTTGTTGATTTCACGCCTTCACAACAAGGATGGCCAATCAATAGATAGAACAAGCAAATTTTGGGAACCAGGACAAAATAAATAGTTTTTATGGAGATCATGAGACATAGAGAAAGGGGAGGCCAAGCCAAAAACTAATCCCTTCAACAATGATAGAAACAATAACACTGAAGGAGTAATTAAAGATTATATAACTCATAGAATTGGACAGATATAAATCCCCATAGATTCCCTCTACATAATGCAACAAAAATAGTATCATTCCCACTTCAAAATTTCGTAGAAGCATCGAGATGATTTTGTTGAGTTGAAAACATCGAGAAGAGAAAATTTACGTAGAATGAGTGTGCGAGGTTAATGAATCTGCAGAAATAGAACAACTGGTGGTTAACACTGTCACACTTCCATCAAATATTTCTTGTGGTGGAGTCCTCAAATATGTTTCAATCCTCCCCTCACGATCATTTAAACCATTTGCATCTCTTGTTGTCATTCTTTGGGTACCACCCTAATTGAGGGTTTATAGATTTATCTCATGGAGATTAAGGAAGACATCATTCCATCTTGATGGGGGAATATCTTCCCAAGAGGAAGAGAAAGCTTCCACCCCTTTAGTACATCCCTTATTATCTAGAAAGTTAGCTAATTTGTTGCCAATCATTCAGATGTGAGATGATAGAATGACTGAGATTTGGGGAAACAAACTTGTGATTTTGGAAATGTAAGGCTATATAATCCAATTATGGAGATCTTTTACATATCAGTTCCAACTTTCAGCTTCTTGATAGTGGAGATCATATGGTTAGAATTTCATTCCATAATAAGATTGGAGAATTCTTTTTTGTTTAGCTAAGTGCAGTCCTTCTAAGAGTGCATGGAATTATGAAAAATTGTTAATGGAATAACCTAGAGAGACATATAAAAGGGCTAGAGGAATTCCTAAGTGATTCCTAAATAGTCCCCCAAAACCCACCTCACTTGGATTGCCTTTGGAGGCTCCATCAAATTTGAGCTTAATGAAACCTTTTAGGCATGGGAGACTAGGAGAGTGTAGAGGTCAGAATAGGAAAAGGATTAGGGGAAGGGGTAGACGGATGCAAAAAAATATTGAGCTTAACAAGTATGGGAAACTCCTTCGAGGACTCTGACTATTTTGAAACACAATGTTAAACTAAGAGAACAATTTGGTTGATGCTTAGGAGAATTTGTGACTGGACATAGCCAACAGAGGAAGAGGAGGATCTAAAACATGATTCCATAATTCTTCTATGAAAAAACAAGAGTTGAAGAGGTGCTCCATAGCTTCTTCTTTGTATTATGTTAGCCAGCTATAAAATTTGTTATATCAAATGCTGGCTAAAACATTTTTGGAGTCTTCAAGAAACATGTTTTATTGATAGAAGATGTTATCTCTTGAAGACTCTTGAAGGCTTCATGCCTCTTTCCAAATCTTCACTGTTGTTCCCATTCTATACTCATAAATTCCGTTGATTTCATGAGAAAAGACTGCTGCAAAATCATCATTTTTCCCCTTCCTCCACTCAAAACTAACCTTCATTTTCTCCCCTTTTTCTCCATAAAATTCCTCTATTTTCATGATTCCCCTTCTTCCATTCATGAAAATCATTTTTTCATAGTTTAAAACTCATTTTAAAAATATACCGAAACCCCCAAATCCATTGAAAAACTTGAAAAAATTCATAAAAAACACCTTTTTTGTATTGTAGACTTAAGCCCTCTTGGGCTAAGTCCTAAAACACTTCCCCTCCATACGCCTTGGTGCTGGAACTAGGTGCTAAGTCCTTGTGGCGCTTATCTCATAGGAAAATTTTAATGGTTAGATTGAAAAGCCCAAACCTGAAGCTCTGATTGCGATTGGCCCATTATTGTATACGCCCCGGGCCTATTATCATTCCATATAGACCAAGGCCCCGCAGTCGGGCGCCTATCCTTTTCGTATATATAAACCCGCCCGGATGCATAAAAACCTTTGCTTTTCATTTAAAATTGGGTTTTCCTATGTTTTAAAGGTTTTTCGCTGATGCATAAGTTGAAACAATCCCGATCGTTGATCTTAAACCGATTAACGGCCTACGCATCATCGCATCGCAAGTTTCATTGGGCGCGTTTTATTTCTTCCCCCAATTGGTCATCCCCCAATCAATCGAGAGCCATTGATTTCCCCCCCGCCTTCCGTGATCCAACGGTCCTCATTCACTCTGATCATAAGTCTTACCTCCGCTTCAAAATCCTCCAATTCATTCCCGACCGTTGATCTATAACCGATCGACGATCAACGCTTAATCGCATCGCAAGTTTTCAGCACTGTGCAATTTCTTTCCCCGCCGGTTGAATGCCTCCGATTGCATTTGGACCATCCACGTGTCCAGATCGGACGGTCCAGATCGCATTTCCCGCCTTTGGTTAAATTTATGTAGCCTTGCTCATAATGTTTTTCGACCAATTACAACTGTTGATCTCTGCAGATTAATGGTCCTCTTTCATCTTTCCTCCGCCTGTATATTTTTTCATGTTAGCCCCAGATTTAATCTCAACCATTCAGATCTTAGATCCTACGGCTTATAATGAATCCACCTATCCTTTTTCTGCCTGCGCATCTATCACTTATCGCACTCATTCTCCTCCGTTGGATTTGAGATTGCAGATCTAACGGTCTGCGCTCCAAGTCGCATAATTTTAAGCACAAAAGTTAATCTCTCAAAGGTCAAGCGATATAAGTGGTTTTCTAAGGCCACATGTCGGGCGGGGACGCGTATTGCGTTCCAAAGGGAAAAACTGCCTCCCCACCTTTCCTCCGCGCGAAAACAATAGTTTTCACCCCCGAAGCCGTTTTCCCTCTTTCCTTTATATTTCCGCCTTTTCCATATAAAGTGACCCCTTCACTTTATTTCCCCCAAATTTAATCCTGACCGTCGATCTCTGTGCGATCGACGAATCTGGCTCATTTTCTCCCTATCCTCTCATTTTTGACCTCCTCTAACGAATCTACACTGTTGGATGATGCCATCCAATTGCCACGCTCTCTCCCCACACCCTCTGCAGCAGTTAAACCCACAAAAATATGATTTCTTAATTCTTTTCGTATTTTGCAGGTTTGAATGGTTTGTTCCATTATATTAAAGAGAAATCCGAAGGCCGGGAATGATGATTCCCACGCCTTTGATTTATCAAAGGGAACCATTCACGGGGCTCTACTCCATGTCTTGTCATTGCTTCATGGGCATTGATGCCTCACGAGTCCTGTGCAACACTGCACATCAACAAGACACAGTGAATAAAATCACAATCAAAGAGTATCAGTGTCGAAGACAAAACATACCAGAATAGAAGATTGAAGACAATTTGGGGGATTACGGCTAAGATTGATTATCAAAAGCCTAATCCTCCAAATTAAAACACAGTTAAAGAAAATCGTAAGTGTGAACAGACAAAAATGCCTCCATCGCCTCAACAGAGGCGAATTGATTCCTCTCAGCTACCATAGTGCCACCTGTAGCCACAAGCATTCAAACGGAGGGTGGAGTTATTGATCAAAATCAGATATTTGCCTTAGCGCAGCCAGAGAGTTAATTCTGCCAAAGAACTTAATGACTAAATATCTGTAGAGTTACTCCAAGATGACACAGAGCTTCAAAAGTCAATAAAAGCTCCCACCGAGCTTAAATCTTAAATGTAAAACATTAATACAGACAAAACACCTGTAAAATTTTCCATCGATCCCCTCAAAGGCCGAGAAGTCATCAATTTGTATTAATTATCTTGGGAGATCTTTTATCCTCTCCCACCTCCTCATCCTTCTATAAATACTGCTGTAGAAGATGAGAAAATGTTGGTTGCTGAACTTTGAAATATACTTGAGCTTGAGACTTCTACTTGTAAATAGTGTTCACTGGATCTTGGAGCTCTGCTTATGATAGATAATTTAGTCTGGGAAGTGTAGATGATTGCTAAACTAAAGCATTGGACTTAAAGTTGTAACTGGTTTGGAGCATCAATACAAGCTGATTTATGGGCTTCTGGTCTATGTTGATGGTGATGTTATTTCTTATTGTGAATTTTTATTTTACTTCTGTTTTCACTTTGTTCATCTTCTCTTATAAAGAATAGCATGCATAGAGTTAGGACCTACTGTATATCAGTACCCTTCTCTGACTGAAAATATTTATCTGTATGTTTTCTTCCAATTTGTGTTATTTAGGAATGATTTAATTCAGTTTAAGCAGTAGGAATGCTGGAATTCCCTCGTCCTCCTGTCTTAGCTAAATATTGTTCTTGAATGTTATTTTCAATATATGTTAAGTAGAGATGAACTAAGGAAGATATGGTGTGCCCTGGTCCTAGTTTTATCCCAAAAGACTATCTGAAAGTTTCCCTTGGAATGTGTTAAAAGCTGGCTAGTTTAAAAGTACTTACCAGATCTTAGGCCATTCTTTGTTATCTTTGTGTTTGTCTTGAAAGTTACCAAGTAAAGCGGAGCTAGGAGATGATTTGTGGTGAGCCCGGCCCGCTAGTTTCTTCTCCAAAAGTGGCCTTCAAGCTTCCCTTTGTTTTTAAATGTTTTATATTGAAAGTATATCAAAGGCTGGCTAGTGTCAAAGTACTTACCAGATCCTGGATTGCTTCTTTGTATTTCTTAAGTGTTTGTCAAAGGCTGGCTGGTTTCAAAGTACTTACCAGATCCTGGGCTGCTCTTTGTTCTTCATCTGTTTAAATTCCCCTTCTTTATGTATCATTTCATTCCATAAATCAAACTTTAGAGAGATCCTTAGACATAGATGACTTGCCCCATGGACCACTCTTGCCTCTTGTTGTTTCAATTAAACCCTATTATGACTCCATATCCCAATGGACTAAAACCTGCAATTATCTATCTTTTTGGCCAAAGCTTGTTCTGATTGCTTGCAACTTCTCACCTTTGAAACTCTTTGCATTTAGGACTTTCCACCTCAAGCCATATTCATGCTCAACCATCCAAAAACAAAACAAAACCCTTGGACTCCATAACTAGCCTAACATCATTACCATAAACCTTCAAAGACAAATCCATCTTTGCACTTATTGGAGAGATCCCTCTCCGGATTCAGGAGGGCTAGATCCTAGAATCCCAAAGTGGTTGAAACGATGTTGTTTCTGTAATTGGACTTTGCCAATCTTGCTAATTACAGATTCCTAACATTTCTGGCAACTCCAATGGGGACTATCTGAGTAATTTGCATTTTAAGGTAATCATAGGATATCATAAATTTGTTTCAAAGAACATTTGCTATATTAACTAGCTGAGCCACCAGCAACTAACATTTCTGGTGACTCTGCTGGGGAACTGAGTCGAATTTTCATCTTAGGTTCCCTTAAAAACTTCATAAAACCTTGTGAGTAAAAGCAGCCTTTTCAAGCACTACCAAGCAATGGTAATCATGATAAAACTTGTTTGAATCAGTGACAAGCTAGGCGAAACCCTAGGATTCTCATAAGAGTTTATCTAACCTTGAAAGATTAGCTGGCTTAGCCATAAGAGTAGACTGTCTTTGTCTCATAACCGTAGCTAAGTTGTGAAACAGATCTGGGACACTCTTAGAAAGCACGCAACTAAAAAATAACTCAGAAAACCCAAAAACATTTCAAATTGGAATTCAATAAACATGGTGGTGGACCATAAAACCTTTTACCTCCTTAGGAGCTAAAAACTTCTGCCTGGCGACTCCACACTCTAAAACTCCCAAAAGACCAAATGACTCCATTGGTAGAAGACCTTGAACTGATTGAACAAACACAATGACCTCTTTTTCTGATTTACAAACATGGATTTAGATATAGACCCAGATGACAAACATATGATCATGATGGAAAAATTAATGTATATGCTTGGGAAAAGGAGGGATAGGTCGATGGCTAATTTGAATATCGATGATCTAGGGCAAGCTATGATTTCCCCTGATCAAACACAAGCCCAATCACCTCAAGACCAAGACAGTGACCAAGATATGTTTTATGATCAACACCTTATGGAAAATAGTGAGAAAACTTACATAGAAAGCAATAAAGAAGGTTGTCAAGAAATTTTTTTCCTTCCTATGTCTTGTACTATGCTGATAACAGATCTTCATGACCAAAATGCAAAATCTAATAGTGAGCAGTGCTTTGAGGAAATATTTGAAAATCCTCAAAGTTTCACTATAAGAACAAGTTTAGATCCCCTAGAAGAGGCTCAAGAAAACATCCAGCCTCAAAATCAGCCTTTACAAGAGACAGAGAACTGTTGTACTTCTATTCAAAGGGACATAGAAATATCTTCCCCGTCGACAGAAGAAGAGATAAATCAGTCTATTAATAAACAACCAGTCTTTGATTTTTATTGAAAAAAAAATACGCTTGCTCATTCACGTAGAGAAATTCATTGTAAAGATGCTAAAAGTTCTCTTGTTGGTCATAAGAAACAGGGTAGCTTGTTTTCTGTTTATGTTGAAAGAAAAACCTCTCGTTTAACAGAAGAACAAATTGATCAAACATTAAACACACATCTACCCTCCAAAACATCATCTCAACTAGAAAATCATAAACATGGTGCCTATTCCATAGAGCAATCCAATGGCACTCAAGACAAAAAGGATAGTACCGAAACTAGTCCTTTTTGGGTCATGAATTTTGATGGGTTATGCACTAAAACTAATACAGGTGCAAGAATATGGATTTAAAATATAGGAAACAATTATTCTGAAGCCCATTCATATAAATTGAACTTTCAATGCACAACTGACATAGCAGAGTATGAGGCACTTCTCTTAGGGCTACATTTATTGAAGAAATTAGGAGCCCAGAAGATAACAGTTCATGGAAACACAGAATTGGTAATTAGGCAAGTGAAAAATGAATGCATGGTTGAACATCCCAGACTCAAATCATATAGGGATGATGCCTTGGATTTATTAAAATCTTTCAAAGATTTCCAACTTATACTTGTTCCTAAAGACCAAAACAGTTTTGCTAGGGGATTAGCCCTTGTGGCTAGTACATGTCTAAGACCTTGGGGCAGCAAACAATATACAATTCAAGAAAAATTCAGACCTGCTATCCCAAATAATAAAAGGTACTGGAAAAACTTTGAAGGAGAAAAACAAATACAAGACTATCCTACTATGGATATACCGTCTTTTCAAGAGGAAATTTCTCCCTTAACTAATGTCAATCTGTCATTCAAAGAACCTGAACTTATATCAGAAGAAAGCATAGATTTAAAGAAAGAAGATATTTCATTGTTTGCTATTTTGCAGGTTAAGGATGATGATACTTCCAAGGAACATACTGAAGACATAGTCCTCAAAGCTGAAGTCTTGGAAGCAGACAATCTACCAGACATGGAGGACCAAAAGGAGGAGAATCGTCATCCTTTCTTTGTTTATCCTTTCGAAGAGTGTGCGGAAATACCAACTGGCTCAAATTATCAAATAGTGGTCCTTTGCAAGAGCCAGAGACATGAAAAGTTGTCACCTTCTGTGATAGCCTTGGTTTTGAAGATTAATCTTCAAAATGCTCTACGAATACCTTCGACAAGCTACCAGAATTTCTTCTTCTCTGTTACATTACTCAACTGGCTACATTGGCATTTTTGTATCATATGAGGATGTAAATATTCCAAGTTAGATTAGATTAGATAGGAATGTCAATAAAGCTCAGTTTTGAGCTTTTTAGATAGTTGTTGATTTTTGTCCCCGAAGAAAAATCAAAATACAAAAAACAGTGAAAGAAAGAAAAGAGGGCAGATTGTAAAAACAATAAAGATACCGCCCCATACCAACAAAAAGAGAAATAAATTCTGAAAGTGTGCAAGCTTAAATGCCACTCCTAAAAAACACACTTCTAGTTAGTGAAACAGCCTAATCTTGACTAATTAGCTTTAAATTTTCTACTGATAGGATAGTGAATTTGATTTTCCAAACTGTTTAATCTTGGCTTATTAGTAGGTAGATTAGGCTAGAAATGAAAGGTTCAAACATGCTCAAAATCTGAACCTATGTTTCCAAAACAAGAATTAACTCCAATCTATTTCAAATTCCGAGTCAAAAAAGATGTAAATCTGGTTCTAATTAGCTCAAAATCTGAACCAGAGGACAAGCAAAGAACAACTCAAGTAAGAGTCAAAACAGAGCTGTAAAAGATGAAGGAAGTGGTTGAACTTTCAGATTCTAAGCCTTCCATTTTGTTTTAATTTTCTGCAAAATAATATCTATGTGAAACTTCTCTTTTATGCCATAGACCAGCATCAAGTTAGACTGTCTAATCCTGACTTATATGCTTTTAAATTTTTGTTGTAGAATTTAGAGAATAAAAATCTGTTAGACTGTTTAATCCTAACAGATTAGTAGAATAGGTAGAGAATCATATGGACTCAACTGTTTAATCTGAGTCCATGGAGAAATAAGGAGTAGAAATAGATTAGATTTCCTGCTTTCAAAAGAATAAAATTTTGTAAAAGAGTTTTCCAATCCAAGTGCACTCTAATGAAGAAAAAATGTTAGATCAATAGGATTGGGTAGGTAGAAAGCTTGTAGATGAAGATCCATTGTTTTTCATGACTGCTAAAATCTTTTCAGAGCAAATAAGATCATCCAAGGAAAGAAAAACAGCCCAATGGATGAGGCGTTGATCAGCCTCCCAGAGAATGCAAGTCTAAAGTTCTTGATGCCTTCAAGAAGGCACCATACCCAAGTGGAGCCACTGTTAGCCAGCTATAAAATTTGTTATATCAAATGCTAACTAAAACATTTTTGGAGTCTTCAAGAAACAAGTTTTATTGATAAAAGATGTTATCTCTTGAAGACTCTTGAAGGCTTCATGCCTTTGTCCAAATCTTCACTGTTGTTCCCATTCTATACTCAGAAATTTCGTTGATTTCATGAGAAAAGACTGCTGCAAAATCATCATTTTTCCCCTTCCTCCACTCAAAACTAACCTTCATTTGCTCCCCTTTTTCTCCATAAAATTCCTCTATTTTTCATGATTCCCCTTCTTCCATTCATGAAAATCATTTTTTCATAGTTTAAAACTCATTTTTAAACTATACCGAAACCCCCAAATCCATTGAAAAACTTGAAAAAATTCATAAAAAACACCTTTTTTGTATTGTAGACTTAAGCCCTCTTGGGCTAAGTCCTAAACCACTTCCCCTCCATACGCCTTGGTGCTGGAACCAGGCACTAAATCCTTGTGGCGCTTATCGCATCAGAAAATTTTAATGGTTAGATTGAAAAGCCCAAGCCCGAAGCTCCGATTATGATTGGCCCTTTATTGTATACACCCCGGGCCTATTATCATTCCATATAGACCAAGGCCCCGCAGTCGGGCGCTTATCCTTTTCATATATATAAACCCACCCTGACACATAAAAACCTTTTCTTTTCATTTAAAATTGGGTTTTCCTATGTTTTAAAGGTTTTCCGCCAGTGCATAAGTTGAAACAATCTCGACCGTTGATCTTAAGCCGATCAACGGCCCTCGCATCATCGCATCGCAAGTTTCATCGGGCGTGTTTTATTTCTTCCCCCGATTGGTCATCCCCCGATCAATCGAGAGCCATTGATTTTCCCCCCGCCTTCTGTGATCCAACAGTCCTCTTTCACTCCGATCACAAGTCTTACCTCCGCTTCAAAATCCTCCAATTCACTCCCGACCATTGATCTATAAACGATCGACGGTCAACGCTTAATCGCATCGCAATTTTTCAGCGTTGTGCAATTTCTTTCCCCATCGGTTGAATGCCTCCGATTGCATCTGGACCGTCCACGTGTCCAGATCGTGTTTCCTGCCTTTGGTTAAATTTATGTGGCCCTGCTCATAATGTTTTTTGACCAGTTACAGCCGTTGATCTCTGCAGATTAACAATCCTCTTTCATCCTTCCTCTGCCTGTATATTTTTTCATGTTAGCCCCAGATTTAATCTCAGCCATTCAGATCTTAGATCCTACGACCCATAATGAATCCACCTATCCTTTTTCCGCCCACGCATCTATCACTTATCGCGATCATTCTCCTCCGTTGGATCTGAGATCGCAGATCTAACAGTCTGCGCTCCAAGTCACGTATTTTTAAGCACGAAAGTTAATCTCTCAAAGTTCACGCGATATAAGTGGTTTTCTGAGGCCACGTGTCGGGTGGGGATGTTTATCGCGTTCCAAAGGGAAAAACTGCCTCCCCACCTTTCCTCCGCGCGAAAACAGTGGTTTTCACCCTTGAAACCGTTTTCCCTCTTTCCTTTATATTTCTGCCTTTTCCATATAAAGTGATCCCTTCGCTTTATTTCCCCCAGATTCAATCCCGACCGTCGATCTCTGTGCGATCGACGGATCTGACTCATTGTCTCCCTCTACTCTCCTTTTTGACCTCCTCTAACGAATCTACACTGTTGGATGATGCCATCCAACGACCACGCTCTCTCCCCACACCCTCTGCAGCAGTTAAACCCACAAACGCAGAATTTCTTAATTATTTTCATATTTTGCAGGTTTGAATGGTTTTTTCCGTCATATTAAAGAGAAAGCCGAAGGCTGGGAATGAATATTGCCACGCCATTGGATTTTTAAAGGGAACCATTCACGGGGCTCTACTCCATGTCTCGTCATTGATTCATGGGCATTGATGCCTCACGAGTCCTACGCAACATTGCACATCAACAAGACACAGTGAATAAAATCACAATCAAAGAGTGTCAGTGTCAAAGACAAAACATACCAAAACAGAATATTGAAGACAATTTGGGGGATTAGGGCTAAGATTGTTTATCAAAAGCCTAATCCTCCAAATTAAAACATAGTTAAAGAAAATCATAAGTGTTAACAGACAGAAATGCCTCCACCACTTCAACAGAGGCGAATTGATTGCTCTCAGCTACCACAGTGCCACCTGTAGCCGCAAGCATCCAAACGGAGGCCGGAGTTATTGATCAAAATCAGATATTTGCCTCAGCGTAGCCAGAGAGTTAATTTTTCCAAATAACTTAATGACTAAATATTTGCAGAGTTACTCCAACATGACACAAAGCCTCAAAAGTCAATAAAAGCTCCCACCAAGCTTAAATATTAAATGTAAAACATTAATACAGACAGAACACCTGTAAATTTTTCCATCAATCCCCTCAAAGGCCGAGAAGTCATCAATCTGTATTAATTATCTTGGGAGATCTTTTGTCCTCTCCCACCTCCTCATCATTCTAGAAATACTGTTGTAGAAGATAAGAAAATGTTGGTTCCTGAACTTTGAAATATACTTGAGCTTGAGACTTCTACTTGTAAATAGTGTTCACTGGCTCTTGGAGCTCTGCTTGTGATAGATAAGTTAGTCTAGGAAGTGTAGATGATTGCTAAACTAAAGCATTGGACTTAAAGCTGTAACATGTTTGGAGCATCAATACAAGTTGATTTATGGGATCCTGGTCTATGTCGATGGTGTTTTTATTTCTTATTGTGAATTTTTATTTTACTTATGTTTTCACTTTGTTCATATTCTCTTATAAAGAACAACATGCATAGAGTTAGGACCTACTGTATATCAGTACCCTTCTCTGACTGAAAATATTTATCTGTATGTTTTCTTCCAATTTGTGTTATTTAGGAATGATTCAATTCAGTTTAAGCAGTAGGAATGCTGGCGTTCCCTTGTCCTCCTGTCTTAGCTAAATATTGTTCTTGAATGTTATTTTCAGTATATGTTAAGTAGAGATGAGCTAAGGAAGATATGGTGTGCCCTGGTCCTAGTTTTATCCAAAAAGACTGTCTGAAAGTTTCCCTTGGAATGTGTTAAAAACTGGCTAGTTTAAAAGTACTTACCAAATCTTAGGCCATTCTTTGTTATCTTTGTGTTTGTCTTGAAAGTTACCAAGTAAAGCAGAGCTAGGAGAGGATTTGTGGTGAGCCCAACCCGCTAATTTCTTCTCCAAAAGTGGCCTTCAAGTTTCCCTTTGTTTTTAAATGTTTTCTATTAAAAGTATATCAAAGGTTGGCTAGTTTCAAAGTACTTACCAGATCCTGGATTGCTTCTTTGTCTTTCTTAAGTGTTTTTCAAAGGATGGTTGGTTTCAAAGTACTTACCAGATCCTGGGTTGCTCTTTGTTCTTCATCTATTTAAATTCCCCTTCTTTATGTATCATTTCATTCCATAAATCAAACTTTAGAGAGATCCTTAGACATAGATGACTTGCCCCATGGAATACTCTTGACTCTTCTTGTTTCAATTAAACCCTATTATGACTCCATAGCCCAATGGACTAAAACCTGCAATTCTCTATCTTTTTGGCCAAAGCTTGTTCTGATTGCTTGCAACTCTTTGCATTTAGGACTTTGCACCTCAAGCCATATTCATGATCAACCATCCAAAAACAAAACAAAACCCTTGGACTCCATAACTAGCCTAACATCATTACCATAAACCTTCAAAGACAAATCCATCTTTGCACTTATTGGAGAGATCCCTCTCCAGATTCAGGAGGGCTAGATCCTAGAATCCCAAAGTGGTTGAAACGATGTTGTTTCTGTGATTGGACTTTGCCAATTTTGCTAATTACAGATTCCTAACATATTACATATATAACAAATGGATTTCCCTTTGTAGCCTCTTATGAGAATTTTGTTGCACATTAGAGTGCTTCTCCTAGCTAATTTCCACTAAAAACAGGTTACTTTTTTCCATTGGTTTTGGATCTAGATTTTCTTCCAAATTCTCTATGAGGAGAGTTGTTGATGTTGGGCCAATACGATGTAATCTTATTTAATTGTGAGTGTTCCTACTGGTTTGTATCCCCATTGGATCCTGTCAGCTTCATTGGTTATGAAAATTTTCCTTTTGTAGAGTAGTTTGTCAAAAGCCTCCCATACCTTTGATATAATTATAATTCCCCAATCATTTTTTATTTCTAGCTTCTCCAAGTGTTGCTCCTACGTGCTCCTTTTAACAATCAACTATCACAATAGTTTTTTTTGTTTCATTGTTACCATAGTTGTTGCAATATGTTCTTCCTTATCCAGGGAAGGAAATTGATACCAAGAGTCCTCCCAAAAGAGGGGTGTTTGGATGCTTATTATTTCCCAAAAATTATGTTTTTGAACTAGCTTCTTGTTTTTATAAGGCAAATTCCATATTGAGGAGCCTTATGTTAGTTGATTTATATGGAGTTTTTATTATATTGATTAATTTTCCCCATATTTAGCGTCCCAAATTTGCTTCAAAGCTCCTCTCCTCCTTGAATCCACCTCCACCATAGCTTATGTTAGGGTCCTATAATAATAGGGTTCATATTTTTTGAATTGACTATGATAGTCTTGTAAATATGTACATACCTTGCTTTTTGCAAGTTGTTTTCCCATATTTTGAAAAATGAAAAATAATAAAAAGTGAAAAGAGGGTAAAAGTCCTAAAAGAAATATCAAAGGACTTAGAAAAAGATAGACCCCAAAAGAAAAAGAGATAAAAATAAGACCTGAAAGTGAGCAAGCCAAAATGCCATTACTATTTACTTTTACTGCAAAAATAATGATTATGTGCAGATTGTCAATAAATGCCATAATCCATGATCAGTTAAACAATTTAATCTTAACTTTTCATGATTTAAATTTCATGTTTTAGATAAAGAATAAAGATATGTCAAACAATATATACTTGACAAATCAGTAGTTAAGATAGAGAATAAATGAGGAGCTCAACAGCTTAATCTGAGCCCTCAGATGAAATAAGGTTAGACTTAGATAGTTTTTATGTTTTGAAAGAAAAATTGATTTAGGGTTGCAAGCCTAAATGCACTCATGAAAATGAAGTAAAAAATGTTAGAAATAAATATGGGTAAGTAGAAAGCAGTTGTGCAAGCATGTAATAAAGCATCATCGGGAAAAAAATCACTAATTTCCCCTCCCCTACAATTATTTAGTATTCTAAACTATCGGTTAAAAAGGCTCAAAGCATTTCTCTGACTTCTGTTGGGACCGAACCCAAGGCTCGATGAATTATTGGTTAAAAATATTGAATTCCTACATAAAACCCACATTCATCAGCATTTATCCTTCATCCATAATCATAATCCATTTTTCCCAAGTAAAACCCATTTTTTTTAGTAAAAGTAAAACCCTAAATAACTAATTTCATTTCCTTTCAAAAATCATTAAAAAAAACACATAAAATGCATTTATCTTAAGTTAAAATGTGAAAAAATACAACAAATACAAGCTATGCTTTATTTTCACTTTACTTAGAGTTAAAACATGTATTTTTATTCATTATATTATCCCTTTATTTCATATTAACTTCTAACTTATTTATTAACTCCCTAAAACTACACCCTCCTGTATAGTATTAAATCATTTTATTTTAATAACCCACAAAACCCTCTATTTAAGTTTTAAACCAATGTTTAAATAACCCACGTGATGAATTAAAACCCGCCCCTATCCCATTGGTTTAAAAACATATCATTAAAATATAATACCCTGCCCCCTATAGTTTTAAACATTTATCAAAATGTTTAAATACTATATAATAAACCCGCGCCTGTAATTGGAACATTGGTTAATGTTTTAATTAAAAACATATATAAATCTTACCCCCTGCCTATCCTATAAACCTAAGGTTTAAACTTTAATAAGCGCATATTCATAAAGGTTATAACTGACCCCGCCGCACATATTAGACCTTGGACCCCACTCCCAAATCTCGATGCAGCTCTCAAAGTAGTTCTTGACCGTTCGCATGAATCCTTCACGATTCGACGACAGAAAATCCATATCGCAAATAAACTTGCGTGATATCCACCATCTCATTTATACATGAAATGGGTGGTATTTTGACTTTATCCCTCCTCCACGTGGTTCCTTCTTACTGGATCACATTTGTTTCATCCAAAACAACTTACCACCTAAAGTGAATGCGATAGCCACTTGCAGTCATACCCTTTGAGCCCGAAAACCACCATTTTTTACTTGACCACCATTTATTGCAGGCGCCAATTAACCCTAAATTGCCTAATAAACATTAGAAATGCACTGATTTTCTCTCTTTTTGCGCATAACCACTGTATAAGAGATTCCAACTTTGAAACAAGCATTTTCCACCATTTTCATGCCAATAAACTACAAATTTCAGCCTGTACACATTGAAGATTGCCGAGGAGCTTTGAACTGCTCTAGAGATAAAAAAGACACCATTCAATCTGTTAAAAAAACCTCAGAAACTTCAAAACCAGAAACTGCGTATAACAGGTATTCCTCCAGAATTCGAACCTGTTATCAGTTTTTAAGGACCTTTTAAAAGAAAAATTACATTTAGAGTTTGAATTTACCCAAAGAAACCTGTTAAAATATCCAAAAAGCAGGCCAAACCCTGTCAAAATTTCTGAAAAAACCATGTTTATGTTGCGCATTGTTTTAAACTCCAAATTGAGCCCAAAAACCCTCTAAAGGTAGCCAAAAATTCTATGCCTCATCTCAAAGGACTTTTAGCCTAATTACTATTTTAAAAAAGCTCAAGAAACCCCTATTTCTTGTTTCAAAACCAGTAAAAGTCTGTAATCTTATTGAGAGTCCAAAATTTAAAAGAAAAAACCCAAGGAAATACCATATTTTTCCTATTTTCATCTAAGAAATCCTTGTCAGAGTCAAAAATACTTCTGAAAGCTGTTTAATCTTGCAGAAGTAGCCAGAAAAGTCTCAAAACAGAGTTTTGTAGTCTAAAAAGTCTCAAAATGCCTAAAACTTATCTAGCTTCATCTTCCAAAACTTTTATCATTATAAACCCTCTACAACCTCCTGTTGTAGACATTGAGAACACTCCATTAGAAGATGTTGACTATAAGATAGCAGATCCTATTGTAGAGTTCAATTTGTTGGAACTTCATAATTGGAGATTTGAGAAATCTTTAGATAATGTTGAAGAAGTTAAAATTTGGGAATCACATTTACCCAAATATGTTGTTCCAGTTACTCATTCATGCCCATAAGTCATTAGGTTATTTCATCATTACTATATGCCTGAGCAAAGAGCAATAGTCAATGCCAACAAAGAAGTAATTTTTACCATTACTGCTGAGTCCATCAACCAAATGTTACAGCTCCAGCCTGATCCTCAAGAAGTCCCTTTGTCCATAGAGGCCCTTACCAAGCTATAAATTGGCCTTGATTTTCCTAAGAGATTCCAAATATTCCAAATATTCATGTCCATGCATGTAGAAATTCCTCAAATCAATCCCCCATATTCTTCCTCAAAATTCCCAGAAGGTTCAAAGCATATCATTTCAATGCTTTTATTCATTCTAGGGTATTTTACTGATGAACATACAGATGGATCCATGTTAGGTTTCCTATCCACTTTTACCCCAGGACAACCTCCATCTGTTATCTTTGATTATGTTGGGTATATTGGAGACAATATCCATGACCAATTGGTTAAGTTTCCAACTGAAAGAGTGTTCATATACACATCCTTCCTCTTCCACATGTTCTTGTATTTTCAAGCAGATAATTTTCCATTAACTCTTCAAAGGCTTGACATAGAGGGGAATCCTCTTTCAGTTATTTTCTGGACCTCTTTGATCAGGAAAGAGTCCACAGAGTTCACTTATGCAGAGTTTTCAGATTCATTCATCCATCCATTGATCAAAATGTTAACAAATATAGAATAGTCAAGGATAAATGATGAGATGAAGAAGATTTTACAGTTATCAAAGCATACCAAGACTGGTGATTGGTACTTGTATGAAAAACATACTGAGATTAGAGTTTTTGGATCCAATTTGTTGCCCTACAAGTTACCCAAACATGTATCAATGAGGATTTTTGCCTTGGAGTATATTAGGAAAATACTAAACTTTGATTCTATCAATTTATTAGCAGCAAAGAAGAAAACATAGTTTAAATTGAAGAATCAAGTAGGACCATTCATTTGCAATCATAGAGATGCAGAGGCAAAAGCAACTAAACAACTACTGGAGTACAGATTTGAGGAGAGATTTTCTTGAAATTATGATCCCCAAGGAATCCTAAGTAAAATGAGGGTTAAGTGTAAGCTAACACCCTTCATTCATGAGAAAAAACTAGAGATAGAGAAATATGTCAATCATACTAAATGGACAGAGAATACTTTAGTAGTTGCAGTAAAGAAAAGTGATACTAGTCACACTTTACAAACTGCAGATCAAACAGAGAAGGCCACCAAGAGAGAAAGAGAATAATGTACCTATGTTGCTGAAACCATCACTGAAACTAAGTTCAATTTAAGATACAATAAAAAGCCTAAGTTAAATTCAGTGGGTAAAGGAAAAGTGACCATTGAGGTAGAAGATGCAGATGTACTAGTAACAAATACAGAGCCTGCCACAATCATCATCAATGAGCCAGTTACTGAGAATCAGAATGAAGAACAAGTTGATGATTTAAATGCACAAATGGTAGAAAAACAATAGAAAATAGAAACTTCATCCTCACAGACAACATAGGAAAATGATTTAGATATTAGGGAAAAGTAAAAATAGATGAAGTTAAAGAATGAAGAAATTAAAAATGAAATTTATTCTCAATATCTCAAGCAGACACCCAGTATTCAAAACAGACTTCTATATGCTTTTGATTACTCAAACAAAAAATTGATCATGTCAGTATTATAACCTACAGTAAAAACTCCAAAGACAGTTGCAAATTATTAAAATATTGATATATAAGTGCCAACAGAAAGCATACACGCACTTGATCAAATAGAGTTTCACAGACAGAGTTCAGAGATGTTGTATTCTATTGTTACAACTAAAGCCATGAGTGTTCAGAAACTTCAGAACACTATCACAAATATGAAGGATCAAATGAAACTAGACAAAGCATCCTTGTATGCTAAATATCTAAGAATCAAATCTTTATAAGAGTTGGTAATATAGGTTGGATTTGACCCAACAAATGTCAAAGCAGCAGAACAATTAATAAAGAAAAAGAATGAAGACATTGCATCATTGAGGAAATAGCTTAAACTTCCTTCAAGTGAACATTCTCAGACCAAATAACTTATACAAGGACATAATGAGAAATATTATATGATGAACATAATCTTTCAACTTACAACAAAGATAAAAGAAATGGAGATTCAAATGGAAAAACTTGTCCATGAAAAAAAAACAGTAAAAGCACAGGAAACACCTACAGTCATCCCTATGGTTACTACAGCTGTGCCATCAACTCTAGCAAAAGATTTGGCACCCAAAGTTCCGCTGGAAACTGCAATGCCAGTGACTTCATCTACAACATCAGCTACATAGTCATCTACAACAGTAGCTCACCCTACAAATGAGGCCATAAAACTAGTGAAATCCATGGAAGAAATGTCACTTCAGACAAGTGAAATTAACAGATTGAACAAATGATTGAAAAACTTGAAGATCAAAAGATTTTGTCTCAAATTAATGCAAAAACTCATGAGCAAAAGGCTAACAGGCTAAATGAAGAATTGAAGAAACTTCAAAAGGATTTGACTTTAAAATAACCAATCTCATATGTGAATAACTATTTATGGAACAAAGTCATTGAAGCCGTCAATGATGTGTGGCCTTTAATTCAAGTGATCTTTGAACAAAGATATTTGTTAACAGCTGCACTAGCAGAAATCAAAAAGACCAAAGAAGAACTAGGCAACAAACCTGAGCAAGCTTTAGAAATGATAAAGTTTCTTAATAGAAAAAACAGGCAAGAGTTATAAGATATTGAAATTACTGACAGGACTGAAACTATCCTTGAAATAAGGAAAGTTATCACCAAGAAGAACCTAATGAAACAACTTGAGGAGAAGTGTGAAAATATGAACATAACATTGACCAAATTCATGGTTAAATTTGAAAATCTTAGGCAAAGAACTCTGCCTAACATTTTGGTTATCAATGATAAACTGATGCCTCAAGAAGACTACAATAAAAAGATCAGAGAATATGCAAAGGAACAAGTAAAAAAAAAGATGGACAAGGAATCCCCACTGGAAAAGTCTTACTCAGAAGTTTTGAGGATCTATTTTGTTTACAACATGAGATAAGACATTTGTTTGTTGTCAAACCAAATTTTTTCAGATTTACAGAAGCAGATGAGAATTTCAGGAAGTTAAAGAAAATACAAATTCCCAAAGAGGAATATTGGTAGTCACTTACAGATTTACTGTGAAAAGTAAAAAGGCAGAAAGATAAAAGAGAAAGCAATTTCCTGATTTACAGTCAAAATAGATTTGTACAACACTAAACATGTTTTACAGTGGTTAAAGAGTATCCGAGTTTAAAAGAGTATCAGAGATTAAAGAGAATCAGTGAAAGAGTATAAGATAAATCTGATCATATTTCAAAACCAACTTGAAATATCTAAAGCCAGCAAGGAGGACACCAAGGCAGTCAGCTGCACCTCATCCATAATCAGTTTCTATTTTATTTGGATAGATAGGACATCTTGCTGATTTGTTAAGCAGTTGTCTCTATTTTGTTGTAAATATATTTTTATTTTCCTTAGATAATTCCTAGAAAAATTCTAGGATATTTTGTAAACAATTATGTATAAATACTTCATCCTTTGAATTATTATTGTGGAATAAATTGCTGAAGATTTCTATAGTCATTTTTGTGGACTTCAAGGCTTTTGTGTTCAAATTTCGAGTAGCAGACTGGATCATATCAGCTAGCATCATATTTCAGGATTCATGTGATGAGCTATTGAAGTGAAGTATTTCCTACTTTTCATTGTTATCTTTATTTGTTACATGCAATCCATTATGTGTTCTAAATTTGAATGAATGACCAAGAGTATTACTTCAAGATTTGTTAAAAGCACCCTGTCTTTAATGTTTGTCATTTCTATATTTTCTTCTGATTTCCAGAGTAGGGAACCCTTAATTGCTCCCTCTTTCGTTTGACCTCTGCCTACTACTTCCCTTTTCTGGATCAAAGAACCCTTCATTGCTCTTTATCTCGATCATATCACCTAAAAAAACAACTTTTCTAGATCTTCAAGGGTTATCTATCTTGCCCTAAAAACATTTGACTTTTTGGCCTTGATCCTAGTTCTTTCTACTTGAATTTTGACTCCTTAGCCCAATGGACAAATGGATTTCCCACTATCCATCTCTTTAAGTGATTTTTCTCACCAAACCAATAAAACCAAAACCAATTGCACAATCATAACGAGCCTAATATCTTATAATCAAAACAAAGTTAAATTTTATAGAGAGAGCCCTCTCTGAACCCTAGGAAGACTAGATCCTAGAGTTTAAAAGTTTGTCTATGGTTACCTCTAGTTTTTTTAACTAAAAATCAAAATCTCACAACTAAAGAATTACTAGAGTGATAACAGCTTAGATCCAAGAACTTTATTTTGGATTTTTTGATCTCTCAATCTTAGACCGCCCTTTAGTTTGGGTAAGAATATCTTATCCCATGCCACCAATGCCCATTTATTTTCTCTGAGGGTTTCTCCCCACAGAAAGGATCAATATAGCTTCTTGATTGAATTTAGGATACACTTGGGGGCAGAAAGTGTTGAGATTCTATAAATTGGAAGTGTCACGAGAACTGATTTAAGGAGCACCAATCTCCCTGTAAGATTAAGAGATTTGAAGGTCCGATCACTTAGCTTGTTAATAATCGTTAGAAGTAGATATTTCTAGTGGATATTGGATCTTAAGGAGTTATCCACCATAGGAACACCTAAATACTTGGCTAGAAGCATGCTACAATGAAAGCCCAACAATCTAGCTATATGTGTTTCAACTACTTGTTGGGTATTGAAAAAAGTAAATTTGAGACTTGCTATGAATGATGGACATACTTGAAGCTATCATGATTTCTTTCAAAATTTGGTTTATGGTGTTTTCTTCTTGCATTGTCGGAAACCCCATGAGCTTGGTATCATCTACAAATTTCTGATGCGTGATCAAATTGCTATTTCTAGAAATTTTTAATCCCTTGAGCTTGTTCTATTGCACCTCCACTGAGAGGTGATGTCCCAAACCTTTTACAGGGAGGATAAAAAGGAAATGGGAGAGAGGTTCTCCGTATATGATACCCAGTGAAGAGCCAAATGTGTGCGTGTGTGTGTGAGCCACTAAGGAGGATGGAGAAGAATGGATAGGATATGAGTGAACCGAACCATTTTCTCCATTCTAACGAGATTCCAAAGGCATGAAGAACTTAGATATATAGTTCCAATTTAGTCAATTGAAGTCTTTAGATAGATTGAGTTTAATGATCATGATCACTTTCCTGAGCTTTTTGAGAAAGTGGATAGCTTCATGAGCCACTATAATCCCATCCAAGATTTGTCTACCCTTCACATAACTAGAACGATCCATTAAGATAAGGGAGGGGAGGAAAAGCTTGATGCTGTTAGCGATACCTTTAGTAATTATTTTATATATAACACTACAAAGGGATATGGCTAGAAATTTATAACAATGTCTGAGTCATTGGATTTTGAGACCAATGTGAAGATGGTGGAATTACAGGATGGAAATGTAGTGGTATACATCCTAGACTCTTCTACTACTGAGAGGATTTCATAGTTGAGGATAAACCAACATGTTTGTAAGAAGTTTGTGGTAAAACCATTAAGCCTAGGGCCTTTTTTCTTTTGCATACTCATAATCGCCTCTTCTACTTCTATTAGAGAAATATTTCTTATTATGGCTTTGTGTTTCCCTTTATTGATTAGTGTAGGAATATTTGCGATTATTTTCTTAATAACGTGTTTCCTATCACTATTGGGATATTTCAATAGAGAATTGTAGTAATTAGTAAGCACCATTTATAAGTCCTTACGAGTTCTGATCCTTTGTTCCTTTTTGTTTATTAGTGATAAAATTCTATTGTGATGTGTATGTTTTATCATAGACTTGTGGGAAAACTTTACGTTTATTTCCTTATCTTCTAACCACTGGATGCAATATTTTTTCTTCCAAAGCATCTCTTCTTAGTACCTACACTCTTCTAGCTGGAATAAAGTATCGGCTTCCTCTTGGAGAAGGTCTTTCGATCTTCCTTCCAGTATCATTCTTTGTTGAATACTCTCCATCTACCCCTCCAAATTGAATTTGGCTTTGACGATATTTCCAAACTCCTCTCTATTCCATTTTTAATGTAGTTCATGAGCAGTTTGAGATTTTGTTGAAATATGTACATGGATGTGGTTTTTGGAACTTCAATCTCATTCCATCATTCGTTGATATTTTCTAAGAGAGTTGAATCTATGAACCAAAATTTTTCAAATTGAAATGTCTATTTTGGGATCCCATTAATGTCCAATTCAAGGCATATTGGCCAATAGGCTAATCCTACACAAAGAAGAATCAAAGCTTCTATATCAATGTTCCTTTCCAATAGATATTTTAAGATTATAAATATATCAAGATGTGAAGCGATTTGATGCTCATCAACACGTTTATTGTTTCATGTATGAATTCAATTGATTGTGTCGACATCGACGATTGCCAAGATTTTCATTGTCTCCTTAAAGTGATTCAAATCAACATTAAATCTACATGTACGCCCTCATTTTTCATCCAATATCTTTATCATATTGAATTCAATACTTAAAATCCATAAATATTCCTTGTGAATTCTTCGAACTGGGGCTAGGTTTTGAAGGAACATCATCCTTTACGAAGGAAGATGGGGTCCCTATACTGTTGTGATACATCATTCCTTTGTTACACCTAAAATATGGGATTTTCTTAAAGAATCCTTGGATAAGTTACCTAGTCAAAGAGTTCAATTTTTGTTGGTTTCCATATAACAACCAATCCTCCTACATGGCCCATAGTGTCTAGGGATATAACCAAACAACCTTTCGAGTTGTGGGTCATGATTGTTTTCAATTTATCCTCCAGGAATTTAGTCTCTTAGATAAATATTATTTTTGGAATTTCCTTTCATATTATGTTATTTTGATGCCTCTATTTTCCAAGACAATTGAGGCCTCTAATATTCTAGGAGAGGATTTTTATTGTCAACCTTGGTGGGTTGAGGAAAACATCTTTGAGATCAACTGAACCTTGCTATAATTAGCTAAAAATTCTATGGTTTCTTCGATTAAGTCCTGATTTCTTTTCCATCCCTTCCTTCTCCCATCCTTGGTAGACTTGGAGGGTTCTTTGAAGGAAAGGGAGTGGACCCCCAGAGACAATGAAGAAGAATTCAAGAGGGGATTTTTTTGCAATCTCTTACCTTCAAGTATGGCTGATGCAATAAATCCATTCGTTGTTTTGGGATAGAGTGTGGGCCATTACTTTGGCATGCCTCCCAACTAGAGGATAAAGATATTTCATTCGTGTCCATATCTTATGCATCATTGTTTTATGCCGATTCGACTTCATCTATCGTCTCCTCCTCATTGTTCCTAGGAATTTTCTTCTATGTTTTTTAGTTTCTCCTTTTCTTACTAGTTGGATAATGGTTTGGGTCGTGCTAGATTTCAGTTAGCTTAGAGTTTAGGGTTGTTTCCTGCTCTTCTTGTTGCAAATACAAAATTTCTTCGTATTTTTTCTTGGAATAAAGGGGTTCTCCCATAGTCACAGTTGGGTTCGTTTGATTCCTTCATTTGTTGATGATTGGTTGGAAACCACCTTCATCCTATTGCAACCTTTGATTAGGTTGAGGGGTGTTTTCCACTATAGGGGAATATTTGAACAAATTTTCATAATCGTGACATCTCCTACACCAAAAGGGGACACAATCATAATCCATGGGTTGAATGTTTTCTTGATTCAAATAGGATATTTCTATTGATTCTGGTAAGGGCCTGTAGATATTCATGTACACACATATTCGAACATGTGAAGTGTACCGACCTCACTTAGTTACTTTTGAGACTTTCATGAAAGACCCTATGGAGTTTCCAATGTCTTCCAAGATATTTTCCTCCCAATATTCCTTTTGGAGAGAGTACAATTGTACCCAGACTTGTGTTGTAGGTATTTCTCCTTCTTTGGGATATATCTCAGGGTCCAAAACCTCATAAAGAGTCTGGAACTTTTGTAAAAGTAGGGTCCATTTTCAAAATTCCTTGTATGATCTTCCAAACTGGAGCATATAAATGTAAAGAAACCCTTGGCACCCAAATCTAGATTGATGTGCCCTTTGGGTTGCCACTCTCACTTAATCCATGCAACTAGATCCCTCTTCGCGAGCCAAACCCCAATAAATTTACAGGTCAATGCGTGATTTTTCATGTGTTGGATGAAGCCCTTGATTTTATCTAAGTGGACTTGATATTTAGGGTCTTTCATTAATTTGGGAAAGCATTGATTATGTTAGTGGATTTGCTAGAAATCCCTTAACGACGATGAGTCTCTTGGTTGCAATGATGGTTGGTTCTCAATGTGAACATCCCTAGGAACATATTGTTGAGGCGCTCCTCACTTCCTGCACTAGAATCACCTAACAAAATGTTGCAATAGGAGGGGTTTGAATCTCCTCCTCCCTTTGCTTCCACCATGGGACCTGTTGTACATATTCCCTTCTCCATTTAAATTTTGGCCTCCAGCTCCTTTAGAATCCGTTTCCAATGTCTTTGTGGTCAAAAACCCCCCATATCACACTCATCGCCACCCTCTCCGCTCCAAAAATATATTGTTTAAATGTTTAAAACCCGCATTTTAAATATTTCGGGCCGAAGCCCCAAGTCCTAAGCCCCGCCCCTAATAGCTGTCATACGACCGGAGGCCGAAGACCGTGAGCCAAGAAGAAAAGGGGCCTACCATTTTAATAATCGGGCGCAATGGTGTCCGTCCGATCAAAGCCCAAATCAACGGAGCGGACACCTTTTATAAGGCGGCCCCCACATATGTACCCCCGCGTGCTAAACCGGCAGTATATCCCCCGCACCACTCTCGTCGGCCAGGTGGTATTTCCCGCGGGGGCAGCGATCCCATACAGGTGGTGCCGCGTGTCCTCAGTACGAGCATAAAACCACTTCTCCCCCGCGCGTTAAAGATCGTCCCATCGCCGGGCAGCGGAATTCTTTGGAGCCGTTGGATCTACCGAGCCTGATCCGGCGGTGATTATTCTCCAGACTTGCCCACCCGTTATTTCATCTCCGCCACGCTCTATGGCCCGCCACCGTGTCACTCTCACCCACTTCCGCCTGTTGACCCCGCCACATCACCTCCCCATCTGTCCATCGTACTTCCACATGTTCTCATTACGTACGTCCTTAGTTTTCCTTCGCGCTATATATATATATATATGAATGATTGTTCATATGTTTTTATTCATATTTGTCGCTACCTCTCCATCCCGACCCGACTGTGTCATGAACAAAACTCACATTTCGTCTATCTGTCGAACCGCTATCGATTTTCTTCCACCACCCTACCTGTTTCCGCCTTCTATCCACGTCCGCACTGTTATCTTCATCACCACCTCCATCGCTCCCACCTTCGTCTGAGTCAGTCTTCTCTGATATTTTGTGGATTTTGCAGGTTTCTAGGTAACGGGAAGATATCTTAATCCGTTGCCGCCATTACAGAGGTTCAGGGCCCATGAAAGACGTTTTCCTGGGGTGAAATTTAATGAAGAAGTCGAGGGTAGGTAGAAGAGGTGACCGCCATTAAAGAAAGCACAAATATGGATTCTCAGAACCCTCCAGATAAATTCGCCCCGCATTTAAGATACAGAATTCAAATCCAAAGTTAAAGGGCCGAGAGTACAGTACAGGAAGGCAGATTATCTCCAGTTTCTTACGGCATCAGATTTTCCCTCCGCTAAAAGCATCACATTGTATATATTTTATTATTTCTGTCTTGTATATAAGGAGATTTTTATCTCCCAGCATTTATTTCTTTAGACAGATTGTTAGGCGTATTCATTTATAGCTAGTCATTCATAGAGAAGGCGCGAATGTTTTCCGCCATGTTATTCAAATTGAGTCATTAATTGTGCCTCGTCTCCCTCCTCCTCTAGAAGTTTCCGTTTTCTCTATAAATACTCAAAAATAAGACATTGTAAGGGTTCCAGATTTCTATCAGCAAAATGTGCAGCGAGAAGACTTCTGTATACATTTTGTAACATTTCTGTATGAAGTTTCAGAGCCCGTAGGGTCTCAGTGAGGAGGGGTTATGACTGTAATGAGGATTCTGGTCTTTAGTATCTCACAGTATGTAATTTTCTCTCATGTGTTAATACAATATCTCTTTTCATGCTATTTATCTTCTTGTATCATGTTCTAGAATGCGAGTGGCTCATTAGTTTGCAGTAAGGATTCATCTTAAGTGATGCCCTTTCTGGAATTAGTCAAGCGCTTTAAATAGGCCTAGTCATGATATGTTGTTCCATGCTCACTCTTTCCATATTTTCTGCCATATTGGTTGCTTGAGGAGGGTGCTTTTAAAACGCCATTATCATATAAGGATTCGTAAATTGGTGCGCCCTTGTATGGTTCTGTTGTGTATCTAGGTATCCGTCTCATGTCAGCTAATATCTTCTTATGTTTCCTCACTGCGCTCACTTCCTGATATATGATTTCTGTGATATATTATTTGAATCGGCCCTCTTTACAGTAAGCTGTCTCTTAACTGTCTGACGCTTTTGTGCTGAAGTTTTACATGATGTTCCTACATTATTCTTATCTTTGTACTAGCTTCTGAGAGAGAGATTGGTCCCATTCAAATCTAATTTCCTTGTTTAGAACAAGAGATAGTAAGCGAGTTCTTGGACTGACAACCCAAACTAAAAGGGATCCTTGCTATATTAAGATGTCCTAGGCACTGGTCTATGGCAACTCTAGGCTGTCTCTAGGGGGGTGACAAAATCATCCACAACATCTTTCAAAGCTGCTGCCGAGGAACGAATTCAATATCCTGCTTCGGGTTCGACATCTTATTTTCTTTTTCAATCAGTATGCCGAGATGTGAAGAGTTGCAGATTTCTCACCTCGGCGACCCGACCTGTCTTTGATCGATAAATTTATTGGTAGTCCCGGCTTCTCGAAAGCCACTTTTGAGGTCGACATCTCAGTCGAAAACACCTTACGTGTCCGACCTGCAGAAGATCATTCATAAAAGAGTTTGGAAGGAGAGGAATACCGCCGAAAACCCCGAATATTCATCGAAGATTATCCGCTCTTCTCAAGAAATCTCGCAGAAAACTCGACTCCACCGTTGTTTGGCTGATGCTAGGTTTGCAAATTAATTTCATCGGGGAAGAAACAATAGCCTTGATTTGGAAAATCACTGTGGTGGACAGTAAGATCTTAAACCATCCACCTGGCGACTCCATAGTTCCTGAATAATTAAAAGACCCCACTGGTGGAAGACTCTGAGTAGCTTGCAAAATGCATCCGAATTTTATAGCAGAGTGCAGAGATGAAATGTCACGCGGCTTAGCAAAAATGGAAGTGGAGGACCTTCCACGGATCACTCTTCTCATCCCAAGTTGCACGTCTGTGCTTAAGAAAATCCTTCTAAGAGTGATGATTGAAAGATACGAAGCTAAGATCAAACTCTTGCAATCACAAGAACAAGCCCAAGACGCAGACAATGAGCAAGACATGTATGATGCTTTAAAACCTATGGAAGATGAGGAAGAAAGTGATCAGAAACCGCCTGATTGCTTACCTACATCCTATATTATGCTGATCAGAGAGTATCACGATCTGATAGCCATGGAAAATAGGGAGCGCTGCCTCGAGGAAGTAAGAAACCACATAGAAGAGGCAGAATCCGATGTAAAAGAAGAGGCTCAAGAGAACATCCTGCCTCCCAATCAGCTAGTACAAGAAAAAGAGAGCTGCTATTCTTCTGCACAAAGAAATATGAAACAATCACCTCCTTTGAGAGAAGAAGAGGTTGATCAGATATCAAATTAGCAGCCTGCCTCAGAAATTTTCTATAGGACACCTACTCTTGCCCATTCGTCACTTGAGTTTGATAATTTGGATCCAGGAAACTCCTCTGAGGATCAAGACGAAGAAGGACCTGCTGAGAATCCAACAGGTTTGATTGGTGACATTGCTTATGACTGCGACTTTCCTAGTTATGATTTATTTGATGATGATTGTTTCCAGAGAGAAGCTGAGTCTGCAGAACCATCATTAGTAGACCCATGGGAGGAAAGTCAGGGCCAGCAATCTCAGAATAGTAATGAAACCAGTCAGCCCATCTATGATACAGATGAGGAGAGCCATGATAGTATAATAACAGATGAAGATTCCTTGGATCCTCATTTTTCTTTAACACAGACCATCAGCGAGACTGGAAGCCAACAGCTTTCCTTTTCAAGAAAGGAGGAAGGAAACTCGGGGGAAGACTTTAATCCGTGGAACGAAGAAATCGGGTTGCTGGAGATTATGTTGAAAAAATATGATTCAATACAGGAAGGAGGGGAGGAGAGCCAAGAAGAGATTCTTGAGCAAGATGAAAATAGCAAGCTTTCTCTTGAAAAAGAGGAGATAATGGGGCAAGCCCCTGCTCAAGAATGCATAAATTTTTTCATAGAGCTCAGCACAACAGAGCAGAAGATACCAGAGCTCCAAAAGGCCTCAGCTCCAGTATGTAATAAGTCCTCCAGTTTAGAGAACGAAGGAGATTCTCTCTCTCAAAAGAGTCTTCTTCTTGATCCAGTGAAAGGAGATAAAATCCTGGTTGAAGCCTGCTTGCCAAACACTTTTGACCAGGTATCATTTTATGATCCTTACGCTCATTTTTTGCAGACATTTGAAGAAGGATGAAGGGTCTTTTCTAGCAGTATGTTGCCAACAGAGAGAAAATTTTTCAAAGCTGCTATTGTGGAACAAAAGAGAGAGACCCCACTGCCTTTCAAAATACAAAAAGGAGATGATCAGGCTTTCAAGAGCCATATTGAAGATGTAGTGGAAAGTGCAAAAATCAAAGCTGCCCAGGATGAAGACAACAGTGAGCAAAGTCGGTTCTAGATAAAAGAAAGGCTGGGCATAGGAATTGACAGCATCAGAAAACTAATGACGAAGGTGCCTAAGAAACAGCAGATAGCAGCAAGAAAGCAGAGAAAATTTGGCAATGAAAGAACAAGAACAGAATGTAAAGGCATAGCTGGAGGCAAATTGCAGAACGAAATATGGAAACATAGAGGGTTACAGTTGAAGAATAATGTAACTAATGGATACCAGCAAAGCAAAGTATGGGACCCTGAGGACAAGACAAACTCGTATGTATTATATCAGACACCTGTTTTCTTTTGTTTCATCATTCTTTGAATAATGTAAATAAGTCGACGAGTCATGAAGAAAAGGATGTCGACAATCACTTGAAGTAAGAAAGCAAGGGAATTGTAGGATAAAATTCACACATAGGAGGATTGGAAAGCGGGATGAAATTTTTAATGGTCTGCGTGTTCTCGACATGCCCGAGGACAGGCATGCCATCCCCAGATGGAGCCGATGTTGTACATATTCCCTTCTCCATTTAAATTTTGGCCTCCAGCTCCTTTAAAATCCGTTTCCAATGTCTTTGTGGTCAAAAACCCCCCATATCACACTCATCGCCACCCTCTCCGCTCCAAAAATATATTGTTTAAATGTTTAAAACCCGCATTTTAAATATTTCAGGCCGAAGCCCCAAGTCCTAAGCCCCGCCCCTAATTGTTGTCATACGACCAGAGGCCGAAGACCGTGAGCCAAGAAGAAAAGGGGCCTACCATTTTAATAATCGGGCGCAATGGTGGTCGTCCGATCAAAGCCCAAATCAACGGAGCGGACACCTTTAATATGGCAGCCCCCACATATGTACCCCCCGCATGCAAGAACCAGCAGTATATCCCCCGCACCACTCTCGTCAGCAAGGCGGTATTTCCCGCGGGGGCAGCGATCCCATACAGGTGGTGCCGCGTGTCCTCAGTACGAGCGGGAAACCGCTTTTCTCCCGCGCGTTAAAGTCCGCAACATCGCCGGGCGGCGAGATTCACGAGAATCGTTGGATCTCCAGATTTCAATCCAACAACGGAGACATATCAGAACCGTTCGCCCGTTATTTTGTGCTTGCCGTGACCTATGGCCCGCCACCGTGTCATTTTCACCCACTCCTGCTCGTTGGACCCCGCCATCACTCTCCCCATCTGTCCATCGTACTTCCACATGTTCTCAATACGTACGTCCTTAGTTTTCCTTCGCGCTATACATATATATGAATGATTATTCATATGTTTTTATTCATTTTTGTCGCTACTTCTCCCTCCCGACCCGACTGTGTCATGAACAAAACTCACATTTCGTCTATCTGTCGAGCCGCTATCGATTTTCTTCCACCACCCTGCCTGTTTCCGCCTTCTATCCACGTCCGCACTGTTATCTTCATCACCACCTCCATCGCTCCCACCTTCGTCTGAGTTAGTCTTCTCTGATATTTTGTGGATTTTGTAGGTTTCAAGGTAACGGGAAGATATCTTAATCTGCTGCCGGCATTACAGAGGTTCAGGGCCCATGAAAGACGTTTTCCTGGGGTGAAATTTAATGAAGAAGCCGAGGGTAGGTAGAAGAGGTGACCTCCATTAAAGAAAGCACAAATATGGATTCTCAGAACCCTCCAGATAAATTTGCCCCGCATTTAAGATCCAGAATTCAAATTCAAAGTTAAGGGGTCGAGAGTACAGTATAGGAAGGCAGATTATCCCCAGTCTCTTACGGTGGCAGAATTTCCCTCGGCTCCAGGCATCACTTTGTATATATTTTATTATTTCTGACTTGTATATAAGGAGATTTTTATCTCCCAACGGTTATTTCTTTAAACAGATTGTTAGGTATATTCATTTATAGTCAGTCATTCACAGATAAGGCGCGAATGTTTTCCGCCATTTTGTAAAAAATGAGTCATTAATTGTACCTCATCTTCCTCCTCCTCCAGAAGTTTATGTCTTCTCTATAAATACTCAGAAATAAGACATTTCAAGGGTTCCAGATTTCTGTCAGCAGACTGTGCAGCGAGAAGGCTTCTGTATACATTTTGTAACATTTCTGTATGAAGTTTCAGAGCCCGTAGGGTCTCAGTGAAGAGGGGTTATAACTGTATTGAGACTCGTCTTTGACATTCCGCGCATTTAATTTCTCTCATGTGTTAATACAATATCTCTTTTCATACTATTTATCTTCTTGTATCATGTTCTAGAATGCGAGTGGCTCACTAGTTTGCAGTAAGGATTCATCTTAAGTGGTGCCCTTTCTGGAATTAGTCAAGCGCTTTAAATAGGCCTAGTCATGATATATTGTTCCATGTTCTTTCTTTCCATATTTTCTGCTATATTAGTTGCTTGAGGAGGGTGCTTTTAAAACGCCATTGTCATATAAGGATTTGTAAATTGGTGCGCCCTTATATGGTTCTGTTGTGTATCTGGGTATCAGTCTCATGTCAGCTAATATCTCCTTATGTTTCCTCACTGCACTCACTTCCTGATATATGATTTCTGTGATATATTATTTGAATCGGCCCTCTTTACAGTAAGCGGTCTCTTAACTGTCTGATGCTTTCATGCTGAAGTTTTACATCATGTTCCTACATTGTTCTTATCCTTGTATCAGCCTCTGAGAGAGATTGGTCCCATTCAAATCTGATTTCCTTGTTTAGAACAAGAGATAGTAAGTGAGTTCTTGGACTGACAACCCAAACTAAAAGGGCTCCTTGCTATATTAAGATGTCCTAGGCACTGGTCTATAGCAACTCTAGGTTGTCTCTAGGAGGGTGACAAAATCATCCACAACAGGACCTTCAGAATGCGTCCAGATTTGAAGATCTTCGCAAGGTCGAGGTGAAAGTGCTATGATATGGGTCTGATTAACAACAAAAATGGTGGAAATTGAAGTTGAAGGTAAAATATAGGTTCTACTACCCCTTCCTCACTAATAACAACAAATTATAAAATAGTTTCACATATAAAATTATCCATTGATAGATATTATCCATTTTAATTTTAATCATTTGTATTAAATGATATATTATCTATATTATATAAGAGATCATTTGTGAAAATATTATATAATGAGAGATATTATCTAATAATAATAATAATAATAATCTAATTTAAAGGTCACCACCAAGTCACACACCAAATTGTTGTATGAAATCTCCTCATTTATAGAACAAAAAAACCCACTTTCATACAAAAATAATATGATAGAAGAAATATTTCTACTTAATTTTAATTTTCTAAATAATTAAATGTTATTGTAATAATGTCAATCACTTTGAATTTTGAATCTATTATATATCAAGAAAAATAAAATATTTCAAGCTACAAATACTTCAAAAAATTTTCAATTTCAAAAGGTTTTTTTTTTTTTTTTTTTTTTTTAAATTTGATCCTCATAATTTATAATAAATTTGAACTTAAAGTAATTTTACGCTTGTCTCAATTTAGTTTTACTAAATTATTAATTATTATTACTAAAAATGACTATTGAACCACTCACCATCTAAATATTCTAATAAAAATTAAATATTATTATTCAAAAATGTAAATATATCTCTACAAAATAAGCCACGAGGACATCATTGTGAACAAAAGGATAGCACTCGACTCCCTTTAACAGGAACCTCGTTGACAATTAGCATATGGGAGATGTAGTTCATCAATTTAATTGCCAGAGAAATTCCAAAGGAACAAAGAGACTCTCATTCTTCAAAGTTTAACGAATATATGCGGACACATGCTATTGTAAAAGAACTTTTTTAATCAATGAATTAAGTTAAAGTCCCACGACTGTTCACGGCTGTTGGTAAATAATCCTTTCACATACTGGATGTGCGTTCATACAGCTGGAAAGAAAGAAGGGAAAAAAACTAAACCTAATTTGCCACTCAGCATTTTTAGGCGCTAATCATTTTGCAAAGTGGAATTTCAAAATCAAACAACCAATCAAATTTGAAAGTTCAAAGAATCTTGTTATTCAATTTTGCAATTTTTATTTTTATAAAATTGTTTTTTGTGTTATGTTTTGGAAGTTTTTTTAGTATTTATTTTTTTGGTTTAATTTTTTTAAAATATTGTAAGAAATCATTAGTTCGATAGGTAATCTTTGCACAATCTAAATACTTTAATTTCTCAGAATGTTAAATCTATAATATAATAAAAAACCACTTTAAATAACACAAATCAAAATTTCACTTCAAAATTTTAGACTAAATTCCAATACCTAAAATTCCAAAAAATCAGACTAAAAACAACTCCATCATGAATTACCATAAATGACCTTCGATCCAATTCCATCGTTGATTGCTTTAAATGTCCTGCGGTGAACTACTTTAGCTAGTTGGCTGAGACTTATCGGTAGGAGTCGTGAAACTTGAGCTAAAAACTTGGATGGATTTTAAATGTTTGGTGACCAAAACATGCGGAATTTACAACACGTGCATCGGTAACAGTTCACAGTTGAGGAAAGGCATAATGAGGAAGGGTATAGTTGTAAAGGGCGAGAGACAGGTGCCAGTTCAGTAGAATTGAACAGGTTCAATAAAGACATAATAAGGACGGACATCGTTGTAAAGGGCAATCCAGACACAGGTGACTGGAGCAGTACAAGGGTCAGGGAAGCCCTCTTTTTGGAATTCAGCACATCATTAAAATTGTTAAATTTGTCATTGAAATCCCAATTATCATCCATTCAGATTCATTGGCCATTTATTTTTATTTTTTCAGTTTTTTTTTCTGTATGAAAGTGATTGGTATAATGAAATGTTTTTTTCATATTGGGAAAATCTATCATAATTTAGTTGTCAAACCAGTAGTGAGGACAATCATCTCTAGTTGTTATTCTCAAATGTGGTCTGTACGGTGCAGGCTTTCACTCCTGCCAAATGTCTTTGGGTCTTGCGCTGTTAACCTGTTTCCTTACATCTAAAAAAAACTAGCTCTTAACCAAACAAAGAAGTTTTAGAGCGTGGCACAATGAAATGTTATCCATTTTTCTTTTTCACTAAAAAAATGAAAAATTAAATAAAATTCATCTAACTGTACTTTATATTAGTTAAATCTGATTAATTATGTTGGATTTCTAGGATTTTGTTTGGTAATGTAAATCAAGTTTCAAAATTGGAGAAGTTCGGTAAAGCTAAATCAAAGTTCCAAATTAAAACAACAAAATTAATTATCTATTTGTTCCATCTCTTGAAAGTTTTTTTTATATATTTTTCTAATAAATTTGTTTAAAATTAGGCAGTAATTTGTTGCATTTATAAGTCTAATCTATAAACTCTCCATAATTTAATTGCAGCATAGGTTTTACAAGGTGTCAAATTTATTTATAAATTAAAAAAATGTATTTAAAAAAACAAAGATCTCACTTAAAAAAAATGTTTAGCCAATATTAAGACAAGGCCAATTATCCAAAATCTAAATTGATTGGTCAAACTCATACTTCAAATAAAAACTATCAAAAATCTATAAACTACCATGAGAATAATTCCAAGTTAAATAAGGATATAACTAAAGATGAAGAGTCAACCTACATTTGCGTTTAAGAATAACAGCCATCACTGACCATCCCACATCTAGTTTGACAACTTAATATAATAGATTTTTCCAACGAAAACTCCGAAAACAACAACAGCAAAAATCCAACTATATTCCAACCCTATAATAGATCAAGCTTATTCACAAAAATGCACAATATCACTTGAACGGTTGCGTAACAAATGGGAAAAGAAAAGAAAACAAAATGTGAAAGTGTCAAATTATAGAAATATGCATTAAAACTGCACCCTCCAGCAAAATGCACACCTCCCCACCAGACCCATTTGAAGTTGGGAACGTCTCAAACATTCTTAATAAGGGGGAGCAGAAAGCATGTGCTGTGCCCAACCAGTCCATGGAAGATGCTGTATCATTTCATTCACTTTAATTAGCGTCGGGCAGAGTGCGCCATGGAATCGCTTGCCAGAAAACTCCCATGTGAATTGGAAGCTTGCCAGCCAACAATGAAAAAGCACCGCCAGCTTGTCACTCCCACGGGGAACTTATAAGCTCGTAAGAGAAGTCTCTGTATTTGTTGTACATAGAGGAGAAGAAAATTCATTCCTTTGTGCATTGAATTGTGAGGGAATGGGGATTGAACTCGAGAAGGGGATAGCTGAAGAGGGAGGATGGGTGAGGGGGCCCATTATTGGGGCAGGAGCTCATGGCATGGTCAGCCTTGCCATGAACAGCTCTAATGGCCACCTCTTTGCAGTGAAGTCTGCAGCCGGTTTTAGTCGGGAATTGGATAATGAGTTCGAGATTTTGAAATGTCTGGATTCTCCATACATTGTTCGTTGCCTGGGGCGTAATTACAGTGTGGAGAACGGCGTGACGATGCACAATTTGTTCATGGAGTACATGCCTGGTGGCAGCGTTGGGGATCTGCTGAGTAAGTTTGGAAGAAGGTTGGACGAATCAGTGATCAGTGCATACACACGTGGCATCCTACGTGCCATCCATTACCTCCACAACCAGGGAATTGTGCACTGCGATATCAAGGGGAAGAATGTTCTTGTGGGTATGAATGGTGTGAAGCTTGCTGACTTTGGCTCTGCCAAGAGGATTGGTGATGAGAGGGAGGGCAGGGAGTCCCTTCAGTTGAGGGGGACCCTTCTGTGGATGGCTCCAGAGGTGGTGAACCAGGGGGAGCAGGGGCCTGCTTCTGATATTTGGTCTCTGGGCTGCACTGTCCTGGAGATGGCCACGGGCAGGCATCCATGGAGCCAAGTTTCTAATCCCCTCACCGCAATGTATCGGATTGGATGCACAGAGGAGCTGCCTGAGTTGCCTGCTTCGCTTTCGCCTCGGATCCGGGATTTCCTTGAGAAATGCTTTCAGAGAGATCCCAAGAAGAGGTGGACCAGTGCAGAGCTGTTGAATCACCCTTTCCTAAATGAGGACTGCTCTAACATGGAGAAAGAGGAAGTTAATGCTGGACCCGAGTCCCCAACCAGTAATTTTGATCTTGGAAATCAAGTATGGGGTTCTTGCTCTTCTCAGCCTACTCCCATTCTGTCACTCAGCATCCCAAACCCAGATGGGGAATGCGATGCAGAGGCATACAGTAATAGGTCAATTAAGCAATGCCCAAGGCTCTCTCCTAGGGACAGAGTAATGGCACTTGCCTCTGAATTTGAAGATGTTGCTGACAGGCCTAATTGGTCTGCAAATCCCCCTTGTCACTGGATTGTCGTGAGATCTTCCAGAGGCAAGTCTTCAACATCAGATCCTCCTCTGTCAGAATCCAACAGTCATAGAAGATCCTTCAGCCAGGATCTTTCTTCAAACTCAAAAGCTAGCACTTGGGAAGAGTTGCAGCCAAGAGGCAAACAAGATGAACCCACAAAGTCCAGAGTCACTGCAACAGAGGCTCAATATGAATCATCTTGCAGCACTTGTTCTGAGACTCTACAAGGCAACTTGATTTCTATGTTAGATAAAGCTTCGGAGTTGTATGGAAATTCATATCAGAGCATTCCTGGTGATGAACCCACAAAGTCCAGGGTCACTGCAACAGAGGCTCAATATGAATCATCTTGCAGCACTTGTTCTGAGACTCTACAAGGCAACTTGCTTTCTATGTTAGATGAAGCTTCGGAGTTGTATGGAAATTCATATCAGAGCATTCCTGGTGACGATGATGGCATTCACAACAGATTACTACCAAGGCAGGCATTTTATATCTTTGATAATAAGTGGTCCTCCTCTACAGGAGAAGTTTACTGCCCTTGTAGTAGTATGTGCACTAGTCAATTTTGTCATACAAGTCTGACAAAGGCACAATTGTACACCAGTTACATTGGAAATAGTTTCTTTTCTAGATTTGATTCCAAATTAATTTCAATAGATTTTATCTGGTCACATAAATGATTTCTTGACTGGTGATTTAATTTGCATTACTCTGATTTACTTGAGAAAACAAATTGCCATATGTATCATATATCAGAACTGGGATTGTGAATCACTACACATATATCTTGATACTTGATTTTGATTTTAAATTTGACAAAAGCATAATTTCACACTCATTATCACATACTTTCTCACAGTGAGGTACTCACTCACTTCAGGGGTAAACCCAGTTTCGATAGATTGGAGATACAGCAAGTGCTAAACCTTTTTTCACAGTAACACCCTTAGATGCCCATTTGAAAGGGCTGTACACTCTTCTACTCTATCTGAGGAAGCCTGACTCTGATGGACTCAAGAAGGATCGAATCTATACCTAATGACAGAGGGCCAATAACTTGGGCAAGAGAAATTTCGACCAACTGAGCTACCCATCAAGACTACAAGTGCTCAACTTATATCCAGATCAGATCATTAGCCAATGGACTTTTTAAATGGTTCTGCACAATAAATCTAAGGTAAATGAATGGTCTTTAAGCACTGAAAGACTCTCCCGGTGCCTTTTTCTGCCAAAACCAAACCGATAATTTCATTTATTTTTCTGGATCTGTAGTCTTGTTCTTTGGCTTGTTAAGGACGAGCTTAAAACAAGGCCAATTCTGATCATTTTGAGTGGTTTCTCACTTAACTATTGAGGTTTTTCAACTAGTTTTTAAGGGAGGTTTTTATACGCAAAAACTCTGGTAAACCCGATGTTTTTAAATTTCATTATATAATGTTTAATGATTTTAGATTTTTTTTACCAAGTTTATAATTTAAATTTTAATGTTCTTATTTTCTTTTCGGTATATTATTGAATCCCTGAAATCTAATAAAGATTTATTCAAATTATAAATTTGAATTATGAAATCGGCATAATCTAGAGGTTTTAATAAAATTAAACTGCACATTAAAAACAAAGACAAAAACAAAAAAATGTTTATGTTCAATTCAACCAATATTCACTCACCTTTGAACGCTAGGTATTGATACCATTCCACTTTGCTTGGGCAAACTTCCGCTACTTCAAATGTTTCTTCCTCTATGATGCCATTATGATGTGTTTTGCACTTGACATAGAATATTGTGAAAAGCACCTATGGTGATGTCAATGCAAAAATTTGGAATGGAGATTTTGGATATGGTTTAAATTTTATATTTGCTAGTTATGAAGTTAAATCTGACTAGTTAATCAAGTTAGTAGAGTTGTTTTTCTATATTGTTAAATACGAAGTTAATTTTATTAATTAGAAGAGTCGTTTTTTTAGGATATTAATTTTTTTATTATTGTATTTATCTTAAGGATATAAGAAGTTTATATACTTTAAATTAATATTAATTTTTGTAATATTTATGTGAATTATAATTAAATTAATATATTTGAAAATATTATATAATTGTTTATTATGTAAAATTTAGATTTTAAATTTCAAAGTGTTACAAGTGTAAAATTAGATTGTCAATTCCATATAAGTATGCAAAATAAATGTTACACAATTTAATTAGCAACATATATAATCCATAATCTTCGAATGGGGTGTTTTACATGTGACAGGTGGGGTGATGGTTGTTGCCATTCCACCTGGCCATTCAATCGGGAGATGTGGCAACACACCCTCTTAGTTGGTCATTCAAGCACATCAACTTGGCACATGGAATAATATAATGTTGCAGTCTAGCACCATGCAATTTAAACTCCACCCTCGTCGCTCGAACCCCTCCCAAAACCACTTCGCCGAGAACACAATCTTACTAGTTGATCGTCTGAGCTCCTCCTCTTGTGTAATTGAGCAAAATTTGCCACTACGAAGTATGGAATTCAATACCACAATCATCGTAATTCATAGCTCCACCACGACTGACAACCTTGCACAAAAGAATATTAGGCGAGTCAGGGAAATTCCAAAAGATACTTTGGTTGCTTTGATGGTTCAGTCCCCCCCCAAATCTGGAAGTCTAGTTTGTGAAGGAAAAATTATACTGGATCATTCCTCTTATCCATGCTTGCAATGCTCCAACGCCTCTATCTCTCTAGGTGTAATAGAAGGAAGGGAAAGCCAACTCGTCAATGAGCTTTTCTCCATGAAGTTGGCATCTTCACTCCTTAACCTCGAATGGAAACTTGATTCGCTTTATAACAATGTTCACTACACAACAACATACTTAGATTCCCGAAATTGGTCGAAAAATTCTACAATGGTGAAAAGGCATTACAATAGCCAAGAATTTTTTATCCAGGGTAGGTTTTCCCTTTTCTCCTCTTGGTTTTTTCTCGAGGTCTCTTTCATTGGTGTTCTTGCTTGGACCTTTTCTCCCTATAATAGCTTGGCCTCCCATTCCTATATGTTGGATTCCAACCACCTACACTTCTATGAAGATCTCTCCCTCCCATGGCTCTTAGCTCTACACAATGCTCCTTCCTATTGGTATTTTTCTCTGCTGGAACCCTCCTAGCCAATATGGCTTGCGTTTGAAAACATGCTTTTGTTCAAGGTGAGAACCTGGATATGCTTAGCTATTACTACCTTTTCTCTTGTCCATCTTTGTTTCTTTCCTTACACATCCATACCTATTCCTTGTCCCTTCTCTCATCCTCATATAGCCACCATGCCATGCTAGCGAGCTTGTGTCCGTAGGGGCACAACATACTATCAAGAATGAGCTAGTTGAGGCAACACACAAACTCATCATAGAGTAGAGGAAGCAACAAATCACTTTCAAGAACCTACCCCATCCCCTATTTAGGAAGAACTCACTCGTGTCAAATGGGAAGGAACCAACCAGAAGAAAATTCTCTTGGACATAGAGGCACTAGCAAATTTAGCTAATTGGGTGCCCAATATAAGTCACACATGTGAGTGTTTCAATAAATATATGCACACGGTGGACTTGTACTAACACATGAAATTCCTACCAGGTAAGGTTCTCTTGGATCAACATTAGAACAAAGAGGAACTCCTTCACTCCATGGAACACTTGCATCGACACATGACAAATTTGGATCAATGACTAGAGCACATCAAGAAGCATCTTGGCATCTCCCCTATTATTAGCTTCTCACTAAGTAGCAACAAGGTGTCAATCCAGGTTTCAACAACAAAGATGAGTTCGATTTATTGGTAGGGTCCACTTGAGCGCAAGTACATGAACGCATGAGTGCGGGAAGTGCGAGTACATGAACGCATGAGTACATGAAGCGTAAGTACAAGAACATGAGTAGAGGAACACATGAGTATAAGAGCGCATGAGTGCAGGAAGCGTGAGTACAAGAACATGTGAGCACAAGAAGCACAAGTATAGGAATACAAGTACAAGAATGCGAGTACAGGAATGCGAGTATAGGAACACGTGAGTACAGAAATGCACGAGTGTAGGAACGTGAGTGCAGGAACCCGCAAGTGCAGGAAAACATCATTTTGCAGAGGAGTGTTGGGTTAAGGGTTGACCTTGCTTGGATCGTGATTATATAAGCCTATTGGTGCAATGTGGATGATCTTCTGAGGAGGTGAAGCATCTTCCTAGGAGCAGAACCAACAATGTAGTATTGGGTCAAAGTGTTGACTATTGCGTGGATCAATTTGATGGGCATCTTGAGGAGGCCTTAGGACTTGTTTAGAGGATCCCACGTGGATTATTGGGAGGCATACAAAGCAGCCAAGGTGACAACATGCATATCAAATCGAAAGGCAAGACGATAACAACAATGTGTGTTGCAGATGGACCTGTGTTCGATGGATTGAAGGTGTCCTAGGTGAGGACATATTGATGGTGCCTAGATTTGTGCAGTAGCTCCTCTATTGCAAAATAAAAGGGCAAATTGGTGGAGTCCGTGGGAATCCATGAGTAAGGGTCTCCCAAGTGTGGGGATGCCCTAACTAGGAGCATATGCTACAATGTGGACTTTGTCTCTCGTGGATTGTTGGAGAGCAGTGCGAGAGAGGACCAAGTGTGGATGAGATTGGGGACATATGGTTTGCTGGAAGACAACGTGATAGTGTCCATGTTGTAGCCAAGTGCAATACCTTGATGGAAAAAGGTGACTACTAGCTTGGAAATTGTGGAGCTCAAGGGTTTGGCCAACCAAGAGCAGGATTGTGGAGCTCAAGACTTGTTTGTGGAGAAGGACTTCTGGAGCAGATAATGGGTAGTCCTCATAGCCCGTGTTCACTGTGGGAGATGGACATCTTGTAGTGATAGGTGGTAGCCCTCCATGTACTATGTTGGTCTTCATCGTTGCAACGCAGGAATACCATAATGGGTTGAAGTCCCTGAGTAGCTAAGGAGTAGCAGTGGGCAGATTAAGAGTTGTTCACAAGTGGAGTTATGAAAAACTCGACAGGAGTCTCGATGTGTTGTGGCCTTGATGGACTAAGGTGCAACTAGAGAGAAGATTGACAACTAAGATTCAGTGCCCAAATGGACTTGGACCATTGATAGAGGTAGGAGCTGCAAATTGGGAGCCGAAGGACCGGCCAAGTACATGGTACGACCGAGAGGAGATAATAGAGCATGCTACAGTCAGATGGTCAGAGTATCTTGTTTTTTATCTTGTACTAGTGGATGTATGAGGGCCATTATCCCTGGTAAGGGAGCCCTAAACTGTTGTAATATATGTTTTAAATATAACGAAGTTGGGTTGAAAAATTAAAAATTTGTCTATATTATGTGCATGTGTGATTTACTGTTTTTTTATATTTCATTGTGAAAAGTAGTTCTGGTTGAGATTCTTTGATCTGGATTTATGCAGGAACGCAACATAATACACCTATAACCATAAATACAAAGATGCAACGGAAATAACACTTCATTTCTTTAATATCAAAGAACTGAAATTTGTTTACACATAGAATGGAAATAAACTAGCTAGGGCGCTGGTAGCTTATCTCTGAGAAGAGATGTGGTGGCTACAAGCCTCTGAACTATGTTACATTGAGGCTCGAAGGCCTATTATAGACATAATGAAAATAGATGAGCTAGGGTACTGGCAGCGTATCCCTGAGGAGAGATGTGTCGGATACCAGCCCCTGAACTATGTTACAATGAGGCTCGAAGGCCTATTTATTGTTGAGAAATAATGTAGAACCCAAACCATCCAAAAACCTAACACTAGGAGATGAAGCGCCAAAACTGTGGGCCCCGTTTGGGTAAATTGGTGTTTCAACTTCCCGGGGACGTAACTTTGGCATCCGATTTCCGTTTGACGCGCTCAATAGCTCGTTGGAAAGATCTGTTTGAGGACTACAACTTTTGGTGCAAAAAAGTTAGGCTCAATCGCTCTTGGTTTTCCCAAAAAACGTCGTTTAGGGCCTCAAAACGGCTTCGAAAGTTCAGGACCCGAAAAACTGCTAAAAATAGTAAGTTTTGCTGGAACTTAAAAATGGAAAGAACTGATCGCGGGGGTTCAAATGGAATAAGTGGGTGGCCACCAATATCCACCTGGATCATTAATGCCCCAAAATGGCTCCGAGCGCGCAGAACCGGAAAACCTGCTAAAAATAGTAAGCTGCTGGAAGTGAAACACTACAAGAATTGATGTTGTGGGTCCAAATGGAATAGGTGGGCGGCCACCGATATCCACCTGGATAATTCTTGTTTTGGTAGCATCGGTGATTTTAAGACTCTAACCTAGAGCCAAGGTCATAGAAATTCAACATGGTATCAGAGTGTGTCTGAGCTACTTTGGATATAGTGAATCAGAGTGTGCATAGCGAATCAACTCAGAGAGAGTTGTTGGTGTCTATATCATGGAGCAGAGGGTTCAATTGAAGAAATGGAGATGTGGTTGTTATAGGTTACATGGCGATATGGGATGGGAGTTTTGGTGGATTGGTGGTGAGCCTGGTGAACAACAATTTGTTGTAGGGTAGATTGTTGATCATGGACTTCCGTTGTTTTTTCATGGATGGTTGGGACAACTTGAGGGTTTCTTTGGCATGGGAAATATCAGGTTGATCGAGATGGATTCATGTCATGGATTACATATTGGCAGGCTAGAATCTTCATCAGATCATGGTGTTGCATATCTAAGATTAGTGGGATTTTCATGAGTGGTATTTGATCCACGAGGATGAGTGCTTGCAGGAGTGAGCCGGTGGATATCGTGTAGGCTCAAAGGGAGTATAGCCTCAGAGGGGGCAACCCTATAGAGGTTTGGTATCTATAAGTTCAGATGTGATGAGGCATAGGAACTACTGAGATTGTGGGATTCATCTAGAGGGTATGATGGAGTGATGAGTGCCAGATGGGCTAGCATCATCGGAGATGAAGATGGTTACTTCCTAGTCTTGGAAGTACCTCCCTTTCTAACAGTGAGTGTTGATTTTTTGTAGCTTTGGAGGTACTCCAAGACTTAGTGTTTGAGGGTTAGAGGTCAAAGCGCTACAAGTGGGCTTGTGGGCTTGAAACCAAAGCTTGGGTTTTTTCACCCATCGATGTTTGGGCAAAAACAATGACGATATTGTGACATGTGATGGATGAGGATGATAGTAGACGATGATACGAATCTAATGCATCGAGAATCGTTTGATTCCAAGTTTTCGTTTAATAGATATGAATTTTTTAAGTTATGTGTTGGGGTTACACTTATGTGTCAAGGTAGGCTTAGTGTAAAGCTGACATGGACAAGTTGTGGAAACCCCCAAATCATGATGTTTTAGGAGCCCCTCATTTGTGTATAAAAGGGGGTGAGTGTGAGAGCATTTTAACATCCAAGAAGCACCTTTCATAGTCTACACATCAGGAATTCTTGAGTACCATAAGTGCAAGTACAGGAACACGAGTATATGAACGCGTGAGTGTAGGAAGCAAGAGTATAGGAATGAGATTACAAGAAGCGCGAGTACATGAATAACGAGTACAAGAACGCGAGTACATGAATGCATGAGTACATGAACGTGAGTACCGGAACTCATGAGTGTAGGAAGTGCAATTACAAGAACGTGAGTACAAGAACGTGTGAGTACAGGAAGTGCGAGTATAGGAATGTGTGAGTGCAGAAACACATGAGTTTAGGAAATGCGAGTGTAGGAACACGTGAGTGCAGGAACCCACAAGTGCAGGACAACAACGTTTTGTGGAGGAGTGTTGGGTCAAGGGTTGACCGTGCTTGGATTGTCATTAGAGCATCTTGTTGGTGCCATGTGGATGATCTTCCAAGGAGGTGAAGGATCTTCCTAGGAGTAGAACCAAGAGTGTAGTATTGGGTCAAAGTGTTGAATATTTTGTGGATCAGTTTGATTTCCAGCTTGAGGAGGCCTTAGGAGTTGTTTGGAGGATCCCACATTGATTTTTTGGAGGCCTGCCAAGAAGCCAAGGTGACAACAGACACATCAGATCGAAAGGCAAGAGGACAAAAACACAGTGTGTTGCAGATGGACCTGTGTATGATGGATTGATGGTGTCCTAGGTGAGGACATATTGATGGTGCCTAAATTTTTTCAATAGATCCTCTATTGCAGAAGGAAAGGATAGATTGGTGGAGTTAGTGGGAAACCATGTGTAAGGGTCTACTAGGAGTGGGGATGCCCTAACTAGGAGGAGATGTTACAATGTGGACTTTGTCTCTCGTGGATTGTTGGAGGGCAACGTGAGAGATGACCAAGTGTGGACGATATTGGGCACTTATTGTCTGTTGGAGGAAAACGTAATAATTTCCATGTTGGAGCCGAAATGCAACACCTTTATGGACAAAAGTGACTGCTTTCCTGATAGTTTTGGAGCTCAAGGGTTTTTCCAACTAGGAACAGGATTTTGGAGCCCGAGACTTGTGTGTGGAGAAGGACTTCTACAACAGATGATGGGAAATCCTCCTAGCTCATGTTCATTGTGGGAGATGGAAATCTTGCAGTGATAGGTGTCAACCCTCCATGCCGTATGTTGGTCTTCATTGTTGCAACGCAGGAAGACCATAGTGGGTTGAATTCCTTGAGTAGCTGAGGAGAAACAATGGGAAGTTTGAGATTTTTTCACAAGTGGAGCTGTGAAAAACTCAATAGGAGTATCATTGTGTTGTGGCCTTGATGGACCGAGGCATAACTACAGCGCAAACTGATAATCAAGATTCAGTGCCCAGATAAACTTGGATCATTGATAGAGGTAGGAGTTGTAGATCAGGAGCTAAAGGACCAGGAAGGTATAGGGTACGACTGAGAGGAGCTGATAGAGCATGCTACAACCAGATGGTCAATGTATCTTGTACTAGTGGATGTATGAGGGCCATTATCCCTAGTACGGGAGCCCTAGACTTTGTATTATATGTTTTTAATATAATGAAGTTGGGTTGAAAAATTAAAAAGTTGTCTATATTTTGTGCATGTGTGATTTAATGTTGTTTATATTCGGTTGTGCAAAGTAGTTTTGGTTGAGATTCTTGGTTTGGTAGCGTCAGTGATTTTAAGACTCTAACCTAGACCCAAGGTCATGGAAATTCAAAAAAGGTTGCTTGTCAAAAGAAATTATTTTCTAAGGATACAAGGAATGGCTTAAGGAAATAAGACCTCATCATTTTATGAAGGGTCGAGTTCTCATTAAAGGAAGAAATAATACTACATCAAGCTCTCAGTGAAGGCCTCATCATCTAAAGAAGGACATATATCTCTCTTTAAGGCTCTTCGATTTTGAAGGAACATCTTGAAGGAAGAAAGGTTGTTACTATATTAAAGGATTTTTATCTTGAAAAATTCTATTGATCTCTCTCTTGGAAGGCTATCATATTTGAAGGATCGTTGGAATGCATCTTTGGAGGAAACATCAAATAATCATATGAACATCATCCACTCTTTGAAGAAACTTGAAGACACTATTGTTGAAGGCATCCTAAAATTCATAACTCTAGGACATCTTTGAAGTCTTTTGAAGATTATTGAAGGCATTAATATAGAAACTAAATTGATTAGTCAAGCTCATACTTGAAATAAAAAATATTAAAAATATATAGAATTCTATTCATTTGGTATATAAAGGATATGAGTTCTATTCATTTGGACACACTTATGCAGTTCGATATCAAGCAAGAAAAGGAATACAAGAAGAGCGAAAGGTTAGAAGAAAAATAAGGAAGATGAAGCAAAGGAAGGAGATCTTATTTATACCTATTTATACTCACACGTGCAAGATTCTAGAGTTTCGATAGTTGTTGTAGGGATGAGAGTTGCAGACCGAAGTTGCAGTTCTGAAGTGAGGTGCCAAAACCTTGTTTGGAGCAGACCTTGAAGGAGTTGACTTTGGTAGACCTTATATTGTCTTAAAGGAGATCATTTGAGGGGCTGACTTGGTGCTTGGAAGAGGTTTAATTTGGTCTTTGGGTCTTGGATTTCTCATTTGAACTAAAAACCCTTGGAGGGGTTTTTACCTCATGTGGAGCCTAATTATTCTGTCTATTATTTCATGATCGTCATGGTTTATGCTCTTGATAATTGTTTGATGAAAAAAATTTAATAAAGAATAATAGGAAGATACATTAAAGGTCACAAGAAATTATTAAGGATAAGGAGAATTGCTTTTAATAGTTTCCCTACTATATTATCCAACATGGTTTCAAAGCTAAGGTGAAGAAGGAGGTAACTTGGAGATCATCTTGTTGGCATAAGATAAGGTTGTTTATTTTTGTGTAGCTTGGGAGGTACTCCAAGCCCTAATGTTCGAGGGTTGGAGGTCAAAGCGCCACAAGTGGGCTTGTGGGCTTGAAACCCAAGCTTGGGGTTTTGTACACATCGATGTTTGGGCCAAAACCGTGTCGATATTGTGACATGTGATGGATGAGTATGATAGTAGATGATGAAACGAATCCAATGCATTGAGAATCGTCTGATTTTGAGTTGTCGTTGAAGAGATATGAATTTTTGAAGTTATGTGTTGGGTTTACACCTTTTGTTAAGGTTAGCTTGGTGTAAAGTTGACATGGAAAAGTTGTGGAAGCCCCTAGATCATGATTTTTTAGGAGCCCCTAATTTGTGTATAAAAGGAGGGTGAGTGTGAGAGCATTTTAACATCCAAGAAGAATACACATCAGGAACGCGTGAGTATAGGAAGCGCGAGTATAGGAATGTGAGTACAGAAACGCATGAGTGCAGGAAGCGCGATTACATGAACACGTGAGTACAGGAAGCACGAGTACAAGGATGTGACTACATGAATGCGTGAGTATAGGAACACAAGTATAGGAGCGCACGAGTGTAGGAAGCGTGAGTATAGGAATGCGAGTACAAGAATGCGTGAACACAAGAAGCGTGAGTATAGGAATGTGAGTACAAGAACGTGACTATAGGAACACGTGAGTGCAAGAATGCATGAGTGTAGGAACGTGAGTGCAGGAACACTTGAGTGCAGGAACCTGCAAGTGCAGGAAAGCATCATTTTATGTAGGAGTGTTGGGTCAAGGGTTGACCGTGCTTGTATCGTGATTAGAGAAGCTTGTTGGTGCGATGTGGATGAACTTACGAAGAGGTGAAGGATCTTCCTAGGAGCAGAACTAAGCATCCAAGGTGACAACACACACATCAAATGAAAAGGCAAGAGGAAAAAAACACGGTGTGTTGCAGATGGACCCGTGTATGATGGATTGATGGTGTCTTAGGCGAGGACATATTGATGGTGCCTAGATTTGTGCAATAACTCCTCTATTGAAAAATCAAAGGGAATATTGGTGGAGTCTATGGGAATCCATGAGTAAGGGTCTCCCAGGTGTGGGGATTCCCTAACTAGGAGCAGATGCTACAACGTGGACTTTGTCTCTCGTGGATTGTTGGAGGGTAGCATGAGAGAGGACCAAGTGTGGATGAGATTGGGAACTTATGTTCTGATGGAGGACAATGTGATAGTGTCGATGTTGTAGCCAAGTGAAACACCTTGATGAAAAAAGGTGATTACTAGCCTGGCAGTTGTCGAGCTTAAGGGTTTGGCCAACCAAGAGAAGGATTGTGGATCCTGAGACTTGTGTGTGGAGAATGACTTATGCAACAGATGATGGGCAGTCCTTCTAGCGTGTGTTCACTGTGGATGATGGGAATGTTGCAGTGATAGGTGGTAGCCCTCCATGCCCTATGTTGGTCTTCATCGTTGCAACGCATGAAGACCATAGTAGGATGAAGTCCCTGAGTAGCTAAGGAGCAACAATGGGAAGATTAAGAGTTGTTCACAAATGCAGTTGTGAAAAACTCGACATGAGTCTTGATGTGTTGTGGCATTGATGGACTGAGGTACAACTAGAGAGTAGATTGACAACTGAGATTCAGTGCCCAGATGGACTTGGATCATTGATAGAGGTAGGAGCTGCAAATTGGGAGCCGAAGTACCAACCAGGTACATGGTACAACCAAGAGGAGTTGATAGAGCATGCTACAGTCAGATGGTAAGAGTATCTTTTTTTGTATCTTGTACTTGTGGATGTATGAGGGCCATTATCCCTGGTATGGGAGCCCTAAACTATTGTATTATATTTTTTTAATATAACGAAGTTGCGTTGAAAAATTAAAAAGTTGTCTATATTCTGTGCATGTGTGATTTATTGTTGTTTATATTTCGTTGTGCAAAGTAGTTTTGGTTGAGATTATCAGTTTGGTAGCATCGGTGATTTTAAGACTCTAACCTAGAACCAAGGTCGTGGAAATTCAACATGGTATCAGGGTGTGTCTGAGTTACATTGGATACAGTGAATCAGAGTGTGCATAGCGAAGAAAATCATAGGGAGTTGTTGGTGTCTATATCATGGAGCAAAGGGTTCAACTGAAGACATGGAGATGTGGTCTTGATAGGTTACATGGCGAGATGGGTTGGGAGTTCTGGTGGATTGGTGGTGAGCCTGGTGAACAACAGTTTGTTGTAGGGTAGATTGTTGATCTTGGACTTCTGTTGATTTATCATGGATGGTTGGGACAACTCGAGGTTTTTTTGGCATGGACAATATCAGGTTAATCGAGATGGCTTCATGTGATGGATTACATATTGGAAGGCTAGAGTCTTCATCGGATCGTGGTGTTGCATATCCGAGATTGGTGGGATTTTCATGGGTGGTATTTGATCCATGAGGATGAGTGCTTGCAGGATTGTGCCATTGGATATCGTGTAGGCTTAGAGGGAGTCTAGCCTCGGAGGGAGAAACCCTATGGAGGTTTGGTATCTATAGGTTCATATATCACGAGGTGTTGATCATGTCAACATTCTATTGAAATTTTGATAAGCAACCTCGCTTAAACCTTTCAAACCCACTCTTTTTGCCTTGAGAAATTCATTTTCTGCTCATCGTTACCTTCTCCCAGCCTCAAGATTACATAAAAGGGGCGAAATCCCACATTATAACATATTTAAGGCCTAGCCCCTGCACCTTGTTCTCCACATGACCGAAAGCCAAAACCGAGTGCTCGTCATGAAGGCACTTATCACATACATATATCGGGCACGTTTATAACCGTCGATCTGTGCAGATCCGACGGCATTCGCAAGTCTTCATCGCGCCTGTGGCCCACTCCGTTCATCGCCTGAATATCCTGTCCGCCGTCCATTTAAACCACAGATCAACGGCTCATAGTACATCCGTCCTCGGTGGTCCCCGCACCGTACACTGTGCAAAACCCGCCCGGTTTCTATCGCACCGCTTTTGGGCGGTAGGCGGTATTTTATTTTTCGGAGCGATTCCATACATCGTTTGCCGTGTGTCTCCGCGTACGGCTCAAAACCGCCTGCTCATCGTGCGTTATAGTTCAGCAGCGGACGTGGCGCGATATCGCTATGAGCCGTCCGATCTGGGGCGGTCCATCCAACGGTAGTCGCTCCACGAAGCTGCACGGGTGTTAATCCAAGTTAACAGTGCCCCTGGCCCACCATTTCATCGCCCTCCAATATGTTTTCCACCGTCGATCTCCTCCTGAGATCGGACGGTCCAGATTAATCACTCGTCCACCACAGGTTTTCCTGCCACATCATCATTCCATGCGTTCTTGTCGCGTTTTTCTCCATCTCCCTTATGCATTTCATTCAAAGGCCCAAGTGTCATGTTTTAGCATTCCGCCAACTTCCACCATGACTATCTTCTACAGTCACGCTGCATTTTCTGCCACCCTACATTGTTTCACCATTTCGTCACATCCGCCATCCCCATGCATGCTTTTCCTAACGCGTTTGCGGGTTTTTGCAGGGTTACAGCGGCGGAAAACTGCCATGATTTACAGTCTTGATTGCAGTAGTAGAGCACATCAAAGGACTATTTTTCAGAGGCTGTAATCATGGAGAAAGGCCTGGGAAGGTATGTCGACAAGACTTCCATTAAAGAAGCAGGGTTGAAATCTATCAAACCCTCCAGAGTCATTCAAAGCACAGATTGTGCAGATGGAGGCATTAATGGAGCAACAGAGAAATATCAGTGAATGATCGAGGAATTCAATGATCAACATTGAAGATCTTAAATTGTAATTCAGGGTTTATAAGGCAGAGGGTACCATTCGCAGAAAAAAATACCTTAAAGCTTTCTTTTCAGCACCATTTTCCTTCAGGAAAGGACGAAATGTCTATGGGATTCTACTTCTTTGCCGTGTTGCTGAAGAGATTTTTTCCTAGTGCATTTATTTCAGTGAGCAAGCCACAGGGTACAAACAACATTACAGAAGTCATTAAGCAGTATGGGCATGCACGTTTCCGCCATCTTGTTTTAATGAGGCAAATTAAATGTTCATCACCTACTCCCTTTTCGAGTTTTCCTGTTCTCCTATAAAGCTCCCGAAGAACAGATGATTTACGGTTCCAGATTTTATCAGAAAATTATGCGGTGAAAGGATTTTTGTATACATTTTGTTGAACTATTATATGAAGGATCAGAGCCCGTAGGGTCTCAGTGAGGAGGAGTTCCATCTGTTAAGAGGATTCTGGTCCTTGGTATTTCATAGTTTGTAACTTTCTCTTATATGTGTTATTTTAATAGATCATTTCATTTCATCCATCTTTCCTGTATCATGTTTCTGGAATGCGAGTGGCTCACTGATTTTTGGTATGGATTTATCCTAGTTGATACCCATGCTCGAATTAGTCAAGCGCTTTAAATATGGCTCAGGCATGATATTCTGTTTCACTATTAATCTAAACCATAATTCTGCTATATTAGTTTCTTTGGAAGGGTGTTTTTAAAACGCTATTGTCATGAATGGATTCTTAAATTGGTAAGCCCATTACATGGTGGTATTTTGTATCTAGATATCAGCTCAATGACAACTAATATTCTCTCAATATTTCATTCACTACATACACCTTCTGATAATTTATTTCTGTAAGGTATTTCTGAATCGGCCCTCTTTACAGTAAGCTGTCTCTGAATTGTTTGTTGCTTTTTTATTGGAGTTTTGCATGTTGCCTCTACAGTATTCCTTTTTCTGTGTCAGTTTCTGAAGGTCTTGGTCCCATTCAGATTAATATTCCTTGTTTCCAGGAAGTATCATGAGAGCTTTTTATTGATAACTCCCTCTGTTATACCATATGCTCCTTGCTAATATAAGATGTCCTAGGCACTGGTCTTTCACAACTCAAGGCTATCTCTAGGAACGACAACATATTTTTGGCGCCGTTTTCGGGGAACGAAGTTGAGAAAATTTAAAATCCCTGGGCCTCGACAAAATCTAATTCACTCTTCAAGAAGGTGAGTATGGAGAGTCGAGAGTTGTAGATCCCTCACCTTGGCGACTCCACATTTGTTCATTAGATAAATTTATTTGCAGTCCTGGCTCCTCGTAAGACACACCTGAGGTTAGATACGTCTCAGCCAAAGACACCTTCAGTATCTGACCCTGAAAAGATCATACACAGAAGAAATTGGAGGGAAAGAAAATTAGTCCACTCTGAAATCCCTGAATTCTCTATAGAAAACTTTCCATCCTCTTCTTCTCAAGTAGCTCAAGTGCTAGTTCCCGACTCCACTGTGGGAGATACGATTATTATTCAGATAGTCCACCCCGAGGAGGTGCCAGAAATAAAGATAATTTTCACCCTACTCCTGAGGTCGAAGAGGTCAAAGAAGTCACTGAAGTATCTGCTATTAACAGACCATTATTCCCCTCAACACCTCAGGCTACTGTTCATTATATTCCCATTGTTATTCATACTCCACTTCCACCTCCTCCTCCTCCTGTTACTCATCAAACTATTGCACTACCTCCACCCCCTCCAATGGCCAATATTCCAGGCTTCTTGCTAAATAAATATTCCCCTCTGGCATTACCCCAAGTGTTGAATGATATGCCACAAGTTTATCTGAAGATTTTACCCCGATTTGATGGGGAAAACGAGATTGAGGCTCAAAAAAATCTTGAGGTCTTCTGTGATTTTTCAGAGAATTTTAATGTGGAACATTTAGATGTGGTCTTAAGGATTTTTGTCCAGTCTCTTGATGGTGAAGCTCGAAAATGGTTTAAGACATTGGCAAACCGTTCTGTTACCACTTGGGAAATAATGGAAGATACTTTTCTCAGGAAATGGGGAGAGAAGAAAGACCATTGACATTATCTTACTGAGTTTAATACACTCAAGAAAAGACATAATGAAGGGGTGTCAGAATTTATCAAGAGATTTAATAAATTGTATCTGAGCCTTCCTGCTGATATGAAACCTCATCAAATTGCTGCTAAAGTTGTTTTTGTAGTAGCCTTTGATTCAGAATTTGGTTTCTCTCTCAGAGAAAGAAAGCCTGCTACTCTGGATGATGCTCAGACAGATGCACTAGAAGTGGAAGCAAAATTTTCCTCCACTGGTAAATCAGAGAGAAAATTTGAACAAGATACTAACAGAAGGGGCAAAGAGGAGGTATCTACCTCCTACCAAGATAGAGACTCAGCTAATGACAGAATTGAAGAAATGAGTAAAATGATTAATAACCTTTCTGGTAAATTGGTCAAGCTTGAACTGGAGTCCAAGAATTCAGCCTCCAAGAATTTCCACAATGCTCCAAATAGAGGTTACAATCCTCAGTACAGGAAACCACCCCTGCAAATATTGCCAAGGGAACCAAAGAGCAACAAGATCAAGTACCACACCCATTGTACTTGGAAGGTCTAGTAGATGATCCCACTGAAGACACTGCTTATGGATTGGAGGATGCAAATCTTGATTTTTCAAATAGTGATGGAGAAGAATGCCCTTTGCAAGGAAGTAATAGCACCGAGTGCTCATTGCAAGAAGAAGAAAAGGCCAGAGACACAGAAGACGCAGAAATTGATCATTATTGTAAGCAATTTGCTGATTTCATGCAAGCACAATTTAATATAAGATATGATCTCAGATCTTCTAGGAAGAGGACTCATACTCAAGATAAAGAAGAGGAGCTACCCCAGAAGGAAGCACTTGCTCAGAAAGAGTCTACAATGCAGAAAGTCACAGACAAAGTTAAGGGCCCTCTAAACAAACCTTTGCAGTCTAATGATCAAATGCCTTCCTCCTCAAAAGTAGTCATTCCTCCTAATACCAAGTCTGTGTCAAAAGAAGTCAAACCCTCAGATGAAAATAAAGAGTCAAAAGAGGTTGCAATAGAGAAGTCCCCCCCCGTTTTCAGTCTACAAAAGGAACTTGAGAAAGCCAAAATCCCAGTTCCCCTGACTGAACTATTGAAGCAACCTGCATATCAATCCCAAGTCACCTCTTTTATGATCCCTCCAGAAGATTCACTCACCCCAGATAGTCTCAACCTTCAAGAAGAAAGACCCATGGTTGTCTTTGGCCCACATGTCAAGGAATTAGATGCTTCTACCCCTCCCTTCTATGTATCTCTAGTGATTCATGACCTGCTATTACATAACTGTATGTTAGATTCTGGAGCTTCCCATAATCTACTACCTTTGTCAGTCATGGAGCAACTAGGATTAAAAATCACCCATCCATACAAAGACCTCTATTCATTTGATTCCAAAAGAGTTAAATGCCTGGGGATTATCAAAGATTTGGTGGTCAATTTGGCCCAAATCCCAGCAAAAAGCATGGTAATGGACATCGTGGTGGCTGACATCCCAGCTCGCTTTGGCATGTTATTGTCAAGGTCCTGGGGAAAAAAAATTGGTGGGTCAATTAAGTTGGATTTAACATATGCCACCATCCAAGTTTTTGGTGGCCAAGAGAGGAGGTTGTACAGGGAGACTAGATTTGTCAAGATGGTGACTAAGGCTGACAACTTTGTTAATTCACCAGTCTACAGTAAAGAAGGAGATTTCTCATGCTTGATGCTGGAAGAAGATCAGGATTATGCTCATGAACCATCCTTCTGCCAGGTCAATACTGAGCAGCCCTCAGAGAGCCATGAAGCAGGAATTTGGACACTTCACTTTGATGGAGCAAATTCAAGAGAAGGAAATGGAGCTGGAATACTATTGATTTCTCCTACAGGGAAATGGGTCCCATTGTCCTTCAAGCTGGAATATGAAGCTACTAATAATGCGGCTGAATATGAAGCACTTCTGCTAGGATTGCAGACAACCAGGAGCATGAACATACAAAGTTTAAAAGTTCTGGGAGATTCAGAACTAGTGGTTAGACAAGTCAGGAATCAGTGTCAAACCAAAAATCCACGACTGAGGGCCTATAGGAATGAAGTTTAGGACATGGTGGAAAATTTCTTCTTGGCATTTAATATCCAGTGTATGCCCCGAGAACAGAACATGATGGCTGATTCCCTTGTTGTGGCTGCCAGTACATTCCGTCCACCTCAGAACCCTCTTTTAAGATATGAAGTTGAGGTACGTTATCGACCATCAATCCCAGATAACATCAAGCACTGGTAGGTATTTGAAGATGAAGAATAGATGAAGAGATTCCTGGAAACAGTAGGAGAATTCTCCAATATGGAGATTGATGCTGATGGTGAAGAGGGAGAGACTGAAGATACTTCAGAAAGAAATTGGGAGGAGAAAATGGCAGGTAATAAAGTGTTGCAATTAAAGGGAAACATTATACCTAGAGGGCTGGTGCCTCTAGAAAGATTATTTGACAAGAATGATGTCCCACTGCAGCCAAGCAAAATGATAGAAGAAGATCAGGTAGAAGACTTGAATCTTGGTACTGATGCTAATCCCAAGATTGTAAAATTGTCCAAGAAAGTACTAGAGGAATATAGAAAGCTATATCAGAAATTATTTCAGTCTTACAAGGATGTGTTTGCATGGTCCTATTAGGACTTGAAAACTTTTGATATCAGTATAATGAAGCACAAAATCCCACTAAAGGGAGATGCAAAACCTCACAAGCAGAAGTTCAGACAAATAAATCCCCTACTGCTTCCCTCTATTGAGAAGGAAATTAAGAAGCTGTTAAACGCCAAAATAATTGTGCCATTGAGGTACTCTGAATGGGTGGCAAACCTAGTCCCTGTCCAAAAAAATAATGGAGAAATAAGGCTGTGTGTGGATTTCAGAAATTTAAACAGAGCATCCTTAAAGGATAATTATCCACTGCCTAAGATGGATCACATCCTGCAGAAGGTGGTTGGAGCTTCTAGGATGTCAATGATGGATGGATTCTCTGGTTATAACCAGGTGGCTGTACTTCCAGAAGATCAAAAGAAGACTACTTTCACCACACCATGGGGTACATTTATGTATGCCAGGATGCCTTTTGGATTGATTAATGCAGGGGCCACTTTTCAGAGGGCCATGGACATCGCTTTTGTTGGGGAGCAGGATAAATTCTTGGTAGTCTACCTCGATGATATCACTGTACTTTCAAAGAATGATACTGAGCACATTGAGCATCTGCGTAGAACCTTTGAGAAATGCAGAAGGTATGGTCTCTCTCTAAATCCTCAGAAGTCATTATTTGCATTCGAAGAGGGTAAAATTTTGGGGCACATTGTGACTAAAGATGGGGTGAAGATAGATCCGAAGAGGGTAGAGGTTATAAATGGTATTTCCCTTCCTAGAAATAAGAAGAAGGTGCAGGTGTTCCTAGGATGTATTAATTTCCTAAGAAGGTTTATTCCTAACTATGCTGAAATAGTTAGACATATAACTGACATGCTGAAGAAAGATAATGAAGTTAAATGGTCCCAAGAATCACTAGAGGCATTTACCAGGATAAAAAATGCTTTTGCAGAAGCCCCTGTGCTAGCTGGACCAGATTATGCTAAACCTTTCATGATCTTTTCTTTTGCATCACCTCATACAATAGCAGGAGTTTTATTGCAGAAAAATGAAGAAGGGCACGAGCAGCCCATTTCCTTCTTCAGTCAGGTGCTCCATGATGCAGAATTAAAGTACAACATATTAGAAAAGCAAGCATATGCCTTAGTGAAATCCCTCAAAGCATTCCGCATATATATCTTGCAGTCCCATATCACTGCATTTGTGCCTGCAGCTGCTGTAAAAGATATTCTTATTCAGGGGGATAGTGAAGGAAAGAGGGGGAAGTGGATTGCCAAGATACAGGAGTATGAATTAGACATCTGCACTACTAAGCTGATCAAAGGACAAGGGCTTGCCAAAATGTTATCTGAATCAAACTATCAAACTCTGGGTATAAAATTGTCCATAATATCAAGTGAGGAATCTGAGGAGAAAGAAGAGCGACATGGAATTGAGGTAGCTACTCCGGAGACACATATAAAGTACCTCACCAGTCAGTGGTACAAAGAGATAGTGGAATATCTCCTCACACTCAGCCGCCCTCCAAGTTGCGATAAAGCTAAATACAGAACGTTAAGATTAAAATCACAGAAGTACATAGTCGCCAATGGCCGGCTATACTGGCGAGATCCCTCAAGCATCCTACTCCTGTGTCTCACAGAGGATGAGGTAGAGAGTATTATAGCTGAATTTCATGAAGGAATATGTGGGGGACATTACATCTGGAGGGCCGCTGCTCACAAAATCCTGAAGGCTGGTTTCTATTGGCCCAAGATTTTTGGAGATGCTTTTGCCCGGGTAAGAGCCTATGAGAAGTGTCAGAAATTTGCTGAAAGGTAGAAGTTGGCACCTCTGCCCATGATTCCCGTGCACGTGGAAGAACCTTTTAGGAAATGGGGAATTGATTTTATAGGTGAAATACACCCTCCATAAAGTGGTCAGCATAAGTGGATTTTAACTGCCACTGATTATTTCACAAAATGGGTGGAAGCCATACCTGCGAGGAACACCACAGATACCGTGATAATAAAATTCATGGAAGAAAACATCATATCCAGGTTTGGCTGCCCTGCCAGAATAGTGACTGATAATGCCCAGGCCTTCAAGTCTGCAAAGTTTGTGAGTTTTTGTCAGCAGTATAACATCACGCTAAGACACTCTACAACCTATTATCCACAAGGAAACAGCTTGGCAGAATCTTCCAATAAGACCCTTGTGAGGGCACTGAAGAAGGATATAAATGAAAATAAGAAAAATTGGGATTCCCAATTGAAATTCGCTCTGTGGGCCAACAGAATTATCAGCAAGAGAGAAACAGGGAAATCTCTATATGAATTAGTATATGGGAGGGCAGCAGTATTCCCTATATATTTAGCCCTACCAGTAGCTCGATTCATGCAGGAAAGTCAAGAAGAGCCTGATGATATGACCAGGAGAATAAATCAGCTGGTGGAATTGGAAGAAACACGGAACCGGATAAGTCAAAGGCTGAAAGAGTATCAGGATAAGATGAAATACCTTTTTGATCAGCATGCTAAGGACATGAATCTGCAGATTGGAGATTTAGTACTCAGATGGGATATCCGGAGAGCTGAAAAAGGGAAACATGGAAAATTCAACCCACTCTGGTTCGGTCCTTTCAAAATCATGGGATAGGGAGGTAACAACACTTTTAAGTTGGAGAATTTACAGGGTGACTTGCTTGACGCCCCTGTAAATGGTCAGTTTCTTAAACCCTACTTCCAGTTCTAATTCAGGAAGAGATAGCTTGATGTATCATACTGTATATTAGTTTCCTGTTTTCCCCGTTGTTTGAATAATGTGGGTGCCGTGGTGAATTATGAAAAAGGAAAAGTAGAAGTGCTGAAGAGCAGAGTTCACACAAAATATTATCAGGTGGTCTGTGAAGTTCTCGACATGCTCAGGGATGAACATGCTGTCCCCAAGTGGAGCCAATGTTGATCATGTCAGCATTCTATTGAAATTTTGATAAGCAACCTCACATAAACCTTTCAAACCCACTCTTTTTGCCCTGAGAAATCCGTTTTATGCTTATCGTTACCTTCTCCCAGCCTCAAGATTGCATAAAAGGGGCGAAATCCCACATTATAACATATTTAAGGCCTAGCCCCTGCACCTTCTTCTCCACATGACCGAAAGCCAAAACCGAGTGCTAGTCATGAAGGCGCTTATCACATACATAGATTGGGCACGTTTATAACCGTTGATCTGTGCAGATCCGACAGAATTCGCAAGTCTTCATTGCACCTGTGGCCCACTTCGTTCATCGCCCGAATATCCTATCCGCCGTCCGTTTAAACCACAAATCAATGGCTCACAGTACATCCGTCCCCGATGGTCCCCGCGCCGTACACTGTGCAAAACCCGCCCAGTTTCTATCACACCGCTTTTAGGCAGTAGGCGGTATTTTATTTTTCAGAGCGATTCCATACATAGTTTTCCGCGTGTGTCCGCGTACGGCTCAAAACCGCCTGCTCATCGTGCGTTATAGTTCGGCAGCGGACGTGGCGCGATATCGCTGTGAGCCGTCTGATCTGGGGCGGTCCATCCAACGGTAGTCGCTCCACGAAGCTGCACGGGTGTTAATCCAAGTCAACAGTGCACCTAGCCCACCATTTCATCGCCCTCCAATACGTTTTCCACCGTCGATCTCCTCCTGAGATCGGACGGTCCAGATTAATCGCTCGTCCACCACGGGCTTTCCCGCCACATCATCATTCCATGCATTCTTGTCGCGTTTTTCTCCGTCTCCCTTATGCATTTCATTCAAAGGCCCAAGTGTCATGTTTTAGCATTCTACCAAATTCCACCATGACTATCTTTTATAGTCATGCTGCATTTTCCGCCACCCTGCATTGTTTCACCATTTCGTCACATCCGCCATCCCCATGCATGGTTTTCCTAACGAGTTTGCGGGTTTTTGCAGGGTTACAGTGGTGGAAAAATGCCATGATTTACAGTATTTATTGCAGTAGCAGAGCACATCAAAGGACTATTTTTTAGAGGCTGTAATCATGGAGAAAGGCCTGGGAAGGTATGTTGACAAGACTTCCATTAAAGAAGCAGGGTTGAAATCTATCAAACCCTCCAGAGTCATTCAAAGCACAGATTGTGCAGATGGAGGCATTAATGGAGCAGCAGAGAAATATCAGTGAATGATCGAGGAATTCAACGATCAACATTGAAGATCTTAAACCGTAATTCAGGGTTTAGAAGGCAGAGGGTGCCTTCATGACATTTTATAAACTTTCTTTTAACCTTCATTTTCTTGGGAAGAGACTGGAATATTCCTGTAGGATTCTGTTACTGAAACATTACGAAGGAATTTTGATTGCATTTATTTCAGAAAGAAGGCCACAGAGTACAAACAACATTACAAATTCATCGAGCAGTATGGGCGTGCACGTTTCTGCCATCTTGTTTTAATGAGGCAAATTAAATGTTCATCACCTACTCCCTTTTCGAGTGTTCTTTTTCTCCTATAAAGCTCCCAAAGAGCAGATGATTTAGGGTTCCAGATTTTATCAGAAAATTATGCAGTGAAAGGATTTTTGTATACATTTTGTTGAACTCTTGTATGAAGGTTCAGAGCCCGTAGGGTCTCAGTGAGGAGGAGTTCCATCTGTTAAGAGGATTCTGGTCTTTGGTATTTCACAGTTTGTAACTTTCTCTTATATGTGTTATTTTAATAGATCATTTCATTTCATCCATCTTTCCTATATCATGTTTCTGGAATGCGAGTGGCTCACTGATTTTTGGTATGGATTTATCCTAGTTGATACCCATGCTCGGATTAGTCAAGCGCTTTAAATATGGCTCAGTCATGATATTCTGTTTCACTATTCATCTAAACCATACTTCTGCTATATTAGTTTCTTTGGGAGGGTGTTTTTAAAACGCTATTGTCATGAATGGATTCTTAAATTGGTAAGTCCATTACATGGTGGTATTGTGTATCTGGATATCAGCTCAATGACAACTAATACTCTCTCAATATTTCATTCACTACATACACCTTCTGATAATTTATTTCTGTGAGGTATTTCTGAATCGACCCTCTTTACAGTAAGCTGTCTCTGAATTGTCTGTTGCTTTTATATTGGAGTTTTGCATGTTGCCTCTGCAGTATTCCTTTTCATGTGTTAGTTTCTGAAGGTCTTGGTCCCATTCAGATTAATATTCCTTGTTTCCAGGAAGTAGCATGAGAGCTTTTTATTGATAACTCCCTCTGTTATACCATACGCTCCTTGCTAATATAAGATGTCCTAGGCACTAGTCTTTCACAACTCAAGGCTGTCTCTAGGAACGACAACACGAGGCATAGGCACTACCAAGATTTTTGGATTCATCTACAGGGATTGTTGTAATGATGAGTGCCAGATGGGCTAGTGTCGCCAGAGATGATGATGGTTACTTACTAGTCTTGTAACACTAGTGGAAATGGGGCCAAAATATGACGTCACTTTGTCGGTTATACTACTCAACTTCGTCTATTATCTGATGAACTCGAGACATAGATATCGTAGGTGGGATTTCGTTGGATATTCGACCACCAGGAAATCGTCGGACTTGTACATCGAATATCCACTGTCCTTGATACCAAATAAATCGTCGGTTAACCGGGAATTTGTTCGGCGTATAGTCTTCGAATAGGTGACTTGTTTTTTGACGTATAGTCATCAAATTGGCGACGTTTTGTTCGACGTGTCGTCGTCGAATAGGCGAAGTTTTGTTCAACGTATAGTCATCGAATAGGTGACATTTTTTTCGATGTATAATCATCGAATATGCGACGTTTTAATTTGTAATCAAGGTCGAATACTCGACATCCATCTGTTGGATGTGTTTATCGAATATCGAACCATCATACATTGGTTAGCCAATGTTGTGACTTTTCATTCAAAAAATATGCTATGGATTTGGTGATATTTTTCATCAGACGGGAGACGAATATCTGAAACTGGTTCGTTGATGATGGCTGACGAATATCTGACACTTGTTAAATGTACATTCAATATTTGAAAACTTATTATTGAAAAATAATGGAAGAGGCTCCAAGGAATGGTCGTTAACTTTAACAAGGCATTTTCCTTTTGAAGTTCTGGAAAATTTGATTTCAATCTAACTCAGTCTAGACCTTTAATGTAGATGTGACCCAATTACTCAGATTATGGTTCAGGCAAAAAAATTGGAGAATTTGTAATTGTCATGTGTTTCAATTCAAGAATTCGCTCAAATGAAATAATGTACATGGGATACGAGCTTCAACAATGTTGTGCCAAAAGAGGATTGGCATGCAATCTACATAGAATTGTAGTACAATCCTCTTCTGGCACAACATTGTTAAACCTCGTATCCCATGTACATTATTTCATTCGAGTGAATTAATATTGAATTGAAACACATGACAATTACACATTCTCCAATTTTTGTTGCTCGAACCATAATTTGAGTAATTGGGCTATATCTACATTAAAGGTCTAGACTGAGTTAGTTTGAAATCAATTTTTACAGAACTTCAAAAGGAAAATACCTTGTTAAAGTTAATGACAATTCCTTAGAGCCTCCTCCATTTTCCCAAACTTCATCTTCAAAACCAGGAAATAATGAATAGATAGAGAGGACAAGTATATTTAATTCTAAGAAATAGGATGCACATTACGATATATAAAAGGGCTAGTTTTCTCAAATAATAAGAACCACCAACCAAATTCCTAATAACAATAACGAAAAAATTGTGATGATGTACTGGACCCTCTCTAATTGCAAGGAAAAAAGAATTAAATCAGGAATCCAAAGGAATATAGGGATAAAGGAGGCCAACTTATCCTCCTTAGATTATCTTATCCTCTCCCTTACTCCCCCTCCCTCTCATCCCTCTCTACCCCTCCCCCTCTCTCCCTTAGTCCTCAATCCATCACCCCCTTACTCCCTCATCCCCTTCTCGCTCGACCCCTTCTCCTTGATTTCCTTCAGCTCCAACCTCCCCTTCCTAACCATCCTCCCCCTCTCTCCCTCTTCCCTCACTCCATCACTCCCTCACCCCTCACTTCCTCGCTCCCTTCCTCCATCATCCCTTTCTCCCTTTATCCCCTTCTTCCTCACCCCCTTCTCCTCGCTTACCTTACACTTCACCATACTCCACCTCCCCCACTTCCCCATCTCCCCCCTGCCCTCATGTAATACCATCCTTCACTGCCCTCACGTCATATCATCCTTCACTGTACTCTCGACTATTGATGTCTCCAATGGATAGCAGGTGGATCAGTGCTGACACAACCTGATTACAAGGATCAGACATCACACGGTAAGAGATATCCTGTCGTGTGTAATATTTAATCAACTCCAGTATAGGGAAGACGCAATAATGCAAACAAGTGGTGCTGGTAAGAGGGGTGGCGTGGGATGCAGCAGGCTTTACCTATGCACGATGGCTTGTCACACGATCAAGTCTTTTCCAAGGATGTAGAAACCCTATGTGTGCATGCTGAATTTAATTTTGAAGCACATGAGCAATTTTTTCAAGCGCGCAACCATTAATATACAACAACTCACGTCTGATCTAGGGAAGGTTGCAATCATGAGGATGAGCAGGGTTGTGAGAAGGAGCTATCAACTCGTTAGCAGACATTAGTGCTATATAAATAAAAATGGGCATCTACATAAAAAAGGTAAAGCAACGGTTCTATTCTCGAGAGGCTGACAGGTCGGCTTGGTGAGTTGTCTGGGGTGGTGTTGTGAGAGTTGGGAGGCTGAAAATAGGTGTATAATTTCAAGCCTTATCATATCATGTACCAAGTTTAAGGGCAGAGTGATCCTGGACTTTAGGTGTCTATTCCTGTGGCTTGCTGAGGATAACTCAGGGTAACGGAATTGGGATATAGGAAGTGCTGAGAAAATTCAGGTCTGGGCAGATACTTTGAAGCAACTGGGTGAGGGAGTTGTGCACTGTGTGAATACCTGTATGAAGAATCATATAAAAACCAGTGGTCACCCCGTGCTGAATTATCAAGATTCTAGGTGGTACTCAGAGACTGCGGGTTGGGACATAGCATTTGGATCTTGTTTCTACAATCAGACTTCTGAAGCGGTGGAATTAACAGTGAGAGTTAGTAAGGGTTATAACATGCAAAGGACTACAAGGTGAAGGGAGAAGAAATATAATAGTACTGAGATAGACAACATCATGGAGATGGAGGTGGAGGCCTAGGGAGTAAGACACAAACACACAAGGAGGGAAATTGAATGCATCATGCCCCTGACGAATGTTTCCCCACAAAACTCCAACCAATGTGAATGCGAGCATTTGGATTTATGGGACTGCATGGAGGACTTGAAGAAAAGCCTGCAAATGAAACAAAAGGAGGACTTGGACTGTAGAGAGAAAGAAGTTGAACATAACAGAAATATCCTCCAACTGAAGGATGAAATCTATGCTTTGCAGGGCCAAGTCGAAGACCTGAAGATCCAGCATAAAGGGAATCTCACAACCTATAAAAAGGAGTTGAGTGACATCGATTTGAACAGGCTTTCCAACCTTGAGAATTAATTGAATTTTAATTTCTATGTGTAAATTTGCATGTGTGTTTTTTCTCGGAAAATACTGTAGGATATACAACATAGAAACAACAATATCAAAGATGAATTTTGTAATTTTGGAAGTCATTTGGGCCAACTCAGCTATGTGTTAGCCTCCACAATGTCCCAAGGTTGAAAGGATATCGATGAAGGTAACCTCAAACCATGTTTTTAGTTTGGAAGTTAGCCCTACAAAACCAGAGAGGGCTCTCTCTATGAAAATATTAGACAAGGATTTGACTGGTGCAAGAATGGATTTTAGGCTAGATAGTTAAACTCCGGGGTTTTGAAATATTTAGGGTTTTTTCTGCTCGATTGGGAGTGAAAATCAGGGAATTATGTCAAAGTTTCAAAGGTTTCAACTACAAGCAATATAGAGGAGCAAGGTAGCTATGCTTTTGTGATGGCTTAGGAGTTTTTCGGTGTAGTTTATGGTTTTAAAGAGCAATAATATATTAATGAGAATCTACACCATGAATTCATTAATTAAGAAGATATAACACAAAATTATATTCCTAACAAAACAGAGCTTTATGAAAATAATTCTGCTTAAAGCCTCTTAGAAAAATAATTGAAGATCAAAGATATGGTAATGAGACAAGTATATCATTCATATAAATCTATAACAAAGAGAAAAAATTGTCACAAACTCACGACACGATAATTCCCGAATAATAGTTGCAACTGTCCTTTTCTTTCCTGTAAAAATTGGTTAAGGACAAGCTACAAGACTTTCACCCTCTGATGTCCAACCATAAAAATGACTGAAAAATCCATACATATAGACTCAAAAACAACTTCCCCTCTCTCAGGAGTTGAATCCCTTAGTTTAGGAATAGCTCACAAGAATCTCTCAACAAAACCCTAATGATTAGGGAGGTTAAAACAAATCCTCCATTTAGAGTTTGGCTGACCTGCTCCTCATCAATGATGTCCAAAATTACATCAAAGTGACTATAAAAATACCATTTACCCTTAATTACATCACATCAACATAATACTAGAGTAATTACATCATCAAAACTGAAATTGACTAAAGAAAACTCAAAATTTGCACAAACATGAAAAAGCGCAACACATCTCTACAAAAACGCAACGAAAGCACAACGCATGCACACCGAAACAAATGATGATCACTTTGGTAGCAAGGAATGGCTGATTTGAGTGTAAGAATGATTTTTCTAATGGAGTGGTGTTTTCTTGAAGATGGAATAAGCAAATGAGAAGCTCCCTTGGTCTTTAAATAACTTGGAAATCGATTCCTCTTCATAGTGGTTTTGTGGCCCCACCATGCTCTTTCATTTTTTTATTTGAAACTGCAGCTTCATAACCTTATGAAACATATTACATGATGAAAGGAATGAAAATAAACTTTTGAAAGTTTATTGAACATTTTTAACAATTACTACTCCTTCGATGCTGAATTTAATGGTGAAATGACTGATTTTAATGATTTGACCCTAAGACCTAATGGTGACATTACATGAAATGAGTTGAATGATGACCATGGTGATGTGACTAAGATGGTGATGGAGATATTTCAGTGATGACTCATCAAAATGAATTATGGTAAGAACAAAACATGGACTTAAAGGAGTAGTAACACACCTAGACACACTAGCAAGTGACCAAATTTTTATTTGAAGACCTACTAAAACCATAAAAATTTGACCAAAGACCCTAACAAAATCTTGTAAGAGCACATTTGATCACTAGTGACTGGCAGGGCTGGCATACACTAACATTGGCTCCAACTAGGGATGGTAGCTCCTTGGAGGTGTCAATAACACCGTATACCAAGTAGCCTTATCCATTGGGCATGGAGTCAAAAATCAAAAGATCAAACTAAATATTGAAAATTTATTGAAAAACTGAACTGAATTGACTAAAAAAAACTGACTACTCACTGCAAGAACACTTACAGAACTTATTGATGGCAACATATCATCGATATCTTAAGGCCTTCACCTCGGGCTTCAAATCCTGATGATAACCACCCACCTGCTAAAGATATATATACAATCATGTGAAATAATCCATCCAATGTTACCAATCCAACAAATGGCTACTTACTAGAATCACACTCATATTTTCCTTGAATAGGTGGAGAAAACAAAATATAGGCCACTCCAAGTGTCCACTGAGGATGTGCTCATGATCAATAAATACAAGAAAAGTCATCTCCCCTATTGACTGTGTTATCAAAAAATTGTACTTGATTGGCTGCTTATCAAACAACTCAGTGTAACTGTTTCAAAACACTTTTAACTAAAGCTTAGCCTCTTCAGTTTGAGAGGGCTCTCTCAAGGGGGTTTTATGATATTGAATAATGATAGTACTAGATGGCTAACTCTATGGAAATTGTAACTTTTTTTTAATGATTGCAGGTTGAAAAGAATGCAGGGTTGCTACCATTGGGCTTATGGACTCAACAATCAATATTTTCAGTGACAAAGGTTCTTCAACATGGAAGCTGAGGCAGATAGAGGTCTTTAACAGAGGAAACTCACACATAAAACATAGGAAAACATAGTCATTTCATCACTAAAGGAAGTCAGAGCACAAAATTATGAATTCTGAGTAATAGAGATGAAATCTACTGCAAGTGATAAAACATAAAGATATAGATCAATAAGACATCAAAAACCTCATGAGAATCTCAGGTCTGTCGAGAAGAATGTCACTTTGTATTACTGATATAGGTCAAAAACATAAAAGCAACAATTTGGTGCAAATGTTCTACAACCATTTACTACTTCGATGCTTTGTCTTTAAATAGACATTCTTTACAACAAGGATGATCTTCCTGGTGGCTAGACCATCAAATTCTCCTATGACACCTTTCATAATTGAAATACATAACTTCTAACGGAAAATTGACAACTATACCTTAAAGAAACCATCTCCTAATAAGACTCTAACTCCTATGATTACATTTCTTTATTCTATCTGTAAAATAGTTACATGATGGTTATAAAATAAGTATCACATGCCCAAAATATACATGACAGAGTTTATCTCCACTTTACATATTTAAAACCCTCCTAGATTTATGGAGCATGACCCTATTTTTTAGGAAAAGATGACCCTTATCTTCAACATTGTTTTGACTGATAACCTATCTTCATAGCACTTCCTTCAAGTCATCAATATCTGATGTTAGGCTCCCATGACATGATGAAGGACTCCAACTAGCCAAAAACTACTTTTAGGATGCTCAAAACCTCCAACAATTACTTGCTATGAAAATAGGACTATTTCGTAGCGAGTTTTGGTAGCATGGAAAAAATGGCTTTTGCATCTATTTACTTCGCTCCTTTGTTGTTCCATGATGTTAATCAAGTCATGAAACATCACCACCATGAATCCCCCTCCTTGAATCATGCAAAAATTGAGTTTAGAAGCAAAAAGGCTGCTAGAGGTTTTTTCGTAGCGTATTTGTGGCTTTAAGCTTGAGGTACACTACGAAATTGTGTAAAAAACCAGAAATTTCCCCTTTCAAAACTGTCTTCAAAAACTGACCTCCAGCTACAAAATATTGATTCTTTGCATGTAATGAACCTTCTAAGGCATGTTCAATCTCAACCTATTCCTCCTGTGGTGTTTCTTCCTCATTAGGAATCAGTTGAGCTATAGTCTCTTCTACCACTGTCATCTGTAAACCTTTCTTTTCCAATTCTTCATGAATCGGCTCCAATTGCTCTTGAAGATATTTCACTTGATCCTTCTGTGCCATGTTCTTGGATTGCAGGTTCACCTTTTTGATGTTCTTTACCTCTCTTCTTAGTGGTTGAGACCACTTTATCAGTTTTTCTGTATTTTCCAAGGTCTTTGAGACACTTGTGACTTGATCTACCTAGATCTTTCTCATTTGTTCAAACTGAACCCCTTCAGCTCTATGCTTCTTTGCCTCTTTCCTCAAGACTGATATCTATTCATGTGCCTCTTTCAACTTCTCCTTAAGGGTTTCAACTTATGATTTTTCAGTGATTTTATCTTTACCCTTCTTTGGTTTAATGACCAGTAATTCCTTTGCAGGTGAGGAGAGGTCTATGATGCTTGGTGGTGGCTGAGCAGCTTCACTAACCTTCTGAGTCTCTTTGAAGCTTTCCATGACCTTTTTTTCATGTCTTATCATTGGATTTATAGGTTGAAACATGAAACCAACACCATCACCTGCAAACTCTAATTTTTTAGCTGTTTTCCTTTCTTTAGCTTTCTTCCTCCCTCTTCAACATCTTCAGCTTGGACAATGGGAGTTTCTTCAATATCAATTGCATGCAAGATGTCCTCTAAGTTACCTTTAACCACTGTTTGGTGTTATAGGTAAATTTAGGCATCATTCCCAATGACCTCGTTAACTGCGCATCATCTCTAGGACCAATGAATAAGGGTCTATCATTCCCTATCATTTCAAGTTGCTACATGCCCTAAGACAAGAACAAGAAAAATCAAGCATGACTTTCATCAAGCAGAGGTTTCCAAGGTTTGAAGTTTATTAGATAGCATATGAGAGCTCACCAACGCTGCCTCTAAGGGGACTAAGTGTGTTGCATATGCAGGTAGCCCCATGCAAGGCTACTCTGCAAAGCACTTATCGACATCTATGGGTGCATTAGTCACATTGGGAACGAAATTTTCATTGTTCCGGAATCTCCACTTGGCCAGTGCCTTCTAGAAGAGTTCACATGTGTCAAGCTTCGAATCCAAGTGTCCATTTGACATCTACAAGATTGGGAACATGCCTTGCCTATTATTGGAAAGTCATTGATTGTAAAAAAACCTTCAGCTCATTTATAAATTGAGCACATATCTGAGTGTTTGAGAAGGAAGATTTTGAGTAGAGAAATGCTGGTGGATTTTCAATTGAGAGTTAGATTTGTGTAATAGCTACTGGAGAGATTTATACTGTGATGGCACTAGGGATGTTGCTGGAAGGGTCACTTCAAATCAGTCACTAGGTTGTAACCTCTCCTTCTATCATCAATAAAGAATACATCTTACTTTTCCCTATATGCATCTGTATTGGCTTTGATTTTCCATATTGTAAGATCTTAGTTTATGTATATGGTTTATGCTTTACTGATTTAGCTAACTAACTTGAATAGACATCTGTATTATTTCTATCTTCTGCTGTTTTAGTGTTCTTTCTTGTAGGAAGCATTTTTCCCACAAACCGCTTGAATTTGAAGCTACAACGGAAGTGACAGAAGGAGCCATTTAGAAGCGCTTGGATTACAAGTAAGCCTCTAACCTTTTCTGTGTGTCTGTTCTGAGTTAGGAGAAGTAGTCATATATTCTTTAATATGTTGTTCTAGACTATCACCTGTCTAGGGAAGTGTGTTTTATCCATAATTCATAATTCTGTCCAACAAATTGGCGACTCCGCTGGGGAGAATTTCTCTCAAATCTAGGTGATTTAGCCTATGATTTTCTTTGTTTATCCACCCAATAGTTGTTATTCACAAATATCAAACTTTTTCAAATCTTAATTTGCAAAAGAAGTGTGTTAAATAGTGGTGTTTTTGCTTATACACTGCGCCCACCGCACTCTTGGACGGGACACAGTGCTTTGCAGAGCACTGTCTCCCTTTCAAGCCTGCGTTGCAGAGCACTGTCTCCCCTTAGAGACTGCGTTGACTCTTGAAACCATCCAGATTCCCTTCAATTTTTCTTTGAAAGTTGATTCAGTTTGTTTGCTGTTGTGTTTTGAAGAGTTTGAACCTCATATTGACCAGTGAATCTATATATTTCTTCCTCTGAAATAAAATTTGTTCAATGTTTGTTTAAAGCGTTTTTCTTTATCATTGACGAATTAATTTCAAAGTATTTTCATTGTCACATTAGATCCATTTGCTTTTGAAAAAGGAAATTGTCGTAAATTCTTCATTTCCTGATAGGAGAAATTGTTGTTTAATTCCACATTTTTCCTTCAAAAGAGAAATTGTTGTTTATATTCGTCATTTCTCAAAAGTAAAAGGCATTTTTTTTTGTTGATTTAGTGCACTTAGTTTCTTTTCTGCAGTCATAACATTAAAGGAACTGAAAAGAAAAACCTGCATTTTCATGTAGAGGTTTGTGTGTTTTTCAAAAGGAACAATTAGGAAATCTGTGTTTAGTTTTTGTTCTTTGATTTGTTTGCTCGCAAATTGATTGCTCTTTCCCTCTAGTAGCTAGGATTTTCATTGAAAACTAAAAGTGAAAGATTGCTTATCATTCTCAGTTTGAATTTTAGGAATTTCTAATACATCATCGTGGTGAATATTTGAAAGGAAAATTGTTAAGCAAGACCAACATAAAATTAATCTCAATTTACCTAACAAAGCATTGGAACCATAACGATAACATTTAGAAGGTCGAGGCTAGAGACTTGTTCTGGCATCGTAAAACATAGCAACTATCGTTAAGTTGTCTGCGATACATTCCAAGTGTTATACCTCACTACACGTACGTAAGTATATCGTAGCTCTTCCACGTACTTTTGGGTATGTCGGACGATGTTTTAGTACGATAAGTATAAAGGGGTGCTCTCACTGTGCGGTTTCGCATCAGACAACGCTAATACGGACTTGGGCCTCCACCTACCTTCAGGTATATTTGGGAGGAAAAATTTTAGGTGCTATCCATCCATAGTGAATTGAGTCGGCTGCCTTGTAAATTGTGATACACCAAACACAACATTGAGGGAGATTTCCTGCCCGTACTTCTTGGTTCGCCAGGAGGTATTCTGCAATTCATAGTTTCTTGGTAAACCCTTTTGCCTAGAATTACCCTTTTATTTTGTTTATTTATTTTTGGTTAAAATAAATCTGTAAATGTGGAAGAACAAAATCCTTTCCCCCATCGTTTGCGTAAACTAGCATTAAAACCACCTTTACCACCAGAAGTTACTCTTGGTCGGTGAAGGCAACATCACTCAACCGAAACCAATACTATTGGTACCTCTGGTGAAGCATCATTTTCCCATATACCAGAGTTGGCACAAGTTGTTTCTTCAAATCCTGGTTTTTCTACTGTTGTCGAGACAAAGTCCTCACAGCTACACGTGGTCACGATCCATCCAATCTGTGAGACCATACCTCCCGAACTCAACGTTGTTCAATTGGAAGTTGATTCAAATCCCATTGTGCTTTAGGGGGAAACTATTATTGGTCAAACTAGACATCATCCCCAGGACCAATGAAATAGGGTCTATCATCCCCTTATATTTCAGTTTCTATATTCCCTAAGTGGAGAAAATCTTGATCCCGGAGTCAAACAACCGGAAGTTGTTCCTGTATTGGTCACTCCAAAATCTATTGTAGCCATTGAGTCTCCCATATCATGCAGTCAACCACTTGAAATATACTTTGGGCCTAACGACGAAGTTCTTCCACCCGGTTTGATTTCGATTGAATAAATATGACAAGACGAGACACCTTTAACTCCAACTCATTTTTGGTAGGAGCTTTACCTGTACGAGTCTTTTCCTCTATCACCTTCCTCTGCTTTTGTTGATCTTGTTTCACTTCGAGTTCCAATAGATTCTATAGAGTATGCATTGGGTCATTTTACCATGGCTGAGATAACATCCCAGACTGAACCATCTATTCCAGCTGTGAAAACATGTTTTTTTGCTTCATCTTCGATGTTTTGTCCATTGACTTCACCCATGTCATCATTTGGAATCCTATCATTTGGAATCCTCAGAAATTCCAAAATTCAATGGAAACCCTGGAGAAGACCCGTCAACGCATGCTATAACTTATCATTTGTGGTGTTCATAAAACTCCTTAAATGATGACTCTGTTAGACTACATATTTTCTAGCACACACTCACTAGTCCAACTGCACAATGAGGATGGTTCTTTTACTGTGTCAACCTCGTTAAAAAATGAAACAGATTTTGCGGATAGTTCTTTTTTCTTGTGTCAACCGCGTTAAAAAATGAAACAAGTGCCTTTGAGGAAAGTTATTTTACTGTGTCAACCTCGTTAAAAAATGAAACAGGTCATGAGCATGGTTCTTTTCCTGTGTCAAGCTCGTTAAAAAATGAAATAAATCCTCATCTATAATGAACCTTCATTCCATCCAGCTATCAGTAACTAGTATTCTACTTAGGTGAATGAAATGAAGCTTGGGGGGCATCTGATTTTGTAGGGGGCATTCGACATGTGCTCTTGCAGGGGGCATTCAAAACATTCTTACCAATTGCACGCAATCGACTGCTGAAGTTCAGGGGCAAAATTAGGTTCAGAGCTCGAAAATGCAAATGGTAACTATGGAATGGTAAAAATTAATAGTAAAACTCTTTTTAATAATCATTTAATTATTTTCAAATTAAATTGATTGCTATGAATATGGTTTTATTATGTTTTTTATCATGAAACAGGTATTTTTAATCCATTTGATGTTGTTCTAAATAGGTCTTACAACTAATGAACAGATTAGTCGCACATATTTATTTCAAGAATGATTTGACCACAAAGCATAACTTTTTCTCCTTATTTTTCGAGCTTTGCTAAAAACGAAAAAGGATTTGAAGCACATTTTTATCTCTTTTTTGAGCTTCTATAACAGCGAAAAAGGAACCCATAGAGTCTTCTTTCAACTCTTTTCAGACTCTGATAATGTGAAAATATTGCCAAGAACTTGTCTTTTCGAGTTCGTAAAAGTAAATGAATCGATATCTACTCAGTATAACTTTAACCCTTTTCCGGACTGAGATAGATTATTTACAAAAAAGGAATACCTTGGTTAAACATGACCAAAGAGGTTATCTCAAATATTATTTTACACTTTTTCAGATCTGAGTGACAAATTTACGAAAATGTACTTATGGAGTTTTCTTTCGTCCACTTTTTCAAACTCTCTAAATATGAAAAAGGACCGGGCTATCATTGTCGTTAAGCTTGTTAAAACATAAAATAGCGACGGGCTTGTCGATCATGGAAAGAATCGAGTTTCATTCATCGCTAGACTCGTTAAATTATTAAATAGTGATACTTTATTCACCCGAAGGGTTGAATTATAGATCAAGAAAAATTTATCCTGCTTAAGCTTGTTAAAAAATAAAGAGGTACTGGTCGACAAATGATCGAGGAAAATTTGGAAAAAGTGAGCAAAATTTCTTTATGGTAGCAAGTTGCTCTTGAACATGACACTTCCTTCACTCCATGTCCGTGATTGTTTGGGTTGGGTAATCATCTTGACGGTTCATTTCGGTTTTGGGTCAATGCTGCCAACTCATCACAGTGTCGCCGATATGTTCAAGAGAAGTCATTCAGTGAATAAACTCATCCTTCTGCAATACTCGTAAACCTTTATTCTCATGATCGTCATCCCTGAAAATTTCTATATCAAGTCATACCCTTGTCTCCAAAATCAGTAACTCTCGTTTCGCAATAAGGTGACTTCCTGTCTACAACAAATAAATATCCAGGAAGTTCACTTAGAAACATCAGATTCCAGTACCATGAGGCTTGTTACAGCAACGACAAGATCCTCACTTCTGGACCTTTGACTGAAATATTTTGTTGGGCGTTCGACATCAAATCATCTATTCACGCCTTACGAAATGTACTGCAGTACCATGAGGACCATTTTAATTAATGGTGGTTCTCTCGCGTTTGTTAACAACCCACATCATTGGCTAGTAATCAAATGATGTCTTTCCATGTTTGACAACAAATCATATATTCGCATGGCTAAACTTGCACCCAAATGATCGAGTGAATGAGATAAGAAGACCCCGGATCTAGTTTCAGTGATCTGGGCTGCGATTTCAGGATTTTTGTACACATCATCTGTACAGTGACCTTACATACAGATCTTCATCCAAACATGGGCCTATATCTGTAGGCATATCTACATTGGGCAAGATTCCAATGTCGACGACTTTATAAATTATGTACATGTTATTAGATTGTTTATGTGCTGAAAATGGGAATGCCTACCCTCAAAAATTATGATCAAAGAGGATATATCATGATATAATGTATTGTAAGATTGATGCAGGTGACCACTTCGCTTCATCTCCATCCCATCACAATGTAAAGCATCTCAATCAAATGTTTTTATTATTTTGACCTCATGCTTTAGGGGGAAATTTGTTATAGGTCAATTTGGGCATCATTCCCAATGACCTGGTTAACTGCGCATCATACCCAAGACCAATGAATAAGGGTCTATCATTCCCTATCATTTCAAGTTGCTACATGCCCTAAGACAAGAACAAGACAAATCAAGCATGACTTTCATCAAGCAAAGGTTTCCAAGGTTTGAAGTTTATTATATAGCATATGAGAGCTCACCAACACTGCCTCTAAGGGGACTAAGTGCGTTGCATATGCAGGTAGCCCCATGCAAGGCTGCTTTGCAAAGCACTTCCCAACATCTATGGGTGTGTTGGTCACAATGGGAGTGAAATTCTCATTGTTCCGGAATCTCACTACAAGGAAAAGACCCTCTAGCGGATGTTTTTGAGGAACCACAAAGAAAAATACCCCATACATCCGTTTGTAGCGGAGGTTACTAGAGGAGGTTGGCGGGCAGAGGGTTTTGCGGATGTTTTCCTATCGGTGCTCTTATCGTTAAAACTCGCCCCGGTGCTCTCAAAAAACGAACGCATTGGTGTAGACAAAATCATTGGCACACCGGACACCATGCACTCTATACACACCTGCCCGGTGCGTCATAATATAATAGAGCACCGGTGCCTCACAAATCGTCCACGTAGGTGCATTATAAAACACAACGCCAACACCGAAACCACCCGGTGCGGTAGACAGAAACCGCACCGGTGCATCATAAAAAACGCGCCAAAACACAAACTGACTGGTGCGTTTGTAGCAAACAGTATCAGTGCGCCTATAAACAATGCGCACCGGTAAAGGGTTAAATTAAAAAAATATTTATGACAAAAAACTCAGACTTTTCAGTTTTCCAGTGCTCCTAAGCTATCAATTACCGATGCACACGATACCATAGAATGCACCGGTGCGCATCGAACATTGGCACAAGGGACAGCGTGCATGAAGTACACGCACCACCGAGGCGTCCAATTACTGTAACGCACTGGGGCGTCAATACTCTTCCGTGCTGGTGGATCATAAAACACCGCACCAAAACATAAACGAGCCGGTGTGTTCTTCTCTAATAGCACCGGTGCGCCAGAAACCACATGCACTGGAATAGCGTTATATAAAAAAAAAAATTAAGGCCAAAAACCGGTGCTTTGTGACTATTATGCACCGGTGCTTTACCATTACACCGCCCTGGTGCATCATCAAATTTTCGCGCTGAAACTGAAACATCCCGGTGCGGTTTTATTTAACAGCACCGGTGCACTTATAAAACCCCGCACACCGAAACAAGGTTAATTAAAAAAAAAAATTACGACCAAAAAACTTCATTATTCACTTTCTTCAGTGCTCGAGAGCTCTCAAGCCCTGGTGCTATTTCCTTATTTCTGAGCCGCCCTGACATCGGTGCTCTCATTGCACCCATTGCACGCAATGCTACTCTGCATTGGCCACCAATATCTAGCTTGCATTTTGAAAAACAGTGGGAAAATTTTATTTTCCAAATTTTACAGCCAATATGCCTCCTCGATGGCGAAATGTACAAGTATTTTTCTAGTTTTTCTATAATTAAGACTTTTAGTAGATTAGAAATTGAAATAAACTTAAAAATAACCATTAAAAAAGAAAAAAGAAAAAATTGTCGCGTGGTGCGCTCGAGCTGTTCGGCTCGCATCGGATAGCAGTGCTACTTGTAAAATTTACAGGCAGCACCGCTACCGATGCTAATGGTAACCGCACTATTTCCGAGGCGGTGCCAGAAGGCGCCCCAAATAATTTTAAACTAAAAAGAAAAAAGAAAAAAGGTGTTGGATCATTTATCCAGGCGCACCGTTGACCCCGCAATTACAGTGCGGTGCGTTGACTGCATTTTTCGCCCCGGTTTATGTCAGCGCACCGCATTCTGCATTCCGAGAGGGTCAACGGCGTGGCCGCATAAAAGACCACACCGTCAACTATGTCATTGTCATGAAGTCGGTGCGTTGACACAACTATACGCGCCGGGGCATATATTTCAGTTAGCGCACCGCTATTCTGAATTATATACAGTCCACGGTGCTTGAAAAATAGACATCAACACCGAATCTGATGTGGTCTGTTTCATTAGGGGCCCCGGGGACGGTGCGCTAAAATATTAGGATGCACCGTCACTAGTGCGTGACTGTTTTTATGGAGCACTGACTTGTATGTTTGTTTAAAAAATAAAATAAAATTATATATGTATATTTATAAATACATTTCTATTTTAATAATTTTTTTTTATTTAATATGGCAATGATTCAGAGAGAACAGGAGCAACAACAGCAACAACAAGCAGAAAAATATGACATGATTCACCAATGGGAGGCGAGAGAGAGGGAGAGAGATGGATGGCCTCGTCCTATTACTGCAGATACCCAGGAGATCCTTAAGCAGGTAGGCCTCCTCAAGTTCCATGAGGAGGCTATTTCCGGCCTAAAGGCCCATAGTGTGCTTTTGAGACATCTTATCGGCAGGTGGAATTCTCATCGACAGGATTTTCAGGTTGGTCCTGACCAGTGGTACACACCCACTGAATAGGACATTTATTTTATTATAGGACTATCGAGGAGAGGGGTGGATTTTCCCTCATTCCCAGACATGCCACCTAGTTGTGTAGTAGGGAGTCAGTTAGTTTACTCCCAGAGATACATTGGAGCACATGTACTATCTCCTTCAGAGTTTCAGGTACCTGGAGGTCAGTTACGTATAGGTGCTTTTGGTAGATAGGACGTGCAGTGCCTCTCTATTATCACTTCGATCATTCCGCACAACACCAGTGACGAGCAACACATTAGTTGCTCGCTTTTATATTACGTTGATTCTTTAGTACAGTAGCCACGACTTGTCAAGTGGTCTGCCATTTTTTTGCGACAGTTTTGTACGACCTTAGATAGATGTTGTGCTCATGCACAAGGGAGGGTCAACTTCCCTTTTGCTTCAGAGCTGTTTTTTTTATCTTTTGAGAAGTTTCTAGAGATGCGACCTAGTTTTGTTCGACAGCCTCGTAGGCCGATGTTCAAGGACCGAATGCGCATGTGGGGGCAGATGATGCCCAAGAGGGGAGACACTATGTTTCCAATGAGGATATCACATGATTCGCTGGACTTATTAGCTAGCGTTGGCGGGCTGCATCCCTTCATTATGGTCCCATGTCCTTATGCTGGACTAGATTCGCGAGGTGTCCCAACATCCTCTTCACTCCTGATGAGCCGCCATATGATAGAGGTAATATTACTGTTTTATTTATATTTATTCTAACATGTTCTTTAACTTGTTTTTATTAAATTGTGTAATGAAATTGTCTAATTATTGCTGTGTACTTGTATATATTTTGCAAACATTGGCTCTTTTGAGGGCGATGAGATGCCGGATCCACCACATGATCCAGGTGTCGATCCTGATGATTACGATCAGGAGATGGTTGAAGCACCACTGAAGGATGAGGCCGGTGGCGCAACAGAAAGACATGCTAATCCTCATGTGCCTCATGGTGCACCGGTACCACCTTTTGCTAGGTGTGGTCGACCTGAGACCAGATACCAGATGGAGTTGGGTAGCCAACTCTGTGGATTGATTTCAGACGCGAGCATTAGGCCCGCTCATTACAGAGAGATACAAGGCGATGATAGATTGTTATGGATGTGGAGAGGCATGCCGCGTGACATGTACAACCTGATGTGGCATGTCGTAGGAGCTACGACAACTGTTACGCGATTGAGGAGGATTGTCCGTAGCTATAGGCGTAGTCGAGCTGCAGCACGTGATGGACAGTCCGCCAGTAGCGACTCAGATGCATCTCATGATCGTTCACCTCGTGGCATGCCTGATGATCAACATGAGACTCCACTGCTAGCATATGACACTAGTCATCATGGAGATGAGGCTGGACCATCTGCTAGGTCCAGTCAGTAGCCTGCAGCACCATCATGAGTACTAGTCACGATCATCATGAGCAGGCTGGACCATCGACCGCCGAGGCTGCAGTACTATTGATTGAGCAAGCTGCCTCCACTACTACTGCGCCTCATATTGATCATGTTGTACTACCACCAGTGGATGCATCCATCAGTACTAGTGATCATCATGATCATGAGCAGGCTAGTCAACCATCGACTGTCGAGGCTGCACCCAGCTTTACTAAGCAGGTCGCATCTACTTGTACTAGTGTTATTGATGTTGTTATACTACCACCAGCGCCTGATCCATGACATTTATATTACAGTTGTATATTTTTAACATTATTCAGTTATATATATATATATGTGTGTGTGTGTGTGTGTGTGTGTGTGTGTGTGTGTGGTCCATGTATTTTATGTTCATGTTGCAGTTGTACTTAATTTTCATGTTGATGATCATCATGATGTGGCGCATATTGTTAGTCATGTTAGATATGTTCATTTAATTTTTAGCTTGCAGATAGATGTGTATATGTGATAGGCGCATGAGTTATTTGACATTATATTGAGATGTATATTTGATGTTTGTGTTGTGATGATGTTAATATATAATGTTAATTTGATGTTAATTGAATGTGTTTATTAGTCGAATATGATGTTTGTACGATGGTTATCATGATCATGATGATGTTTATTAATTAATTTAATATTATTGAATGACCATGATATTTATTAAATATTATGTCGTGAATGTAATTGTAATTTAAATTTTAATTCTATGTAAAATTGTAAAATTGTATTTGTATTTGTACTAATTGTAATTTTAAGTGTAATTGTATGTAAAATATTTATTAATGTAAAATTTTAATTGTAATTGTAATATTTAATTTATTCTGAAATGATTGTAATTGTATATATGAAAAGTTGTAAAATTGTAATTCTAATTCTAATTGTATGTAAATTTCACAAATTGTAATTGTAATTTTAATTGAATTGTATGTAAAATATTTGTAAAATTGTAATTGTAATTATAAATGTAATTCTATGTAAAATTGTAAATGTAATTGTATTTGTAACTGTAATTTTAATTGAATTGTCTGTAAAATATTTGTAAAATTGTAATTTTAATTGTAAATGTAATTATATCTAAAATTGTAAATGTAATTGTATGTAAAATTAAAATTGTAATTGTAATTCTAATACTAATTCATGTATGTGAAATTAATGTAAAATTGTAATTGTAATTTTAATTAATGTAATTGTATGTAAAATATTAATTCTATTAATGTGAAAATTTTAATTGTATTAATGTGAAATGATTTTATTAAAATATTAAAATTTGTAAATTTGCAAATAATTGTAAAATAACGAATCTAGAATAATACGATCTTTTGTAACATAAAGTTTAGAAAATAATGAAAATAAATTCATGTACTTTATAATTATCATTATTTTATTATGATCTTATATATATAAAGTTTAGAAAATAATGAAAATAAATTCATGTACTTTATAATTATCATTATTTTATTATTATCTTACATACAAAAAAAAAAAAACTTTAAAAAATCCAGTGCGCTTATCAACCTAACAGGCCCCGGTGCGTTGTATTAATACAACGCGTCGGTGCATCACATTTCTGCGCACCGGAAACGAATAAACACAAATAAAAAAAGAAACTCTATTTTGTTTAAGTTAAAAAAAAACGGAAATTTGAAACATGGGCGGTAAAATATTTTCAAAAATCTAATTTGATAAAATAATTCTTTAAATACTAAACACTTTTCATTATTTCACTATTTTTGCTAAAAATTTCAAGGTAGATTTTTGCAGGAGAGCACGAGGGCACTGTGGATGACAAAATACGTTCGAACATAAGTATTCAGACAATCAGAAACCAAAACTCTAGTGATTCAAACCCTTTATCATAGAATTTCAAACCATTTCGTGATTAAATTTAATTCTTTTTTTTACTTGTTTTTGCAGTTTTTTATTTTTTCCTACAGTTTTATCCATTTTTACCCTGAACCCTTCATTTTTTTGTTTTTTTCCCTTTCTTCTCTCTATTTTTGTGATTTCAGAATTAGGGTTTTTCATTTTAGATTGATGTCCAACCCACGAGACGACTTGCATAGTCAGATCCCAATCCATTCGGCCATTGCGTGAATTTTTGAAAAAATGGATTTTTCTTTATCGGTGCGCCCTACGTATGCCACCGCACCGGTGCTCTGTATTATTACAACGCACCGCCAAAGTTATGTGTCGTAAAAAATTGAATACATTTTTTTAAATATGTGCACCAAATCTGAAATAGGGCACGAGTGCTCTCTTTAACTAGGAAAGCACCGTATGGTGTATTACACTGTTTTTGCGGTGCATTTATAATACCCCACACACCGTTAGGTCTATTAAATTTTTTTTGCGGTGCGTTTATAATACCGAACACAACGTACAGTGTATTATACTGTTTTGCAGTGTGTTGTTAATATATCCACGCACCGGCGACAGTGCAGATTTAATGAAAGGCGCACCGGTGTCTCGAGATTTATTTTCTACCTGAAAGTTGAGAATTTATTTATAAAAATATTAATGAATGATATGCTACAGGTTTCAGATTGATAAATAAATGACTAACAAAATATCAAGTAACAAAAGTACTGTTAACACATCAAAAAAAGCAAAAAAGACAAGTTCTTTGTAAATTATTTATAAAAAATATTATTTTTGAACTATATGTAACTTTAACTAATATGAATTGTTTACTGTGTATCATGTAGAGCCAAAAAATGACGAAGATCGATATGATTATTTGTGATCTATGACCAGAAGAGCGTAAAACTTTAATGGAAAAATTGCAAAAAGATGAATCAGGTGAATGAAACAATACTATCGATCCAATATGAGTTTCTTTTTTTAGTTATCATTAATAATATACTTAAAATTATTAGATAACATGTGTCAAATAGTCTACTAATTCACATCTTTTTAATGTTCTACAGGGACCAACAAATCAGAAAAGGAATGTTGTTCTAAGAAAAGAAAAAAATAGAACATGCAAATGAAAATGAATTGCTCCTTGGCTCATCTGGAGTGGTGTTGGAAGTTAATGAAAGGGGGAATTTTTTTTACAAAAGTTCGAGGGATCTAGTGGAACAAGTAGAACAACGTGCTTCAAATGTAATATGTAATCATTGAATTTTTCGATCATTAGGTACAATAAATAAACAATTTAGCATTAAATATTAATTTTCAAGAATTTTCTTGTAGAAAAGAAAAGAAAATGGAACCCATTCAACACATGATGACAAGGAAGAAAATGGTTGATCTCTAAGTTTGTGAGTAATTGTTACTTCTTTATAACAACTTCACTAGATTTCATTTTTGTATTTTTTAAGTTGTTTTACAAAAATCATCATTGAATGTCTTCAAACAGGTGCTAACATACAAAGAAGAACCATCAGACGAATTGATTGAAATTGGGTTAAATATGGGTTGTGAGTATATGTTGGCATATCAATATTTAATTGTGGAATTTGTAAGCATCTGTCGATCTTGTTTTAATTAGCTCCTTCTATAATTAATAGAACAAAAACATCTTTTATATTAAATATATGATTTGTTATGGGGTATAAAACTTGCAGGAAACAAAGTATGGAACTGCGCCAACAGATGAAATTTTGAAAGATGGCATGGTACATGGTTTTGAAAGAATGTGTATAGTTTATGAGTCAATTGTTGCTATGGTACGTCATTTTTCTTTTTGATTTACATTAATGTATATTATTTAATATTGGAATTTTCATTATTCTCACCAATGTATATACACTCATTTCAGTTTATTTTTATGTTTGTAGATGGAAAGTGAAGAAGAAGAAAACAATCAATGCCGTGAACACAACATTCCTGAAAATAATCCAAGTCATGGAAGTAGCTTTAGCAGTGACAACAGTTCAAGCGAAGAATGATGACCACTATGTAATTTGGATATCAAAGCAAGGCGTTTTATTTTTTGAAATATGTCTGTGAAATGAGACATTTTGTTTAATGTAATGGACATAGTGTCCCAATTGAAAGACAAAGGGATACAAATAATTATCCCATTTTGTATGATAAAGACTGTCTTATATATATATATATATATATAATCATAAAATATGTTTTAATTTATTCTATTGCGTTCTCCATTGTCGTTCTCAAATGCACTAATAAAAATTTAATTCATATGAATATTGTTATAAGATTATATATATGTGTCGACTTTTGATGAATAATGAATTTAAAAAAACCACAATAATTCTAATATGATATAACAAATTAATTCAAACAACACATTCAAATGCATTAATAAAAATATAATTAATATGAATATTGTTATAAGATGTGTCGAATTTTGATGAATAATGAATTTAAAACTATCACAATAATTGGACTGTCAGAGGTGGATGTTTCTAAAAAAAACAAAACGAAAACTGGTGCGTTTATGTGTCTATACGCACCGGTGCGTTTATGATTCTATGGGCACCGCACTAATACCGATTCCAGTTATAAATATCGGTGCGCTTGTGTGATACTGCGCACCAAGGCATTTATGTATCTATAAGCACCGTTGCATTTGTAGATGCCATGTGCACCGCATGAATACTGATACCAATTATAAATCTCGGTTTCTTTCTGTGATACGGAGCACTGCTGCCTCATAAAGATACACGCACCAGTGCGCTTATACGACCTATGGGAACCACTCAAATCCCAAGAACAATTAGAATGGCCCTGTGTGTTGTATCACCAACACCAGGCCCAGTGCTGTTGTTTTCCTTAACGGCCCGGTGCATTCTCCTTCGACCGCCCCGGTGCGCTGTCTACCGATACGCACCAGTGCATTAAAACCTGATAAGAACACTGATGAAAAAACATACGTAATAACCTTTGGCCGCCCATTTTTTTTTAGTTGTGTTGAACTTCCGTTAAAAGCTCCGCCAAAACCTCCATTACCAGAAACGGATGTGGTAGCATATGTTTTTTTGAGAATTTTGGCCAATTTTATAACACTAAAAACCTCCTTTATAACCTCCGCTAGAGGGTCTTTTCCTTGTAGTGTCTCCACTTGGCCAGTGCCTTCTAGAAGAGTTCACAACTGTCAAGCTTCGAATCCAAGTGTCCATTTAACATCTACAAGATTGGGAACATGTCTTGCCTATTATTGGAAAGTCATTGATTGTAAAACAACCTTCAGCTCCTCTATAAATTGAGCATAGATCTGAGTGTTTGAGAAGGAAGAATTTGAGTAGAGAAATGCTGGTGGATTTTCAATTGAGAGTTAGATTTGTGTAACAGCTGCTGGAGAGATTTATACTGTGATGGGGCTAGGGATGTTGCTGGAAGGGTCACTTCAAATCAGTCACAAGGTTGTAACCTCTCCTTCTATCATCAATAAATAATACAACTTACTTTTCCCTATATGCATTTGCATTGTCTTTGATTTTCCATATTGTAAGATCTTAGTTGATGTATATGGTTTATGCTTTACTAATTTAGCTAACTAACTTGAATAGACATCTGTATTATTGCTATCTTCTGCTATGTTAGTGTTCTTTCTTGTAGGAAGCATTTTTCCCACAAACCACTTGAATTTGAAGCTACAATGGAAGGGACAAAAGGAGCCATTTAGAAGCGCTTGGATTACAAGTAAGCCTCTAATCCTTTCTGTGTGTCTGTTCTGAGTTAGGAGAAGTAGTCGTATAGTCTTTAATCTATTATTCTAGACTATCACCTGTCTAGGGAAGCGTGTTTTATCCTTAATTCACAATTCTGTCCAACATTTGGCTCCTAATAACTCTTTTTCTGCCATGTTTGCTAACTGTTGGCTTCTGTTTTGCAGGTGTAGCTTTGGGTGTGTCAATCTTCTGCAAAGGCTCTGTCTCCATGCTCACTGGTTCTAACTTCTCTACCACTGTTGGTGATGAAATATCTCTAGGTTTGGGAACTCTTTTAGGAGTGACAACATCTACTTCAAAACCACTCATGAACAGAAAGGATGTCCAATCTCTACCTAATCTCTTCAACTCCTCTAAAACCAACAACTTAATCAAACCATGGTGAAAAAGAGAAGTTTCATTTCCTTCTTTTTTAACTTGGACCTTATCTGACATTTTAGTTAGACTTCTGTATAAATAAAAGGGCAGGTCAAGAGACCTCTTACCCACAAAATGCAACAGAAGCCTAAGGTGGTAGGAGTAGACCATGTGAAATCTTCCTTCACATGTGAAATACTTCTGAATGATCATCAACAACTTTGAAAATTTTTCCTTCATATAACTCCTTGTGATAGCATTTGTGAGATAAATTTCACTATGCTTTGGCTTGATGAATTCTTTGCACTTCTACATGGTGAAATTGATGCCTTTAAACCATTGTTCCCCTCCTCTAGGGATTCATGTTGCTGCTGAAATACTGTTTGGTGTTACTGTGAGGTTTAACATTCCCATTTTTGAAGCCTTCCCTGTAAAACTATTAGAAAAGTCTTTAGAAACCTGTAGATGACAACCCTGCAGCCTTTGGCATAATTGCAAACAACCTGTTCTTCTAAATACCTCCAAGGTAGTTGGGTCTTCATTTAACAAATTCAATGTCCATGGGCTCATACCTGTGGTAGTGACCACCTTTGTTGGTTTTCTTCCTTGCAGCCATGATGGTTTTATATCTTCTCAGCCTCGCTTGATTAATGACACCTGCAACCTTTGAAAATGCCAGCAACCTGTTTGGCTTGATGAAGCAGCTCTCCAGAAACCCAATAACATGCATGGATAAAGTAGAGAATGAAAAAAATACTCAATTGAGTAATGTTTTATGGATTCGATGACAACTCATGCCTTAATCATGACATATGCATGCTAAAAACGGTAATGATGACCTCAGACATGACCTTTGTACCTTGGAATTCACCCTGACAGACTTGAATGACCTCAACCCTAACTCCTCTAATCATGAACTGACACTTTGCATCGGATTTAACAAGACATACAGAAAATTTTTTTTTCTTAGCGTAGTTAGTTCATTCTATGACAATTTTGCTACGAAACTATTAGGCAGTTTCGTAGCGAAAACTGCTATTTCTCAGTGTAAAACGCTACGAAAAGAGGTAAAAATGGCTAAAGTGTCCTTTTTCAAATTTAAACACTTGGGAAATGAAAAATGACAACAAATGATGACTGATGGGACATGACACAACCTGAATGGAGGTGGATTGAGATAAAATGGAGGTGGTCTTGAACTTTAGGATAGGTTAAATATGTAAAAATGAAAATTTCCTAGACCAACTTGAGACCTTTGATAAATGAACTGTATGACCATGTAAAGTAATTGTTTCACATTTTTCTGAGTGATAATAGACTGTAGCAGATTAGTGTAAGGGCCCTTAATAATTTTAAATGTTACCTTGAAATCCAACAAAAATACAAGTACCCCTTTCATTTTGATATGAAAGAATACTTGGTTCTTGATCCATAGGAAGGAATAGGGAAGTATGAATTTCTGCTAATTGAGTGTTGGTTGTAAATTCCTCAAGCATGAGAAACTTTGATTCTATCTCTAGAATATTGTGTATCTCAGACTCATTCTCTTACAATTCATAGTCTAAATCATCCTTGAACAAAAAAACATTCTTCAAGATTATTAAACATGACAACCCTATCCTCTTCATGAAAGAAAATAGTCCTTGTTAGCTGATCTCCTTGCAAGAAATCATCATCACAAATTGGCTTACTCACAACAAATTCCAGTATAGTTTCATCAGTCTCATGACTGTCATCATTTAAACCCAGATTTTCATTTTCAATAATGGAAGAAATTTCACTCACACATTCTTGACTGTGTGAACACTGTAAGAGCTACAAAATTGCATTATCTTGGGCTGTAACATGACTATTCAGGAGCTGATCTATTTCATCTTCAGACAGAGGAGAAAAATGAGTTTTATAGTAGTTAACATTGGCTTGGTGATTTTCATTTTCAAGATCAAGAATAGGCCTTTCTCTGTTTTGGTCCCAGTCTATTTCATCCGAAGAGGAAGCTACTGATTCTTGTTGGGAGGAAAATCATAAAGAGCTTCTAACATCTCTTCTTCCATACATTCTTCATCCCCATAAAAATTTTCAATAAATTTAATGAAATTTTCAGAAATCATACAACAAATATCAATCATCGATAAGGAAAAATTATAGCTTTCATAATGTTGAAAGAAAACTGAATGAAAATCCTTTTGAGAATATAAAGTAGTAGATGGTAGACCTTCATACCATGATCTCGCTTTTTCCTCCAAGGTAGCCATGAACATATTCATCATACAATCTTTAGTCCATGAATATGAAAATGAAATTTGACCAAATGCAAACTAGCATCTTCTCCATCTTGAACTTTAAATTTTGGCAGCCCTGTTTGCCAATCTATACAAGGAATATGGTTCAGAAAACTAGGAATATGAGCTCGATTCAAAGGATCATACCTTCGAGTAGTTGAATACATCTTGAAAACAGTGAGGTCACCAGGAATTTCTTCAAACTACCAATTTTTGAACAATGGAGTTGCCATGAAAATTATAAACCTTTGGATTCTTTGACACTGGAGTCGCCAGGTGAAATATGCACAACCTTCTTGTGCCTGATCACTGTTCACCATCAACAATCAGATCTGATCCTTTTCATGCTTTCGCGGGGAAGATCTATCACCTCACTCCTCGACAACGACGCCAAAAATGTGAGCCTCTACAATGTCCCAAGGTTGAAAGTATATCAATGGAGGTAACCTCAAACCAAGCTTTTAGTTTGGCAGCTAGCCCTACAAAAACTAGAGAGGGATCCCTCTATGAAAATCTCAGCCAAGTATTTTATTGGTGCAAGAATGGACTTTAGGCTAGATAGTTCAAATTTATGGTTTTGAAAGATTTAGGGTTTTTCTGCTGGATCAGGAGTGAAAATTAGGGAATTAGGTCAAAGTATCAAAGGTTTCAACTACAAGAAATATACAGGAGAAAGGTAGTTATGATTTTTTTATGGCTTAGGAATTTGTCAGTGTAGTGCAGTGTTTGAAAGAGAAAGAATAAATTAATGAGCATGTGCACCATGAATTCATTAATCGAGAATATATAACACAAAATGAGATTCGTAAAAAAGTAGAGCTTTATGAAAATAAATCTGCTTAAATCCTCTTCGGAAAATCACTGAAGATCAAAGATGTGGTAAGGAGACAAGTATAGCATTCAAATAAATCTATAACATAGAGAAAACATTATCACAATCTCACAACGTGAGAATTCGTGAATAATAGCTGCAACTGTACTTTGAATTCCTGTAAAAATTGATGAAGTACAAGCTACAAGACTTTCACCCTCGGATGTCCAACCATCAAAATGAATGAAAAATACATACATATAGACTCAAAAACAACTTCCTCTCTCTCAAGAGTCGAATCCCTTAGTGTAGGAATAGCTCACAAGAGTCTCTCAACAAAACCCTAACGACTATGGAGGTTAAAACAAATCCTTCATTTAGAGTTTGACTGACCTGCTCCTCATCAATGAGGTCCAAAATTACATCAAAGTGACTATAACAAGCCCATTTACCCTTAATTACATCACATCAACATAAAACTAGAGTAATTACTTCATCAAAACTGAAATTGGCTAAAGAAAACTCGAAATTTTCACAAACATGAAAAAGCATAGCGCATCTCTGCAAAAATGCAGTGAAAGCACAACGCATGCGCAACAAATGATGATCAATTTGGTAGAAAGGAATGGTTGACTTGAGGGTAAGAATGTATTTTCTAATGGAGTGGTGTTTTCTTGAAGATGGAATGAGCAAATGAGAAGCTCCCTTGGTCTTTAAATAGCTTGGAAATCGATTACTCTTCATAGTGTGTAGTGGCCCCACTATGCTCTTTCGATTTTTTATTTGAAACTGGAGCTTTAGAACCTTATGAGACATATCACATGATGAAAGGAATGAAAATACACTTTTGAAACTTTATTGAACATTTTTAAACAATTACTACTTCTTCAATGCTGAATTTAATAGTGAAATGACTGATTTTAATGATTTTGACCCTAATATCTAATGGTGACATTACATAAAATGAGCTGAATGATGGCCATGGTGATGTGACTGACATGGTGATGGATATATTTAAGTGATGAATCATCAAAATGAATGATGGCGAGACCAAAACATGGACTGAAAGGAGTTGTAACACACCTAGACACACTAGCCAATGACCAAATTTTTATTTGAAGACCTACTAAAACCATAAAAATTTGACCAAAGACCCTAACAAAATCTTGTAAGAGCACATTTGATTACCGGTGACTGGCAGGACTAGCATACAATAACATTGGCTCCAGCTGGGGATGGCAACTCCTTGGAGGTGTCAATAACACCGTAGTCCAAGTAGCCTTATCCATTGGGCATGGAGTCAAAAATCAAAATATCAAACTCAATATTGAAAATTGACTGAAAAACTGAACTGACTTGACTAAAAAAAAATTACTACTCACTGTAATAACACTTACAACACTTATTGATGGCAGCATATCATCGAAATCTTAGGGCCTTCACCTCGGGCTTCAAATATTGATGATAAATACCCACCTGTTGAAGACATATATACAATCATGTGAAATAATCCCTCCAGTGTAACCCTTCCAGCAAATGGCTATTTACTAGAATCACGCTCATATTTTCCTTGAGTAGGTAGAGAAAACAAAAGATAGGCCACTCCGAGTGTCCACTGAAGATGTGTTCATGATCAATAAATACAAGAAAAGTCATCTCCCCTATTGACTGTAGCAAATCAGTGTAAGGGTCCTCAATAACTTGAAATGTTACCTTGTCAGCAAAAATACAAGTACCCCTTTCATTTTGATCTAAAATAATACTTGGTTGTTGATCCATAGGAAGGCATAGGGAAGTACGACTTGAGTGTTGGTTGTAAATTCCTCAAGCATGAGAAACTTTGATTCTATCTCTAGCATATTGTCTATCTCAGACTCATACTCTTCCAATTCATAGTCTAATCATCCTTGAACATAAAACATTCTTCAATATTATTAAACATGACAGCCCTATCCTCTTCATGAAAGAAAACAATCCTTGTTAGTTGATCTCCTTGCAGGAAATAATCATCACAAATTGGCTTACTCACAACAACTTCCTATATAGTTTCATCAGTCTCATGATTGTCATCATTTGAACCCAGATTTTAATTTTCAATAATGGAAGAAATTTCACACACATTCTTGACTGTGTGAACACTGTAAGAGATAAAAAATTGCATTAGCTTGGGCTGTAACATGACTATTGAGGAGATGATCTATTTCATATTAAGACTGAGGAGAAAACTGAGTTTTATAGCAGTTAATATTGGCTTGCTGGTTTTCATTTTCAAGATCAGGAATAGGCCTTTCTCTGTTTTGGTCCCAGTCTATTTCATCCAAAGAGGAAGCTACTGATTCTTTTGGGAGAAAAATCATAAAGAGCTTATAACATCTCTTCTTCCATACATTCTTCATCCCCATACAAATTTTCAAGAAATTTAATGAAATTTTCAGAAATCTTACAACAAATATCAATCATCGATAAGGAAAAATTATAGCTTTAATAATGTTGAAATAAAACTAAATGAAAATTCGTTAGAGAATATAAACTAGAAGATGGTAGAACTTCATACCATGATCTCGCTTTTTCCTCCAAGGTAGCCATGAACGTCTTCATCAGACAATCTTTAGTTTGTGAATATGAAAATGAAATGTGACCAAATACAAACTAGCATCTTCTCCATCCCGGCCTTTAAATTCTGGTAGCCCTGTTTTCCAATCTATACAAGAAATATAGTTCAGAAAATCAGGAATATGAGCTCGATTCAAAGGATCATACCTTTGAGTAGTTGAATCCATCTTGAAAATAGTGAGATCACTAGAAATTTCTTCAAACTACTGGTTTTTGAATAATGGAGTTGCCATGAAAATTCTGAACCTTTGGATTCTTTGACATTGGAGTCGCCAGGTGAAATATGCACAAAATTCTTATGCCCGATCACTATTCACCATCAACAATTAGATCTGATCCTTTCATGCTTTTTCAGAGAAGATTTATCATCTCATTCCTTGACAACGACGTCAGAAATGTTAGCCTCCACAATGTCCCAAGGTTGAAAGGATATCGACGAAGGTAACCTCAAACCAAGCTTTTAGTTTGGCAGCTATCCCTACCAAACAAAATAGGGCTCTCTCTATGAAAATCTCAGCCAAATATTTTATTGGTGTAAGAATGGATTTGATGCTAGATAGTTCAACTCTAGGGTTTTGAAAGATTTAGGGTTTTTCTGCTGGATCATGAGTGAAAATCAGGGAATTAGGTCGAAGTATCAAAGGCTTCAGCTGCAAGAAATGTAGAGGAGCAAGGTAGCTATGATTTTGTGATGGCTTAGGAGTTTTTCGGTGTAGTGCAGGGTTTGAAAGAGAAAGAATATCTTAATGATCATGTGAACCATGAATTCATTAATCAAGAAGATATAACACAAAATGATATTCCTAACAAAATAGAGCCTTATGAAAATAATTTTTCTTAAAACCTCTTAGTAAAATCACCGAAGATCAAAAATATGGTAAGGAGACAAGCATATCATTCATATAAATCTACAATAGAGAGAAACGTTATTACAAACTCACAACATGAGAATTACTGAATAATAGATGCAACTTTCCTTTGATTTCCTGTAAAAAGTGATGAATTACAAGGTACAAGACTTTCACCCTCTCATGTCCAACCATCAAAATGACTGATAAATCCATACATATAGAATCAAAAACAACTTCCCCTCTCTAATGGTCAAATCCCTCAGTGTAGGAACAACTCACAAGAATCTCTCAACAAAACCCTAATGTCTAGGGAGTTTAAAACAAATCCTCCATTAAGAGTTTAACTGACCTGCTTCTCATAAATGAGGTCCAGGATTAAATAAAAGTGAATATAACAAGCCCATTTATCCTTAATTACATCACATCAACATAAAACTAAAGTAATTACATCATCAAAACTGAAATTGGCAGAAGAAAATTCGATATTTGCACAAACAGGAAAAAAACATAGCGCATCTCTGCAAAAAAGAAGTGAAAGTGCTGCACATACGCAACGAATGCACATAAAATGCGCATCAAAGAAAATTATGAGCACTTTGGTAGCAAGGAATGGCTGGTCTGAGGGTGAGAATAACTTTGCTGATGGAGTGGTGTTTTCTTGAAGATGGAATGAGAAAAGGGGAAGCTCCCTTGGTGTTTAAATAACTTGTAAATCAATTCCTCTTCATAGTGGTGTAGTGGCCCCACCATGATATTTCACTTTTTTTATTTGAAATTTCAGCTTTAGAACCTTATGAAACATATTACATGATGAAAGGAATGAAAATACACTTTTGAAACTTTATTGAACATTTTTAACGATTAAAACTCCTTTAATGTTGAATTTATTGGTGAAATGACTAATTTTAATGATTTTGACCCTAAGACCTAATGGTGGCATTACATGAAATGATCTGAATGATGACCATGGTGATGTGGCTGAGATGGTGATGGAGATATTTCAATGATGACTCATCGAAATGAATGATGACAAGACCAAAACATGGACTGAAAGGAGTAGTAACACACCTAGACACATTAGCCAGTGACCAAATTTTTATTTGAAGACCTACTGAAACCATAAATAGTTGACCAAATACCCTAACAAAATATTATAAGAAAGCATTTGATCACTAGTGACTGGAAGGACTAGCAGACGCTAACACTATGGATGTAACTAGAAAGCCCAATTTTGGGAAATATTGAACATGTAATCTCCCGGTTTTGGCCGCGACCCGGGCGAATTTATATAAAATAAAATTACTCTTTTGTGTTAAAAAAAAACATCCAAATTGACGCAGATTTTCCTACACATATTCATGAGACCAATGAGGAAAATCTGAGCAAATGTTTCTTGCTTTTTGGGAAATCCATATATCTAGTTATCACCCTCAATGTATCCTCCAATATTCCTTCTAGCTAAGACATCCATGAGCATTGTCTTCCCTGCACCATTAACCCCCATAAATTTCACAAGAACACCAAGTATGAGTGAACCTGTAACAAAGCAATTGAAGTCTATCTGTAGTCACTTCTGGTTCCCTCTTTTCCTACATATGAATCCAATATTAGTTAGCCAAATCCATCAAGTACGAGAATCCACAAAAACTGGAAATAGTTGGATCACATAATATATCAGTCTCAAGGCTCAAGTTCCATACAAGGGGCATCTCAACAAAGCATTTGACATTTTCAAAAGACATGGCTAGTGGTTGAAATGGAAAAGTCATTCCTCTCTTTGGAGAAATTCATGTTGCATCCTCCAAAGCCAACTCATTATTGTCTGTTATATTAGCTGATTGGATGCTCATTTGTGTGATTTTCATTTCGGCTGCATAACCATTGGAAAAAAATTATAGAATTGAAAATCATGGAATCATCTAAAATTTAGTTCCGTTATAATTCAATATGTTCAACAAAATTTGAGAAAGATATGGTTAAAAATTTTCTCACAAGTATTATTGGCATTTGTAGAAGACAAAAACCATGAGAAATATCCTCTTCTTAACCTTGATGGTCTTGTATTGAGCCCTTACTCTGCACCATTCTTGTTAAACACACACATGGTGGGTGAGAAAGTAAACACACACAAAGGTAAATATAATTATTCATTATTCATATTATTCACCATGGATGTACATTTATAATACAATGGTGTGACCCTTGGATTCATCTTCCAAGGTCACTTGGACTCCATTTGTGACTGTTCACCTTCCACACCTACCCATAGAGGATTAGGTGTCCAACATTACCCCCCTTAATCTAAAGGGGTATGTGTGAGCCCAAGAAGAGAGTTGTAATACAAATATGCAAAGTATGCATAGCATCACTTAGGCTGAATCAGCTCTCTGAAATGTTGGCATAAAGAGGTGATTTAAGGATGACCACCAACACTTGAACACAACGCTTATTACAGTTCCCGGAACTCTTCCAAATCTGGCAAGAAGTTGAGGGCTTCTACTAGAGGAAGTGTCCCTCATATTTGAAGAGGGAGACCTTCAACCAAGAAGAAGAGCGGTCTACAACCTATGATGGTTTAAGGATGACCACCAACACTGGAATGATTAATGCATTTCCCGGAACTCTACCAAAGCTGGAAAGAAGTTGAAGTCTTCTGTTAGAGGAAGTGCTTCGAATTATTTGAAGAGGAAGAATATGAACCTCACATGGATGGTTTAAGGCTATCCACCAACCAAAGGCATGGTCATGGGAATCCGTGTCTCTGGCTACAACTTTGAATCTGGAATGACAAATTGTGGCTCAGGCTCGCTTGAACTGCTGTGTCTCTGGCTACAAATCTAAATCTGGAATGAGAGATTGTGGCTCAAGCTCGCTTGATGTGGCTTTGAAGCTTGTAGATGACCAAAATTCCCCCCCTTGTCAGGTACAAGGTGAGATGATGGCGAAAAATCAACTGCAAGATTGTTCAATATTCTAGAACAAGTTCTGACATGCGACTTAAACATCTTCTTGGATGTTGATGCCCATTGCCAAGAAGCAATCCATCCAAGATGAATATTTTTTCTTGCAGGAGGCTTGTTTTTGAAGCATCTGTGTGAAGAATGGGTGTGCTGACCACAGTGCTTGCATGGGTGAAGATCGAAATAGTGATCTTTCATATGGCCAACACGATCACAGTGTTGGAATTTTACAATCTGTTGTTGCTGTTGTGGAAGAGGAGTAGGATCTGGAACAACTGAAGGTGAACTGTCATAAAGAAATCTGGAACTCTGAAATTTGATGGGCTTAGAGTAGCCCAGAATATGAAAGCACAACTCCTTGTCATATCCAAGACCATTTTTGTGCTTGTTGTGGACAAGCTCTTCCCAAGGTCTGATGATGGGCTTGAGAAGTGCAGATTGAGCTACTGCATCTGCATGTAAATCTGCTCTTGTTCTGGGCTTAGTGATCTGAATATTTTCTTGTTGCTGATGAGAGCTTGCCTCTGTGTTCTGAACAAAAACAAGTTTAGAGTGACAACTCTTTTGCTGAAGCTCATCTTGTTGTAGTTCTGACTCAAGCTGCAAAAAATCAATCTTTAATTTTTAATTTTGTAGACATGTTCTAATGTCAGAAAGAGTGTCTTTACTAATTCTTATCATCTCATCGACAATGGTATGAATTAGGGTATTCAATAACTCTAATGTATCATCAATTTTTCCCTTTTTTTCTCAACAAATAAACTTATCCCTCAAGACATATAAGCTTCATATGCCATTACATATTAACCATACATGCTTCGTACTCTCCAACCTATAAAATTTCTAACATGCTAAAGAGCATAAATATATAGATTGATCAATGCTATATGAAGGCTCTCATACCCATCCTAATCAAACAATCATGCCATATACAATGACCAACGCACATGTATAGTCTTCAGAAAAGAGATTAGTTCAACATATATTTGAGTTTTCATTCTTCAAATCAATATAAAAAATGGCATGGAGAACCATATATGCTCAACACTTTTATTTTTAATACTTCACCAGCATACGTACTATTGACCAATGACAAAATTGCAATAACCCCGCTGAAAATTCCAAAAACTCCAAATGTTAAGGCGAATTTAAGCAGAGCAATAGCTTCACCTTTAGCTTCACCTGCCTCTCTCACGCCGACCCACCTTACCTCTCGTCGACTCACCTTCCCCTCGTCTCTTCGGCTGCCTCCTCTTGCTCCACGCAAGATTGCCAAGCCACAGTGTGATTAGTTGAAGTAGCTTAGAGCCATAGGTGTCGGTGGAGACCACGTGTTGAGGGAGTAGCGAGCCACATATTTTCAAGCCGAGAAGCAAGGAAATAGGTAATCCCCTGTGACTGCAATATTTTCCCTCACCTCACTGCAATCCATGATAGGTGAGAAAATACAATTTTTAAAAAGTACAGAGACACAAAATTGAAATGACGAGCACCCACTTGAGCTCTTGGGAAGGGTAGCAGCAAGGGCAAGGGCCACGTCCTGTGATTAAGGACGGCAAAGACTTGGACAATCTCTATTACGAACTCGACGATGAAGAGCCATCATTGCCATTGAAGAAGGTACCAACAGGGAACATGTTTGAGGCTTTGAGGGCGGGAGATGTGGAGCGCCTTAGGTATTTGATGGAATTGGGCGTTAATGTCAATGCGAGGGACGTGTGGGAATTTGTTGCTCTATACTACGCTTGTCTCGTCGATCGCTTGGATGCATCCCAGATGCTTTTGGAGAGCAGTGAGGGAGGAGAGTCGATCCCGATGGGCCAGAGGTAAAGCCGAATCCCAAACAACACAGATACAGAGATGTCCTATTCCGTCCAATAAACATATGCATAGAAATTATGTGCAGAATAGAGATCCAATGAAGTGACGGGAGAATTCAATTTTTATAGTAGAGAAGATGCGATTTGCTGAAGAAGTTTCCCTAGAAAGAAAGCAAATTTTAGAGATATGATACAGTGCAAAGAGGTTTGAACAGAGGCTACACGACACCGAACTAGCCAGAAGAATAGGAAAAGTTGCAAGATCAAGGAGCAACAAAAATGCGGAAATAGGAAAGATAAAACACACAAATAGAGAGTAATATGCATACAACACCAATATACAGTCACATAAGCCATTTAACATAAATGCCAGGGAGGCTAAAACGGAGCTGGACAAATCTAAAAATGCCAGGACCTCACCTGGAGCTTTGATACCATGTTAAACACACACATGGTGGGTGAGAAAGTAAACACACACAAAGGGAAAGATAAGCATTCATTATTCATATTATTCACCATGGATGTACATTTATAATATAATGGTGTGACCCTTGGATTCATCTTCCAAGGTCACTTGGGCTCCATTTGTGACTGTTCGCCTTCCACACCTACCCATAGAGGATTAGGTGTCCAATAATTCTATTGGTGTTGCATTTATTCATAAGATTCTTCAGAAATGACAGCTTGAGGTTTCTCGAGAGCTATGCAGAAACAAATTCCATATCATTTCATATTAGAATTGATTTGAAATAGATATGAAATAAGATTTACTATTCGCCGAAGTGAATTGATTGTTAACCTGATCGCTTAGTGTGGATTACTTAAGGAAATAAATTGATTTTATGACTTAATCTAGAACTTTGGAAATGAAGTTAAACATAAATTAAACATGAATTTGCAGAAATAGAAAGAGATAGAAGACAATAAACATTGATGACGGAGTTTGTCCCTGATGGACTATGTCTTTGGGTTCGCTTTCAAGATGGGTGTCCGTTTGATTAAGGAATGATCCAAGGAAGTATTTACATAGAAATTTTCGAGACTCAACTTTCTCGCAGGCACATATGGTCACTATCAACAAAAATATCTCCCTCCTAGCTTTCCAACGCCTATCTCGGTGTCGAATTCCACCTCCGGACGACTAAGATACAATGAAAAGAAAACTGTCTCCTCTCTTCACAAAATTATGAACAAGGCTCAAAAATCACTCTCCCCCATCATGGTGCATTGGTTAAGTTTAAATAAGCTCAAGCCAAAGTTCAGGTCGAACCTCTTGGCCTATACATGGAAAATTGGTTTTACATTAGGTGCATGAATACTCTCGGTCAAATGGTAATGAAGCACCTAGGAGATTGGTTATAATAGTTATAGGGTGATTTAATGAACAACGCAAAAAAACTCAAATAAAACTTGATCATAAAGTTAAAACCTGATGGTTCTGGCTGACAGTGGTGGTCAGATGACAACTCCATGTGATAGGTTTGCGCTATCATGGCGGTCTGGTGGATGACTGCCACATCGCGGCTTCAACCAAGCGGTTTCGAGTGGAATGTGACACCTCCAATGTGTTAACTTTTCTATAAAACAACGCGGTTACTAGTTATAACTGTGATGTGTATAAACCCGACCGTTGCGTATTCACGGTAGATTGTTCATAAACCTGCGTTCACATGTCCCACTGTTAACTCCGCCATCCACACGGTTAGCTACTGCGGTTAGAATTTAATATCATATCAAATGGGTTTATGACATTACATTTTTTATTATATGTCGAAAGGTTTATTACATAGGGTTAGCGCAATTAACATTAGTCTCCTCCATAGCCTTTATACATAGGTTTATCATTTGCATTATGGTTTTCAACCATGTAGTTTAGACTTAGTTTTAGCGCTAGGTCTTAACCCTTACGTACATACTACATGTAGCATAGGTCTTACACCACATTACCATGACATAATCACCATGAAATATTTAACCACCTTTTACTTCCACCATGACTGAAGATTCTCATCCGGAAAATTGGAGAAATTGAAGACGATACTGGACTTCCCTGTCGATTTGAACTGATGAAAGATCCTCCTGGATAAATCCTCTCCACTTAAAGCTTTTGGAGCAACAAAAGTTTGATTTAAGAATATATCAGGTGAGGGTACAACTCCCTCACTCTTCTGATCTCCATTCACCTCGCCTTGCTAGGATTCATGCCCTTGAGTCCCACTTGAAGATATTCAACATCTCCATTCCTTGAAGTGTGAACCTTCTTGTCCAAGATGGTATCTTCCTGCAACTCATTCATATAACCAGGTTAAAAATCATCAACTATAGGGATATATGTATCTTCCTCTGGATAAATTATCATCAGAGGTTCATACAACTTCAGATTTTATACATTTACAACTGAATAAATATGCATGTAATAAGGTAAATCTAACTGGAGTGAATTATTCCCAATATTTTCAAAAACTTCGAAAGGACCATACCTAATGGGTTTTAGTTTCTTACCTTATCCTTTGAACCTATCTTTACTGATATACAACCATACCTGATCACCGACCTAAAAATGATGATACACTCGATGCTTGTCATGGCACATTTTTTACTTGGCCTGACTCTTCTCTAGCTCATCCTACACTGCTTCATGTACCTCTTGTATCTGTTGAATGAACTTAACTGCTTTATTTGAATCATCGTGTCCATCCACTTTATCTTCTTCACCAAACATGAAATCCATTGGTGACTTTGGTAGATACCTGAAACATGTTTCAAATGGTGATCGTTGAGTCGAAGAATGTAAGGCTCAGTTGTAAGAATGCTGCACATAAGGTAAAGATTCATCCCACAACTTAGGATGTTTGCTGCACTAACCTCTGAGAATATGTATCACTTTCATGTTTACCACTTATGTCTGCACATCGGTCTGTGGATGAAAAGTTGTGCTCTTTTTTAGCTATGAGTCCCCATAAAGTGGACCAAAAATCTCCTAAAAAGCGAGTGTCTCGATAAGAAATAATGGAAGTAGGTAACCCAAAATGAACCCATACCTGTTGAAAGAACATCTGTGCAGTCTGTTCAGCAGTCACTTTATTTTTGCATGGAACTAGAATGCACATCTTTCTGAAACGATCAACCATGACATACATGTAATCATGCCCTCTCCTGGACATAGGAAGCCCTCCGATAATGTCCATGGATATGCTGTCCCATGGTCGCGAAGGAATTGGAAGTGGCATATACAAACAAATTTTTTTATTGCTTGGATTTCTTTTCGAACGCATAACACAAACTTTAATTTACTTAACAACTATTTCATACATACAAGGCCAGTAGCAATACCTTTTAATTTTCACCATTGTCTTTCTTACGCCAAAATGTCCTGAAATGCGAGAAGAATGTGCTTCTCGAATAACATGCACCCTTTCTGTCTGTGGTATGCACAACTTACCAAGATGATATAACAACCTATCATGAGCATGAAAATTGACTTCTTCCACCTAAGTAACATGGGTTAGTGATTCATAAATATCTTTGAAATCAACATCTGTACTATATTGTTCTAAATAACTTTCATGTTTTAAAGAACTATTTTGCAACATTATTGAAGCATTCAAATATCATCTAGACAACATATCAGCTACTTTGTTTGTTACACATTTCTTGTAGTTAATTACTAAGTGAAATTGCTGAAGAAATCCCATCCATATGTAATGGCGAGATTGTTGCAACTTAGTCTAAGACTGAAGGTATTGAAGCAACTGATGATCTATGTGAATCACTATTTCCTTACCCATTAAGTAGTGTTTCCATTTCTTAACACTTTCAACCAAAGAAAATAGTTCTTTATCATATGTCGGATAATTTGCAACTGCCTTAGAAAATTTTTCTAAATGAAAACAAATAGGTTTCCCTTTTTGAAGTAAGATGACACCCATTGCATAACCACTAGCATTTGTTTCAATTTAAAATGGCTTTTGAAGATCTCGTAAAGCTAATATTGGTGTTGTGACAATTTTCTGTTGAAGTGTATCAAAAAAAATTTGTTGTTTCCCTCCCCATTGAAAGGAAAATTTAGAGCTTGTTAAAGCATGTAATGGTGATGAAATTAAAGAAAATTGATAAATGAATTTCCTCCAATGTTGAACTGCACCTAAGAAACTCCTAACTTCTGTAACATTTTGTGGTCTTGGCTACCTAACGATCACATCAATTTTAGCTGGATTGATTGTCAACTGACCACCTCCAACTATGTAACCAAGATAAACCAACGAATTTTTCCCAAATTCACATTTGGAAAGTTTAAGATACAGTTTCTCCCTTTGAAACACTTCAAAGACCTGTTTAACATGCCTAACATGCTCTTCCATACTGGAACTGAAAATTAGGATATCATCTAAGTATATTATGCCAAATTCATCAATGTATGGACGAAATACATCATTCATAACCCGCATGATTTTTTTTGAGAATTACACAAACCAAACGACATCACTAACCATTCAAATAGCCCTTAGTTTTAAATGTAGTTTTCCAGATGTCATTTTCTGCAATGCGAATTTTATGATACCCGCTACGAAAATCCAACTTAGTGAAATAGATAGAATTTTTAAATTGGTCAAGTAAATCATCTATCCTAGGAAGAGGATACTTGTTCTTGATTGTGATTTTGTTGAAGGCCCTAAAGTCGACACACATTCTCCATGTTCCGTCTTTCTTAGGAACCAAAATTATTGGTGAACCACATGGATATGAACTGGGTCGAATGAAGCCTTTTTCAACCAGGTCTTGGATATGTTTCTTTATTTCTTCATTCTGTATGACTGACATGCAATACATTCCGACATTAGGAAGAGGGGCATCAGACCAAAATTGTATCTCATGTTTTATTTCCCATTTAGGAGGCATATTTTTTGGTTCTTTAAATAAACTTTGAAAAGAATCTACCACATTAACCAAATTATCTTTAAACTGAGATTCACAACCAGAAAAAGCATCATGTTGATCCTTATGTTGTTATTTTATAGTCATAAGTACATATCTTTTACTTGAACTTATTATCCTCTTCATCTAATTAGTAGTAACCAAATCCAAGTGTGTTCTGATTTTATGTGCCCTCACAACGTATTCGATCCCATATTTCTTAAGGTGATATTTATGCTTTTTCCTATGAAACACAACATCACGATCATAGAGGTAAGGAATTCCTAGCACTAATCCACATATGTCTAATGGAATTAAATCTAAATCCACTTCATCAATGTAATTAGCCGTGATGGAAAATTTTAAACGACACTGCTTTGTGACATTAATTTGAGTCTTTTGTTTTAGCCAACCTAATGGGTATGGTGTTGGATGATTTTGTGTCTCAAAACCTAATCTCTTAAATAATTATTCAGATATTAAATTTTCCTGTGATCCATTATCAAATAATGTGTCTATTTTTGTGTGCTTAGAATTTATCCTTATGTGAAATAATTCAACTCTTTTATCCTCATCTAGATGATTTATGTTTGAAGGAGATGCAGAAGTAATAGAACTTGAATTAGCATCAGAAATTTTACTTGTCGAAACCTTGGAAGATGGCTGTAGTCCGTGGTAATGCCTATATTGTAATATGGGACAAACCCTTCTTGGCTTTCTGATCCCTTCGGAGCTGCTTCTTATCCCTTCGTCACTGCTCCCTTCGAAGTTTCTTATCCGACTTAACCTTATGACCCGATGTTGGGTTCTTGTACTTAGTAGGGTTGACTATTGAGGATCCAGTAATAGGGCGCCTCATTGGGTCCTCTAGAAGCTTAGTGGCTGATTGTGGAATCTGTTGATACTATTGGAGGATCACCCTTATGCTGCTACTCGTGTTGGATCAAATAGATATGGTCTTGGTTCCTTGAGTGGAAGCCCAAATCTTGTTGGATTTCTGTATTAGCTTTCTTTTCACCTTTATTTTTCTGGAACTTATTTGGTCTGAGTTCTGGGTGAAGTTTCCAACATCTGGCTTCATCATGTCTGATTTTATGGCAGTGAGAACAAGTAGGTCTTTCACCTTCCTTCTGAGTTGTTGTTTTCTTTCCCTTTGAACTACTCTTCCTCTTGCTGTCTTTGGAATCTTTGATTTCCAAATTTTTGGATGCTTTCTGTGAAAACTTGAATGGTTTGCCACCTGATTCAATATGTATGTCTTGAACAAACACTTCATCAAAGTGAGTGGGATTAAACATCAATAAGATATGTTGTAAATAAGAATGTAAAATGCCAATGTACTTTAATAAAGTTTCACGTGTATCCAATGGAATACCAAGCACCAAAGTTTTCTTCCTAAACTCCTGAGTAAAATCCTAAACATTCTACCCTTTACCTTGCCTTAAATGTTGCCAATCTATAACAATCTGCTGCATGTATCCTAAAGGATAGAATTGTTTTCTAAGAGATTTAAGAAACTTAGACCATGAAGAGATGACTTTACCTTTCCGATTTAAATCTACTTGAGTTTTTCTTCCCCACTAGATTAAAGCTATTCCCCCCATTCTAAGTGTAGCTAAATGAATTTTCGTTCTTTCATTAGAAATGTTATGAATTCTACAATACACTTCTAACTGCTTAATCCAGTTATATAACTTTTCAGGATTCATTTCGCCATCATAAATAGGTAGTTCAAATTTTACATCAAGTTTCAAAAGAGATGATTTCTGAGGTTTGTTTTCTGTTTCAGAATCTGAACTAGAAGAAGAAGAAGAAGATGATGATGAAGATGATGGAGGATAAGAAGGTTTTTCAAATTTTCCTTTTCCCTTTTGCTTCTTCGTCTCCTTTGAAGAAGAAGATGCATCTATGGCCTTCTTTTATTCATATAGTTCTCCCAACATCCACTGCATGTTCAAAAACATTTGTTGAATCTGTTCCTCGCCCATGAAGTTCACTTCATGCGTTTCACCTGCATCAGATCCTCCCATTGTCGATCATTGAACGAATTTTTGCTTTCCAACTTCTAGGTCTATCTCCTCGAGCGTTCCTTCTCCACGTCACAACCTAGACCTGGTTAACATTCACTAGAAAAATCCTACAAAATGAAACCTACTCTGATACCAAAATATGATCTAAAATAGATCTGAAATAGGATTGACTATTCACCGAAGTGAATTGATTGTTAACCTGATTGTTTAGTGTGGATGAATGAAGGAAAGAAATTGATTTTAAAACTTAATCCAGAACTTAGGAAATCCAGTTAAACATAAATTAGACATGAATTTTCAGAAATAGAAAGAGATACAAATGGGTTTGGATCTTTTGCAGAACATATAGGATATCTATATCTATTTTAGATGATATAAGATAGAACTCTTATAGACACAAAATAGGTCTAAATATCCACATTATTTATTTAGACTCATTCAGATATGAATGAGTCTAAATAAATAGGTATGGGTCAATATGTTAATGTGGTCGGTTTTCTTTTTTCATACGGTATACATATCTATTCCAGGAGATATTTATACTCCACTGATCCAGTGTTGTTTCTAAAATTGAGAAATTAAGGAAGGACAAGACAAAAAAAATTGTGTACGGAGTTCGTGCCTGATGGACTACCTCTCTGGTTCGCTTTCAAGATGGGCGTTCGTTTGATTAAGGAATGATGCAAGGAAGTATTTACATAGAAATTAATCAGAATGAACGCACTCAAAGGCACCTCTAGTCACTATCAACAAAAATATCTCTCTCCTAGCTTTCCAATGCCTATCTCGGTGCCAAATTTCGTCTCCGGACGACCAAGATACACTGAAAAGAAAACTGCCTCCTATCTTCACAAAATTCTGAACAAGGCTCAAAAAACACTCTCCCCCATCATGGTGCATTGGTTAAGTTTAAATAAGCTCGGGCCAAAGTTCAGGTCGAACCGCTTGGCCTATACATGGAAAATTCATTTTACATTAGGTGCATGAATACTCTCGGTCAAATGGTAGTGAAGCACAAAGGTGATTGGTTATAATAGTTACATGGTGATTCAATGAACAACGCACAAAAAAACCTAAATAAAAATTTATCATAAAGTTAAACCCCGACGGTTCTGGCTGACGATGGTGGTCAACTGAGAGCTCCATGTGGTAGGCTGGTGCTGTCTCGGTGGTCTAGTGGCTGACTGCCACATCACGACTTTGGTCCAGTGATTTCAGGCGGCATGTGACACCTCCGTTGTGTTAATTATTCTATAAAACCATGCGGTTACTGCGTTATAACTGTGCTGCGTAAAAACCCAACTGCTTCGCATTCACGGTGGATTGTTCATGAACCTGCGTTCACATGTCCCGCGGTTAACTCCCCCCTCCACACAGTTAGCTGCTGTAGTTAGACTGTAATATCATATCAAATGGGTTTATAACATTACATTTTTTATTATATGCCGAAAGGGTTATTATATACAGTTAGCGCTATTAACATTATTCTCCTATATAGCCTTTATACATAGGTTTATCATTTGCGCTATGGTTTTCAACCATGTAGTTTAGACTTAGGTCTAGTGCTAGGTCTTAACCCTTAGGTACATAGTACATGTAGCCTAGGTCTTACACCACATTACCATGAAATATTTAACCACCTTTTACTTGCACCATGAATGAAGACTCTCATCTGGAAAACTGAAGAACCTAAAGACGATATTGGACTTCCTTGTCGATCTGAACTGGTGCAAGATCCTCCTGGATGAGGAATTGATTTGATAAAATAGAAATAAACAAAAAGAGAATGGTAGGTATGTGTTTAGTTAAGCAACTCATGATTTAGATATGCAAGAGAAAAGTTAAACAACACAAAACATTGAAGAGTAATGAAAATCCCAAAAAAGCACCAGCTCTTGTCCAATACCAATATCCTTGTGTAACGATGTTACGACACTTCAACACAGTAAGGCTCAGATTTGTGGTGTTTCCTGCATTGCGAAGGCCAACAGTGTTCCACGAAACTAGTCAATATGGTGCATGGTTGCATAAAACCTCTTCATAATTAAAAATATATTGGTTATATAGAATTTCATAGAGTCCGTAGTAAATTAAAAAAGTTGAAATATTACAATATTCTATCCAGGAGAAAACATCTCATTCACAGAGACCACATTCTCTGCATATATCAAAGGTTAACTCTTGCAGCCTAATATCCACCAATTTGGGACGTTATCTGCATTTGAAATCCATCAAGCTTGGGAAATTTTCATCATCCAAGGGAAGAAAAAGCATATAAAAGGCGTATATAGGGGGGTAAATTTAACATCATCTATATTTATCCTAAGTTAGAAAGCTTTTGGATATATGTGCTATAGCCCGAAATATTATGTTCATATGTGTTATCCAAAGTTTGGAAGGCATATGCTTTACATCAAAGTTCACCGCGCATGTATTAAGGTTAGTAAATGACAAAAAGGGCTTGTCGCATGTCATTAAAACTTGAGCTTCTCCCAACCATCAGATTATTCCTCTGCTAAATGAAAGCTCCATAGAATTTTTTGGCCCCCCCTTGCCATCCTCCCTTTACTGACAGGGGGGCCGGGGGTCCGAAAAGTGGTTTTCCTCCCTGCCAGACCCACCTAACGTGTCAATACCACAACGTTTCGCACCCCCCCAATAAACCATTAACCACCTCGACCCCCCTCAAAAAACCACTTCTCTGCCATCCTTTCCTGCCAGCTTTCCTCCACGCCCATGGTTCAAAATTGCACCCTTCACAGCCCGTCAAAAGTCCTCTAAAATGTGAGAAAACTGCTAAGAAGAAATTTCATGTCAAAATAAATGCAAATTTTGATTTATAATAGTTTAAAAAATAAATATATTATTATAAAATTCCTTATGAAGCGTTGTGGGCCTTTCAACCATTAGTTTTCTGGAAATTGTTTTGAAGACATCTTAAAGTCAGTGCACATTACCTTGAAAGTGCACTGTGCATGGTCCTTAATCTTCATACGTTTTTGTAATTAACAGTTATGCCTCTCCAGTGACTAAGTGACTTAGAAAGGATTACAAGTCAGAAATTTAAGGAGCAGTGAATAGAGTGCAATTGAGGTTGGAGTATTGCAACCTTTGAAGTTCTGATTCCCGAAAATAGCTGAAAACTTTAATCTCATCTTCCCGCCGTGCCACTCAAATAAAATATGGAAGAAAACCAGTGAAATTTGGGTGATTTGATAAAGGTGGCTTGTTGGGTCTTTGAATCTCTAAAGCTCGTATTCCATCTAGTTGGGAACTTGGGAGCTTGATCTCGGAGGCTGACTCACTTCATCCTGCAAATTTTAAACTACAATTACTGCTTTTGGTTGGCATTGAAATCAAGGTATATATACATACATTCCAAGTATTATTGTGCGAAGCTTATCATGTTTTATGGTCAACTTTGTTTTGGGCCTTCATTTTTTTAGCACAAAAAGGGGCCTCGTTATTTATGTATATTTTATGGTTTTTTTATGTTTAAGGATCTAAACTATATGGCTAGGCTACTGATCTTCCTGTGTAATAGGGAATTCATTCTCATATGGATGACTTTCTCAGAACCACTCTTAATAATTCCAGAGCCAGATAAGAACTGTGTGGATTTAATGAGCTTAGTAGAGAATAACTACTGGCTTAAATGAATATAATATAAGTAGAAATGGCATCCTTATGCGATGATTACTTAAGAAACTCCACTGGCCCTAAGATTCTACTTTCGCTTAGTTTATTTCCTCCACGAGTAAATGTATTTTCACATCTCAATCATTTGATTATTTAGTAATCAATAGGATATAGAACACAAGTCAATGGTAATCCAAGATTTTAAATTTCTAGGAAACTAAACGTGTTTTCTGACTGGATCAAAACAACTCCATGCCTTTAGCTTTCCCATCAAGTGAGATGTGCATATGAAGACATAACATAGGACTATTATTTGAAGTAGTTACGTGTCCTCATCACATAGTCCTCTCAGTAATGCGTTTCAAAATTTGACATGAATTTTATAGCTTTGGTTTCACAGTACAATTCATCCAAACTAGAGTTTAGATTTGAGTAGTTTCATTATACATCACATTTGAAAACTTTGTAGAGGCTAGTTGCGATTTTAGAAAATGAATAAATAAAACCTTGCATCGTACTAGATGGGAGATTGCAACTCTATAAATCCATCTAAAAGTCAATATAAAAATATATGTAAAGATGTAAAATAGGAAAATGTATAACAATATTGCAAAGGGTTGTAATAATTAATCATGGATTACTTGACATGTGTATTTTCTAAGTTCAGCTCATACACAGGTGGAAACCTAATTTTCGCATAATACAAAACATATTCATTAAACCCACGAACCTGCATCTTATTGTTCTTATAACGACAAGATTTCAATGAACTAGAGTGATTCTTTGTCATGCAAGAAATGAATCTGACTAACCTCTTAACCAAAAGGTTTCAATGAATGAGAGTGATTCTTTTCCATGCAAGAAATGAATGTGACTAACCTCTTAAACTCATCCCTGTTACAATCCATGCTGACTAGTGAAAACGCCCTGGTGCATAAGTTCCATTACTTTTTCTCTACATCCAAATTGCATTTGATATAAATAGGGATGTCTCCACGTGGGTTCACATATACACAGGGGAAGGCATTTTTATTCTCATTAATTTGGTCTAACCAAGACTACATATTTGCACATTCCTTGTAGACTTTGGCACCTCTAATGATGATTATGGTTATAGGTCCCCTCACAACCCTTAATTCATAATTCAATATTGTTTTCGGGGTTCAAATTTTCCACCTAGTTCCCCAAGGAGTACACTTCCCTCCTCATTGTCCAAGGAAGTCAGTAAAAAATCACATGCATTATGAAACAACAAAACATATTGATTTATAAAGCCAAACCATCAATATCATGGAAAACACCATCACAATAGAAACAATAAAGCTTATGATTATAGGAATGAGGTAGTAGATTTGTTTTTTGGTTTTCAGGAACAACGCCACGAAGATTTAAAAACTCAAAAATTTTTCCTCTAACACACGCATATTCACAAGGAGAAAAAAATCATTGTCTAAAATATTTATATTGTGGTTGTCAAGAAGTTTTGGTTGTCAAGGATTAATTGATCCAGAACCTATGATAAACTCATCACACTGCCTGTAGCTACTTGTTGCCAAAATTCTTTATATCCTTTTAGAAATACTGTCTCGGGGCAATTTCTCCCATGTCCATCAAAGAGTTCCAGATTTTATCAGTTATATGATATGAAATTTTCTCATTTGGGTGAAACTTGTTGTTTATCTTCTCTCTTGAAGGAAACCAATGCCCAAATAGGAATATTTGGTGTTAGATATCTCATTACCCATCTTCCCTGGCACCTTCACTTGATCTTCTGAAATGGTCCCATGGAAACACACCTCCTTGTAGACAAGACCTCAAAAATGTTTCTGTCGGGAGTATGTTTAGGACAAATGTAAATCTAGGAGAAACCACCCCATTTATCTTTTTATAATGCCCCTGAGCCCCAACTTGTGTGAGCTTCCCAATATTCAAAAATATTAGGAAGATTTGTAAGGCCAACAAGAACCTACTCAAAATTGAATTGGTTGACATATTTCGCCCATCAACAAACGATATCTATGTTTTCTTCTCCTCAGTAGGTCAATTCCTGCTGCCCAGTTATTTTATCGGGCTTGGTATATTTTTTTTTCCTCTTTGATTTTTTGGCTATGTCTCTTTCCCATGAGTAAAAGGTCCTCCATGACTGAAAATAAAAGGATTACATCTAATAGTTTATTTTTATAGTTTATATGAATTAAAATGATTATATGTGATAGTCTATACGTTTATTTTTTGTTCCTATTTTAGACTCATAAGATAGAGAAAATATTATGGGAGGTGAAGTTTGATATTTTAGATTTTTTACCATAGATGGGGTATATATTTAAAAATTATACTCTATGTAACAATATTTTATTAACACAAAGGTGGAGTCAATCTGAGTTACCACACTATCTGCCATCTAGTTTTAGGAATAAATTTGATTGAAAATGAAATGTAAAGATATTATACCGTTGTTAATGTAAATTCAATTATTTTTTAAGCTTTTCATTATGGAAGGGCGACATTAATATACACCCTTCTAATTGAAATTAAGACTAACCCTTCAAATTTTATCTCTGCCCGCACCCCCAGCGGAAACTACTTTGTAACCATAAAAACCCCTTTTGCCACCATTTTAATTCATTTTTTTTTTTTTGCAGATCGTTCATGCTTCCTTCATACCCAAATATCTATCATTGCAATCAACCATCATACCCGACAAAAGGACTGATATTGAATAGGAAAAGACACCATTTCCACCGATTTTCAACTCACAGATAAAATCCCTGGTAATTCACCATTACCTTCCTATTACTGTGATTAAAATTAGCAATATGCGTCCTAAAAATAAGAATAATGAAAACTCAATCAACTCGATGCTTCCTCCCCCTGTTGATCTTGATCATATCCCTCTTGTAGAGAGGGATAAAAAAATTGCAGAGACTAAGTGCAAGTTCGACCTTTTTGAAATTGACTATTGGCTCGAAGATAAATTCATTTACCAAATTGATGAAATTGGACTCTGGGAGTCCAATTTACCTCATTACATCTTCCCTCAGACCCATCATTTCCCAGAATTCATTAGAAAATGTCAGGCCTATTACTTACCAAACCAAAGAGCCATTGTAGCCCCAAATGGAGAATTCTTATTCACCATCACTTCCAAAACCATTGACCAAATGATGCAGGTCCCTCCTATTGAAACCAATGCACTATTTTCTGTAGAAGCCTTGAATGAAATGTATCGGAAATTAGACTTCTCCAAGAGAACACAAATTTTTTACATTTTCCTGCCCGAGAATGCCCAATTTCCCAAGAAGAATCCACCCTATGCTTCTTCCATGTTCCATGATCATAACAAACACATGACTTATGTTATTTCACGGCTTCTAGGTTATTATTCTGATGAGTGGATTAATGAACCCATTCTCGATTTCATGTCAATTTTCTCTACTAATCAAAAGCCTTCAGCTGTTTTTAATTTTAGTCAATTTTTGGCTCACATCATACATGAACAACTCCTAAAGTTACCAAATGAAGGAGTATTCAAATATGCTTCCATTATTGTATATATGTTCATTTATTATCAAGCAGACATATTCCCATTTTCATTGCAAAAATTGGATGAAGAAGGGAACCCACATTCAATGATTTTATGGACCTAATTGGTGAGGAAAGATTCAAATGAGTACACCTTCAAATAATACATATAACAGTTCATTCATCCAGTCATGAGCCTATTGACCAGCAATGCAGAGCCAAAAATTAGTGAAGAAATTAAGAATATCTTGCACCTGACAGAGCAGGCCAAAATAGGATATTGGTACCGCTACCAAAACTACACAGAGATTAGCGTGTATGGATGTGAGCTTCTACCATACAAGTTGCCCAAATACCTCCCAATGAGAGTATTTTCCCTGGAGTATATAAGACAAATGATAAATTTAGATGAAATTAATTTTGTCTCAGCAAAGAAGAAGTCTCAGTTAATAATGAAAACACAGGTTGGCCCTTTCATTTGCAACAACAAAGCAACACGTGAAGAAGTAGACAAGATCCTAAAACAAATGAACTTTAATTTTAGCTTTACATGGTATTATAACCCTTTGGGCCTAATCTCCAAGCTAAGGGTGGAACACAAAACCACTCCTTATGTGAACACACAGAGGCCAGAGATTGAGAGGTATATGAATAAGTTTAAATGGACAGATAACACCTTGCAGGAAGCAGAGGAGCAACTCATGTCCACCTCTATTTCATAGACCCCTACTCCTCTAGAGAAGATAGGGAAGAGAAAAATAGAGGAAGGATCCCCTTCAGCTTCATGGAGTTGACCAAAGGATTTCAACCTCATCTACAGGAAGAGGGCTAAGAGAAGTTCTATAACAGATTCAACAAAAGAAACAGGGGAACATCAAGCTCCCATAGTCATCAAAGATCCATTGTCTTCAGCACCATCAGGCACCAAATTTACGGAATTTCCAGCAAAATCATCAGTGTCATAAGGCCAGCAGGACACAACCCAAACATCTCAACTCATTCAGGGAGAAAAAGAGAAAAGTATTTTTTATAGATACAAAGATATTAAGCTTAAAAATGACAGACTTAAAATCATTACATACACAAAATTCTGGAAACAAACTGCTAGTTCTCAAAGAAGGCCTCTATCAGCCTTTGATACAGATAAGGGAAGAATGAAAATGGCATTCTTACAACCTCAGATTGCACAATCAAAGTCAATTGTAGACTATAATAGGACCTCCTTTGAATTTGATGCAAATGATATTCATTCCATCGATAATATGGAGATGCATAAGCAGACCGAAGAAATGATATTTTCCACCTTGACTAACCATTCAATGAATGTTTAAAAATTGCATGTATCTCTTACAAATATTTAATCTTAGCTCAATATTGAAAAGCTCTCATATCCATCAAAAGACACCAGAATAAAATCATTAGAAGATCTTGTCATAAATATGGGATATAATCCAGAGAATGTTAAGGCAGTTAAAGAATTGATAAAGAATAAAAGTGTAGATATTGCAGCCCTTAGAAATAAATTGAAGATTCCAGTAACATAGGACCCACAGACCAAGGAGATAGAAGAGTTAGAGATCCAAAAAAAAGATATAATTAAGCTTATCATGGAGCAAAATTCTCAAATCTAAAACATGGAGGAAAAAATGGATAACCTAATCAAGGAGAAGGAAGAAAATACACAGTTGTCCATGATTCCTTTGATTGCAGTGCGTCTCATAGAAATACCAACTACAGGTGCTTCTATATCAACAACACCTCTTGTACAACCTATAGATGCTGCAGGAAAACTTACAAAGGAAATGGAGGATGTGTCAATACAAACTAAAGAAATCAAAATAATACAAGGACAGGTAGAAGCCTTATAGGAGAAAAAGAACTGAAGTGAAACTTCACACTTAGTAGAGGTACAAAGGTCCCAAAGATTTTTGGAAAGGATACTGTGAATGGAAAAAGAGTCAGCCATTGGCCATACCTTGGCCCAAGCCAGGGAGAACATATGGAAAGATATCCTCAACTCCATGAATGAGATTTGGCCTTCTATACAAATCATCTTTGAACAAAATGAACCGATACAAAAAGCTACAACAACAGTGGTAGACATCAAAGAAAAGTTAGGTGGTAAACCCACTAAAGCCACTAATATTATTAGATTCTTGAATTATAAGCACAAATATGAGTTGGAGGAATTGGGAATTGAAGACATAACTGAAACTATGCTTGAAGTGAAGAGGGTTTTTACCAAAAATAATCTTATTCTACAGTGGAAGAAAAATGTAAGGGAATAGAGATTGTTGTCAACAGATTTTTCAACAGAGTTGAAACACTAAACAAGAATGGATTTCCCAGTTTATTTGTAATAAATGATAAATTAATCACACAAGAAGACTACATCATTAAATTGAAATAAGTGTCCAGAGAGAACTCTAAGTTTGTTGGAATAAAGGGTAGCTTAACAGGAAAATAATTTCTTGAGGCATTAGGGAATTATTTTTACATAAAGCATGAGGTAAATCATATTTTTTTAGTTAAGCCTAAATTTTCCAAGTATACTGAAGCAGATGAGGTTTACATGAGGGTAACTAAAATGTCAATTCTAGATGAAGAAAGATGGAAGAAATTCTGTGTGTTACTAGACTAAGTGAGTAACTTTATCTTTAGTCAGATAAACAACAATGCAACAAGGACCAAAGTGACAGATCAACAACAACCTCCTTCAGATCAGGGCCACCTTTTGAACAGTTCCAACTAGTCCTATTAGTTTGTAATAGGAGATATAATTTGTTTTAAATTTTCCTAAAATATATCATGATCAACTATGACAGGATTTTTTGTAAATATTTGTATAAATACTTCAATTTTCGAAGTATTGAGGGTTGATTTTTGCACTTTAGAAGCTATTGTAATTTTCCATTTGATGGGTTGATTAGTAATAAAATGGAATTATTCACAGAATTCATGTGTTGGATTATTTAGTGATGTGTTTCTCTCATTGTATATGTGTTTATTTCTTCAGTTCCATGCTTATGTGTTCTGAAAACTGAATTACTTTATAGAAACTGTGATGAACAATTTTTTTTGAAACGTGCACTTTGATTCTGGCTGTAGGTAATTTCAATGTTTTCCTCTGATATCAAGTTAAATAATTGTTAACTTCTCTAAAATATCCAGTTAGTTCACCTACCTTTCCTTGTGAAACTCTAAAAATATGAAACAGTTCCATTTTAGTTTATAGACTCCGTTATCACCAAATTTTTTTTGAAACATCATTGTGTCATGTTTGTTTTTGGTCATGGTTCAAGTTAGGTTTATAAGTCAATTTAGGATTTGGTTAAGGGCAGGTTAGATTTTTATAAGTTCAAAGGTCATCATTAAGTTCAAATAAAGTCTTTTAAAGGTCCACTCCTAGTCAAATATCCATAATTTCCATTTGGGAGTCATTCCATAAAGTTTCAGGCCAAAACTCTACAATTAGCCAAGAATCCACGTTTTCGTAGCGCCACTAGTTCAAAAAGTTGATTTGCACTACGAAAGCGCTAATAGTTTCGTAGTGCAAACTAGGAAAAATACACTGTCGGCGCTACGAAAGCATGGTTTCTTAACTGTCTTGTCATTTGAGCTGAAATATGTCAGAATCCATTGGGAAATGATAGGTTAGTGGTATGATGAGTTAGTTAGTGATGAGATTCAATGTACTTACCCATCTTTTAGTCATCATTTTCATGATAGGGTATGAATGAGGCATAATTCAGTTATGAGATGACATTTCAAATTCAAAATCTAGCTTAATTGGTCATTCTCGTTTCCTTTGCCTCCATTCGAGTGTCTAAGCTCTGAAGTGTCAAGCCAAACCTGTGGCTGTTCAATACAATTTTTCTTCATCTTAATCAAGTGAGGCTAATATAAAATAATCAAGCGAGGCTTCTGTTTCACATATTCAAGCGAGGCTGATTCAATTTTTCAAGTGAGGCTGATAAGTTTTCTGTGAAGCATGGCAGAGGAAAAGAAAATCCACAGAGGGGGACACTGCTTAATACATGAGCCTGAAAATATGAAGGCCATAGTTGAGGACCTAGTAGTGATGGAGGCATTCAGTAGATTAGGTTGTCTTCGGTTTTGTGAAAAGCTGCAGGGTTGCCACACACAGGTGTCTAAAGAATTTTCCTTGCACTTCAATGGAACAACTACCAAGGTTGGGATGCTAAGTGTGCCAATTACACCAAAGATTATTGTCGCTATGAAAAAAATACCAAGGGGTCAAGAAACTTGGTTCAAAAGTTTCAAATTTGATATGGAGCCATGCAAAGAATTCATGAAACCTGAGTATGCAGATATGGACCTCAATAACGCTATCCCTAGAAGCTGCATCAAAGAAACTTATGCAAAGCTGCTGCTCAGCATCCAAAGATATTTTACATGTGAAGGCAGATATCATAAGGTCTAAACATATCATTTCAAGATGCTTCTGCATTTCACAGGTAAGATTTGACTTGATTTTCCCTTTTACTTGCATAGGAGTCTTGCTAAAATGGCTGATAAAGTACAAGCCAAATTTGAAGGTTGTGAAACATCTTTGTTTCATCATGGTTTGATGACGTTATTGATTTTGAATGAGCTTCAGAAGATAGGCAGGGATTGGTCATCCTTTTTGTTTATAAATGTTTTTGAGTTGGAAACACTAACTCCTTCTAGAAACCCTAAAACTAAAGGAACTCCATCACCACTAGTAGCATAGTCTAGTCAACATGTAGTTTCAAAACCAAAGGAATTTGAAAATATGAAGCCAAGGAAATAAGTTGAGAAAAGGACAGAGAAAACACAAGTGCTTGATACTCCAACTCCATCACCTACAAAAAAGAGGTCAAATATTGTCAAAGAGGAAAAACAGAAACAAGATGTCACCAGGCAGGAAATCAAAAGAGTAACAAGAAGCCAAGCAGTGGCATTAAAGGGAAAAACAGTTGCTACAGATACAAAGGACAACCCAGTGATAAAGGGAGACTTAGATGAAATCCTGCATGCAACTGACATAGAGGAGACATCCATTGTGCAAGCTGACTTCATTGGAGAAGATGAGCACAAACAGAAAAAAGCTAAGTCTGTAAAGAAGCTTGAGTTTGAGGGTGAAAATGTAGCTTTTATCTTTCAAGTTAGAAAGCCTTTAACTAGGCATGCTAAGAAACTTAAGGAAGGCAGCAAGGAAGTTCAAGAAACTATTGAAATACCTAAAGCTCTTGAAGAAGTAGTTGATCTCTCAACACCTGTAGAGAAGCATACAGCCAGTAGAACAAAAGAGGGAAAAGAAGAAGTGACAAAGAAAATAGAGTTTAAACATATTGAGGAGAAATTCAGGTTGGCAAACCAAGAAATTGTTGTGATGAGAAAAAGGGCTAGAAAGCAAAGTATTGAGAAAGCATAATTCAAAATAATGAAGGCACTGTGGGAAGGTAAAACTGGTTCTATGTCTGAAACCCCAAGCAGTGCAGAGTAGCTTTTCACATGGATTGTCCCAGCAATAAAGGAAGCCAAATTTGTCAGAGTAATAACTAATCACTTGAGAGCTAGTAACAGGAAACTTAAAGGTCAAGTGGAAGACTTGGAGTAGCAGCTAAAAGTGATTCAGGATGAGTTAAAAATTCAAAAGCTAAATCAAGTGAAAATTAAGAAGGAACCTCATGAAAACTGTGTTTTTAAGTTCATATGGCTTTTTGATTTGATGAAATCAGTGTCATTTTGAGTTTTGGCACATTTATAGTTTTCACTTTGAAAACATTTGGAAAAAAATGCTCACTCAGCAGTTTCATAGTGCAAACAGTGTAAAAAGAGTGAAAAGTGCTACAAAACTACTGTAGCAGCTTTTTTCACTTTTTCTCATAAATTTTTGAAGGGAAAAAGTATGAATTATGACCTGAATTTGCTAGGGGGGATGTATTAAATGATAATGAAGATAATCCTGGAGGAAAGAATCAAAATTTTGAAGGAAAAAGGATAAAAGAGCAACGCTACGAAAGGCGCTACGAAAGTGTGTTGTTTTCGTAGCGCGGGTCTATTTCAGCTTATTTGAACAGTTTGATGATGGTTTTGGACAGATGGAGTTAGGGAGGATTTTGGACAGTGTTACTTCAATTCCTAACATCAAAGAACCTCGAAATGATGAATTCATGATGGTCAGAACCTTTCAAAACTGCAAAGGACCCTATGCCTAAAAAACAGGGGACTATTTCCTACTTTGATGGAGGTCAGCATTATGGTCATCAAGGTTTGAAGCCAATCATATAGATTCGACCAAGTGTTAATGCATTTGGAAAAGGATGTAATTTAATTAATATAAGGTTGTTATAGATAGGTGATTAGGAGTTTGAATCCTATTTGTAATAGGACTGTTTAGTAGATTAGCTGTCCTTTTGTAATAAATACCATGTCATATGGTCAGGCAAGGTGTCAAGAGTCAAGATTTTGATGTATCTAGCATCAAATAAGGTTATCTTATGTTTTAAATGATCTATAAAAGATCAAGAAGTCGAATATACTAGGGGTTGGAAATTTTTAGCAAAGGAGTGTGTTTATTGTAAGTGACTGGTTTTCAGCTTAATACGGAGATTTCTACTTAGCCAACTTGAGATTCATAAATATTTCTAGTGTGTTCTTGTTCTAATTGCATATTTTACTATCCTATGGTAGTGGTGTTTGTTTATGTTACTCAAAATTCATCTTTTATGCTCTGATTTCCTATATAGACAAACTGACTATGTTTTTTTTTACAGTTTCACATGTGTATCTCTTGACTAAACTCTGATATGCCTTAACTTCCATGCTAAGTAGAGTGATTGGTTTTACTGAAACTATTATGACTCCATAAGCCCAATGTGCACTTGCGGATGTGATTTACAACCAATATATATCATTTATATTCTTATTACCCCACATAGAGTTAGCCATCTATACTTTATATCCAAATCATTAAACCTTGAGAGAGCCCTCTAAGGTTGAGGAGGCTAAGCCTCAATCAAAATATTTCTTTGAAATAGTCGCATGTGATTGATTTGATTAGCAACCTATTAGGTCTAATTTTGTGATAACAGACTCCATATCCCAATGAAAGTTTAAGCACTTAATCAACCAAAACAATTAAAACAAATCATAAACAATCAATCAAACAACTGAGCATTAATACCTAGCCTGAAATTCCCAATAAAAAAGGTTAAATCTGATAGAGAGACCCCTCTCTGAGTTTAGGAGGGCTAGATCCTAACTCCAAAGTGGTTTTTTGGTTACCTTTGTGATTTCTTTTTTAACTTTCGAAAATTACAGTGCTAAAATGTCGTTGATCTAATCACGCCCGATCTTAGCCCTTTAAACATGCGGGAAATTTATTTCACGTGCCAATTTTATTACATAATGGAACTTTATAAGTGATATGATAGTTAACCATATAGCCTATGATTAATAATCATAAACACACTTTATTATAAAATTACATGACCCCTATCACATGCAAAATGACTTTCAAGACCCCCTCATATGTGCATTTTTTTTGAAAATTTGAATTCCAAAGACCTTATTTAAACCTAATTGACTTAGCCTAATTAACTTATGACTCAAAAAAAACCTAATGGTTATCTTGGGTAACATGAGGTATCTAGGGTTAGTTACATTACAAAAATTCAACCCTAGGTGACTATTATCCATATGATCCTACTTAAATAGATAGATTCCTAAATTTAATATAATGTAGAAATTACTTCGAGATCATAGCATCAATCACACAATAACTAAAAATTTAAACAGTGGAAGAATAAAAGAGTTTTGTAGATACATAATTAATTTCTTCTTAACATCAACTTTTTATACCTCAAGGAAACCTCTACAAGAAAGTAAAATAACAACTGCATCAATCATCATAAACATCTCAAAATTAGGTATATGATCGATAGAAAATGAAAGGAAGAAGTTGTACAACTGTTGTATTGCTCCATATAGACATAAAAGTCCATATGATTGTGTTGATACTTTCTACAATTTCCTTTAAACCTATTGAAAACCTATAAGTTCATCCTTATTGTGCACTACTTTGTCTTAGTTGTTCAATGTGGGAAATACGTCTCTATCATGTCTTATTTATGATTTTCTGAAACATGTACAATTTGTTGCTTGAATTACATTTCTCAATGTACATATTGTTTATTTGGGACCTATCGTGCATATGCTAAATGTAATGTTACCTTTTTGAGATATTTTCTTCCGATAGTTGTTCCTCTTCAACATCCAAATCGACACATATTTTCCTACACATATTCATGAGACCAATGAGGGAAAATTAGATTAATTTTGACCAATTATTAAATTTAATTGCACTAATAAAAAATAATTAAAAAAATTGAGGGCATGAATACATGAATGAGATCCTCTTGGTTTTGAGAATAAATTATTGGTGTTGTTTAATAATGGAGCAAACCTCCCTCCACTCGATGAAGCAACAACGAAGCCAACATTGACCTTGTTGTTGCTCTGTTGGATCTCGGAGTTTCACTCCAATATTGTCCAAATATTAATTTATTATCTACTGAATAGGGCCAACCATGTGAAGGTGGAAGCTCTCATGGCCCCTCCCCCCTCTCACATCACTCTCAGTTCCCCAGTACCCAAGTGGTACCCAATCTATCTACTATGAAATATTTGAAAGGAAGATATTAAGATACGTCATAAATAAAGAAATATATAGTAAACATTTAATTATTCATTCATTCATTCATTCGTAGAGTTTAAAAAATATTTGATCTCAATATGATTTATAATAATTTGTATGCTATACATAATCTAAAACAAGGTCGTTCTAATTAAATTACAATTACAATCAATTATCCTTAATTTTCTTGCAATTTTTCATGTATGAAGCAAGGACGACATCCCCTTCAGCTGTAAGATTCCTTGCTCCTGACCTTGTGAAACGTCTATGCTGCTGTAAGGGTGACAGAGCATCAACTGCAATAAGAATAAATTGTTAAATTATTATATATAGTAATTATTAATACAAGTGTTTTATTAATGAAAGGGTAGTAGAGTGTTCATTACCTGCTTTGGCAGTAGAGGGAAGTGGGATACTTTCGGATGTGGCCATAGGTTCCTCCTCTTGTCTGGCCTCATCACGTACATGCTCTAGAGTAGAACCAGGAAGATTTATAATTAATACACCGTGTTAATTTAAATATTTCTAATTCCAATCCATACTTAAAAAAAATATAAGTCACATGAAATACCTCCAGAATCGAGCTGAACATTAGTTTCAATTTTCACTCCACTGTCACTAGGCTCATGTCTTCCATCATTGCTTGGGACATCAATATTTACACTGTCTTCCTGCTTTTTACAATCAAGCACATTACTTTATGGAAAAAAATAAAAACCAATAGATTGTATAAAAGTATTAATTTATATATAATCTTTGTTTATTTTATTTACCTTAGTCTCAGCTGGGGGATTAAAACTAGTATGTGAAGACCCTGTGTTTGTCCTATGTTAAAAAACTTGTTATCTATGCTTGTAAGCAAGATTGAGGTCTTCCTCCGTGAGATTTTCATTGAATTGTTCACCCTTCAATTTTTCATGGCAACATGAATTTTTTCTTCTTCTATAATATTAAATTAAAATTATTAAGAATCTAAAATTTTGATGCAATTGTTTTTTTTATGCTTACAATTTTTGCGGCCAGTTTTGAGTAACCCCCAGGGCCAAGATGATGTTTGCCATGTTTTTGTATTCTTACCTTTGTGTATTTAGATGTATTTGGGAGCCTATATTTATAGTATTGATAAGCTTAATTACATGTCACAATATTGATGAGAAAGCATCATAATTACATTAAAAAAATTGCCTCATACCTTCGTGGTCCGGGTGGTGTCTTCCCTTCTTTTCGAAGTTTTTTCTCCTTTGCAAATTCTACGAGGGATTTCCACTCACTTTCTGAAATCGCTGGAGGGTGCTCATACTTAGGGTTCTTTTGAAAATAAACCCTATATTGGTCTCACATATATTTTAAATATAGGTCTGCCTTCATGGTAACTCCACTTTTGTTGAAGGTACCGTCTTTGAACAGACCAACCAACCTATTGATAAGTTCTTCTTTCAAATTTTAATTTTGCAAATTCCACCTTATGTAAATGGTGGGCCCAAAGAGTTGCAAGGCTTCCTCATTCAAGCGCATATAGAAGGTATTGTTTCCTACAAAACGATATTATGATTACTTGAAAATAATGACACTCTATACGTAAATTTCAATTAGATCATACTTAGTATGTAAAACACTTCTAAAGTGCCTTGAAGATTTTTTAATTTCATGGGAACATAATCATAATCTACCAAGAATGTAACTGGTAATGTTCCCGTGCTAGTAACATGAGTAGACCCAGGAAATCTTGCTTGACTAGATGTGATGGAATCATGGTCTGCATTATGTGCAGATCGTTCTGTGCGTTGTTCAATGGGTTCAGATAATGGTGTGTCTCACTGTTCAAGAGTTGCATTAACGGTCAGTGTGTTCAGTGTGTCACTCACAAGCAGATCAAAGGTGCAATTACCAACTTCGACTCCCATATTCTCACCATGAGGATCAGACTCCCTCAAAAAACCCTGTAAAATAAATAGTTCTTTTATGAAGGATGAGAAAAATAAAATCATAAATAAAGAATGGGATAATTAAATGAGTTTCTTAACCCATGTTGATGTATTTGGGTCATCACAGTTCTGATTTGGTCTCTTATATCTTTTTTCCGTGGCTCAATTGTAATTAAAAAAACAGAGTCTCTTGTTTAATTTTACGAGAATCCTCTTGACTGTTTGGATCAGATCGATCAACATATAATTTTTTTCTTTAGTAAGCACTTCCTCAGGACCATATGTGGATTGGTTTGAGGCTGGTGCCTTCCCCTTGTCACCCTATTGATCAAATACATGGTATTTGGTTAGATATTATTTAGGGATAGAAATTCTAAATTTCGATCTTGTTTTCTTCCTCTTTCAAAGAGGAAGATCAGTTATCTCTTTTTTTTTCCAAAAGAAAAAAAATTATTTTATTAAAGATATAAAAATATTTTACGTGAGTTATGCATATGCCATCATATTCAACATTTCCTATGCCATATACATGCTTTCAGAGTGATGTAATCACTCACCACCACTCTGACAGTAGAGAGAGATAAACAAGTAAAGAAAATGGAAGGCGAAAGTAATAGAAACATACAATAATCATATAGTGCATAAGTAGCACATGTGACAAGGATCCAAAAAATAGTAATATTCATGAGTCTTACATCTGAGATAAGTCACTATCCAACATCCAACATATAACAGAAAAGAAAATAGATATGAAACATAAACAAAAAAGGAGGTGTAATGACAGTCATGGTAATTGTATGTGTCCCTGGTCCACCTCTCGACCAGCAATGGTGTGAACATAGTGTAGGGTACCCACCATAATTTACAATCCCCTTTTTGACAGGTTTTCAGCCTCCGAATTATGTTGGAATTTTGTTGTGTAAAGGGATATTTAGCAAGTTTGAAAGAAATAGAAAATTTCTCATTGTGGTAACTGACGATGTCTCCAAGAGAATCAATGTGAGTGCTCTGTTATTCTTGGAAAATGAGTTATGAGTGAAATATCTTTGAATATGCATATCATTCTATGGGACACAAGCCTAAAATCGAATCTTGATGGTTCTTGTACTCATACTCTAATATTCCCAAATGGGAAAATGAAGCAATACATGAAAAAATAACGCAGTTTCAGATATATGTGCTATAAAAATCAAAATCAACCAATTTATTCATTAGATATGCTATTATAACACTCATATCCAAGAGGATATTAGAAACAAATCATATTAGGTGAGGTAAACAAGCCTCCCACACCTAGTATAGCCACAAAACATTGAAACCCCAAAACTATTGCAACACAGAAATTAATGCATAAAGTGAAAACAAAATATAATGAGGGTTTATACTCAGAAATTATAAAGACAAATAGATCTGATATTATATTAATCAATAATGCTCAAAATATGAGATCTAGTCTCCTTTACATCAATCCCAGAGAACCTAGGAAGGGTTTCTGGAAAACACCCAATACAAATGGTGATCTATAGCCCAAATACTGAAGAGTCATTTCAACTGAAGCACATGAAGATAAGAGGCTGAAATAATATAGATCTTATGAAGATCCACTCAAAGGTCTCCTCCAATGAGAGGATGAACCCTTCAATCACAGGAAAACACTCTCAATGAGCCACAAGATCCCACACTGAAGTTGCTCTCCAAAATAACGCAATTCCAAATTGAAATTACATTGTAGGTGATAAAAATATATTGGCCTAATGCCATTGATCCGAAATGTGCTCAAGAACTCTCCAAAATGATCTCCCAAGAGAAGGAATTCTTCCTCCTATGAAAACTAGCTCAGAAAGTGGGTTTCTCAAACCTCCACTGCAACACCCTGCAACACAACACAATATTATGCAGAAAATGCGCTGTAGCTGAAGAATGAAGCTTGGCTAGAATGCTAGATATGTGGAATGATAGATCATGGATCTCCCAAGAGGCCTCTCAAGGAGAGATATGGAATTCCTAAACAGGAAAACCTTGTGCTAAACAACACCAGCAATCTTAGCTAAAAAAATGAAGAGAGAAAATGTCTAAACAGACATATCAAAACATAATTCATAAGCTAACCCCATATGGATACCATCCTCTTCCTTATAAAAAATGTGAGCCTTCTCACTTTGGGTCCCACTCATTAGGGTTTCCACCATCACACCATCAATCTCCCTCCAAAACTGCACTGTCCCATCACTAGTGGCACTCCTCCATAACAACGTTGTTTGATTTCATCAAGTTGACCTCTTCAACCTTCTGCAGTCCCTTTTCACACCTGAGGGTATTCAATACAGCTCTTATATAGCTATCTAAACCAATCCACATTCATATTGAGCTGCCTTTATTGATGATCCACTCCTCCCACATTAGTGTTGTTGACTTGGTCAAACTTGACTTTGTCCACATCCATTAGTCCTTGTTCACACATGAGAGTGTTAGATCCAGTTATTATCATGATCCCTTTTTGCATCAAGAGGGATTTTATGCTTATTCAATATAAGTATGGGTCTCCTTCCCCATTTATTCATCTAACTAGGTGTTAAGAGAAAAATCAATATTCCAATTAGCTGCATGCTAATTTAGGAATATTACAGTCCTCCCCTCCCAAATGTTGCTTGTCCTAAAGAAACTATAAGGATTGAACTAAATAGCCTCCTCTCCTCCTCCTGTAGCATCCTCATATGATAAATTCCTCCAAGTAACAAGATGATGTCTCATCAATACATCTCCAAGTTGCCCCTCCCAAGTATGCAAGCCAGCTTTTGGTGACCATCCCAAATAGCTATCATCATGTAGAAGTAAAACACCCATGGAGGCAACAATGTGTTGTCTAGAGGCCTTCTTCAGGCATGTGAATCTCTCATCCCCAAGCTATCATCCATACAAAATGAGCCTCCCTCCAACATGGTAACTCATGAAAATTCTCCTCCACCTTTGGCTTCTGCAATGTAGGTGGGCTGAATAATTGAACATGGTAGAAAAAATTGCCTACCCCACGCTATCTCTCTCTCTAATTATGATAAGTGTAGATAAACTATTGATATTGGGTTGCAATAATGTTGCCCTCAAGTGGCAAGAAGAAGATTAGATCTCCAAAGATCCTCTCCATAGAATCATGAATCATACTGGCCCAATCCATCCCATACAAAGAGAAGGGTACATCATCACCATATGGTATCCAAATCAGAAAAATGTTGAAGGTTATGTGCAAGTTTGGATAGTCCCAATGGTTTTCCCAGTGGATACAGCGTAGTCTTTCCAACTGCTGTTTTAGAACCTCATGTGGCAAGTGGTCCTCCAACAAGTTACTAGATGTGCATATTTTCTCATGTACTATGAGGTAGTAAAAGGCATTATATATCAGCTGAGAATAATATTAATAACACCATACTTGCTGTTGAGTCCCGAAATTGCATCTTTTCCATACACTTTTCCATACCTTTTTCACTCACCTAAACCTCCCAAATTGTCAATATCATGTGCAAAAGGGTATCTAACATGGTTTTTAATTATGTTTTTTTGTTTTCTATTTGATCTAGATTTTGTTCATTCACTCATTTTTAATTCACACTTTCCGCAAATTTCCTACGTAACTTTCCAGCCTCACAACCCCTCCTATATGCTGTGTGTCTACATTGGAAACGAGCCACATGGGCAGGCTAGGAATGACGTGGACATGGTTCGTGTCCTACTGGTTCAAGCAAACCCGTCCAAAGAAGCCGCGGTCAAAGCCGTCCACGTGGAAGTCAACTATGGAGTTTCATGTCGGGGACTCTGTTTCGTGGCACATAAACATCCATACGGCCGTTTCTAAGCTTGCGGAGGTTAAATCAACATCTGTGCAGAGCTCTGGAGTTGAATTCAAGCATCCACCTTCCGTAGATTCACTTTCCAACACGGCCATACTCCTATATCCGTGGGTGTAGTGGTCTACGTGCTCTCTGCCATCATAAACTTCAGGAGACAGTTACAGTTGATTGTTTTATATAGAGCGTTTGCATACGCACAAAAAGTTAGTTGTTAAGTTGATAGTTGATGTTCGTGAATAAACTCTGTTATCTGTTAGTTTGCTTTGTAGTGATTACGCTGCCCTTGAGCCGTAACACTACCATTCTGTAATGAACTGTTTGTTAATATGAGAAGACTCTGTTTTTCAACTTAATTCGTGTTTGAGGATCGTTACCAAGGCTGTGTAGAGGGCCCCTGCTCAGCTAAGGTTCTGTGTATTAGTGTACATTTCTCATTTCATTTCTTTTAAAAAAAAAGTCATTGTATCATAATCCATCCATATGTTCATACTTTGTAGTTGTTTCATTTCTGTTTATACATTTCCATAATTTCCATTTCATTTCTGTCTTACATGTTTTATGATTGTTAATCACTGATCAGTTTTTTTGTGCAGGTTTTAGGTAGACAGCCCGGGCATTTTTATAGCATTTTGACTAATGACATGAAACTAACATTGTTCTGCTGCTAGTTTGCTTTTCATAGCTTTTGTTTAACTTCAGTCTTGCTTTGTACATTTCAGTTTTGCTTATCTGATTCGGTAGTTAAATTTAGATATATTAAGCTGCTCATAGCGTCTTCAGTTGCCTCCGAAAGCCACAGCTGGACTGATGGTGAGGGACTGCATTATGAAATGTGTAGTTTAGTATTAGTTTCTTTTATGCAAATTTAGATATATTAAGCTGCTCATAGCATCTTCAGTTGCCTCCGAAAGCCACAGCTGGACTGATGGTGAGGGATTGCATTATGAAATGTGTAGTTTAATATTAGTTTCTTTTCTGCAAATTTAGATATATTAAATCATGCATGACATCTTTGGTTACCTCCGAAAGCCACAGCTGGACTGATGGTGAGGGATTGAATCATGAGTGTATGGTTTAGTATTAGTTTACTTTCTACAAATTAAATATCAGTTACACAAGTTGTTTATGATTACTTCCGAAAATCATAGCTGGTCTAATGATGAAGGGTCAGAAAATGAATTGATGTAATCTGATTTAGATTTATTTTGTTGCAATTTTGAATTTCCATAAGCATAGTTTCTTTTGTGTTTAGTTGGCAGCAAGAATAGTTTGGTTTTCATGTTCACTAGTTTACTGTTTTGATTCATTAGATTAACAACACCTTTTCATTTCAGCAGTACACTTTTACTTTCTTTCAAGTCTTGTCATTGTAATTTTCAATTTGCTTTTAAAGTTTCAAGTTGGTAAATCATTATAGGGGATATCACTTCCTTGAACAAATATAACCAAACTTTTTTTCATTTTAGAATTTCCATTTCACCTTAGAAAAACAAAAAACGACAAAAAGTTAAGAAATAGGTTATCTTGCACATATAGTGCGCCGCACTTCATCAGCTTACGATTCCCGGATTGAAAAATTAAATGCAGCAATTTAGGACACACTAAATTGACCAAACATTTTGGCGCCGTTGCCGGGGAAGTGTAACTAGGTAGCCAATTTCTTAAAAAAAAAAAACATAAAATCATAAAAGAAGGGAAACTTGATAACTTCTTGAAGTATGCTCTCCTCTTGCACCTAGTGTGATCTGGAGGATCAGAAAAGAGAGTTATTGGTTTAGTAATTTCTTAAGTATGCTCTCTTCTTGCACCTAGTGTGATCTGAAAGATCAGAAAGAGAATTATTGGCCCAACTTTTTAAAAAAAAATAAAAAAAATGACATGCATAGAGCAAGAGATTCTAGGGGAAGGTTTATAGCTAAAGCCAAGAGTTCGATTTTCACAACTCCATCTTCTTCAAGGCATAGACCAGATTCACCACCATCTACCCCTAGCCTTAAGATTTTTGGAAGTCAAGGAACAGCTGAATTAGAGGATTCTTCTATACCACCTACTAAAACCCACTTAGAAAACAAAGAGACTTTCTCTCATCCTTCCTTGGTAGAAGAACTAGAGGACTATAAGAACTCTAAAGAAACTATCATGGCAGAGGAAGTAATAAATAGAGGTGGAGGTAGAAGAGGAGGAGATAATGGAGATAACAATGGTGAAGGAAATGATGGTAGAAATAGGGACAATTTGCTTGGATTCCCTATATTTGATGAGGAAACTCATGCAACAATGAAAAATATCTCACCATCTGTTCTCCCTAAATTTTATGGATTGCGAAGTGAAGATCCTGAAACATTTCTTTTTGAGTTTGAAGTAGTGTGCCGAACTTATGACTATATGGAAGATTCTCAAAAACTCAAACTGTTTCCTTCAACATTGAAGGGATCTGCTTTGAAATGGTTCATGGGATTAGCCACTCGATCTATTAGGACTTGGAATGATATGAAACAAACATTTTTGGATAGATACTTGGACTATTGTATGCCCACCAATCACAAGGATGAGGTATTCAAAATGATGCAAAAAGAAGATGAAAATTTGGAAGACTTAATTGAAAGTTTTCAATACAACTTGAAAAGAGCAAAGATGAGCAACTTAGATAATGAAACCTTGAAAGCCCTCCTATTAAAATCCATTAGAGATGAATGGATAGACATTTTAAACATGATGGGTAAAGGAGACATTTCTCAACTCCCATTTCATGATATAACAGAACTATGTATCCAATTCTCAAGGGGAAGATCTAAAACTGGAAAAGGGCCTAGGGATTCTTCTCTTATTAAGGCTAACAAATCTGCAACTGGATCAGTAAGTAGGGCAGAGATTGGTAATATGCTTGATGAGTTTAAAACTGATATCTTAGGGAGCCTTAGTGAACAACTAGACACCCTTAAAATCCAAAACAAGCAGAAAGCAGAAACGAATGCTTTAGCCATCTTTTGTCCGAAATGTAGAAAGAAACATGCTTTAAGGGAATGTCCCTTGGATGAAAAAGTTGTAGAAACATGTATGATTTGCTCAGAAAATCATGAGATCAAGGATTGTCCTTCAATCCCTGGACTCAAAGCTGTTTTTCAAGAAGATCCAAATTCAGTAGAATCTCTCTGTTTTGTCGCAAGGAGACCTTGGCAGGGACAACAATCTCAAGGGTTTAATAACCCTATGAATCTTCAAACCCCACCAAATTGGAATCCTTGGCAACAACCTTGGCCTCAACATCAAAATTCATATCAGCCATGGGTACAGGGGATGCAAAATCCTTATGGAAGATTTGCTCAATTTTATCAATATCCTCCATCTTTTCAAAATCAACAAGCTCCACAATTTCCAAGCCCAAATCCACAACTTTCATTGCCATTTCCACAACATCAACCTTCTCAACAAAATACAAATCCTCAACTCATGCTCCCATACCAACAGAAGACAAATCAACTTCCAGCTCAGCCATTGCCAAATCCCAACAATAAGAATCCTCAAACTACTTATATGGTAGAAGGACAACAATTTCCTACCTATATGATTGTTCCTCTCAACGATGTACAACTCAGATCTGGTAGAGTCTTAGAAAAACCTTCTATAGACATTCAAGAGCAAGATACCTCTGAAGAGGACTCTCTTCAAGTCAATAAGGGTTCTGAGGAAGAATCTCTTCAAAATTCAAAAATTCAAAAAGAAAAAGAAAAGCTAGCATCCACAACTCCTATAGTTGAGCAACCTGTATCTTCATCTACACCTCCTTTTTCGGAAAGACTACAAATTGATAAGGGGGTGGAAAAACAAATTTTGTTGCCTAACTATGACTTTCTAGATGAATTGAAGAATGTTTGTATCAAGATTCCATTGCTACAAGCCATTCGAGAAATTCCTATTCTAGCAAAAACCATAAAGGAGTTGAGTTTCAAAAGACCGGGAAGGAAACTAAAAGACACAAGAAGAATCCACCTGGTAGGAAAGATTGCAGATATTATGATGGGAAAAATTACCATGCAGAAGTATGTAGATCGAGGAAGTCCAATTGTCAAGACACATATAAATGGGATAGAAATTCCAAACACATTGATTGACTTAGGGGCTGCTATCAACATTATGAGTAGACAGACTATGGAACAGTTAAAACTTCCTAACCTTCTTTTTACACCTACTTTATTGCAACTTGCAGATCGATCGGTTATTAAACCGGATGGTGTATTAGAAGATATTTCAGTCTCCTTAGATTCTTGGGAATATCCAGTAGACTTTATGATTTTGACTCCCAAAAGTAATCTAGGAGGACATCCAATTATCTTAGGAAGACCTTGGCTGGCCACAGCTGACGCTTTTATTAGTTGTAGATCTGGAGACATGTACATTTCAAATGGTAATTCAACAAAGAAATTCAATTTGTATCCTCCAGCAAGAGAAATCACAGAAATAGGAGACAATGAATGGGTCGATGATGAGAACACTATACAACCTGTCTTTACCATTTCTGAAATTAGTGAGGATAGTCGAATTCTGAACACATTAGAAAATTTTGAGATAACTTCAGAATATGACCCCACACAATTTCAGTTGGAATCTGACATAGAATATTTATCATCAAGACAAATGTCTCTTTACTCTATGGAAGAATTTGGTAATTCTGCTATTGAGATTTTTCCAAAAAAGACATTGAATATCAACAAACATTTGGAGAAATCACAACAAGAAGAACTAACCAGAATCTTGCAAAAACATTCTACTGCATTTGCATGGGAGTATACTGACATGAAGGGTATTGATCCTAAGACTTGCATCCATCATATCTATATTGAGGAAAAAAGTAGACCAATCAGACAACCTCAAAGAAGGATGAATCCAAATCTTAGGGAGATAGTGAAAGAAGAGCTCCAAAAAATTCTCAATGTAAACTTCATTTATCCAATTTCAGATAGCCGATGGGTTTCTCCTTTGGTTATAGTACCTAAAAAGAATGGTAAATGGAAGGTATGCATTGATTACAGGGAATTGAACAAAGCAACTTTGAAGGATCACTTTCCTTTGCCTTTTATTGATCAGGTATTAGATACATTAGCAGGTAAAAAGTACTTTCATTTTTGGATGGTTTTAGTGGCTATAATCAAATTCAGGTAGCACCTGAAGATCAAGATAAGACCACATTTACTTGTCCATGGGGAACTTTTTCCTACCGAGTGCTTCCTTTTTGGTTATGTAATGCACCAGCAACATTCCAAAGAGCAGTACTAGGAATTTTTTCTGATCTAATCCATGATTGTGTAGAGGTTTATATGGATGATTTTACATTTTATGGTAATTCATTTGAAGAGGCATTAGAAAATTTGGAAAAAGTTCTCATAAGATGTAAAGAAACAAACCTTTCATTAAGCCATGAAAAATGCTTTATGACGTTTACTGAAGGGATTGTTTTAGGACATCATATTTCGGGAGATGGGATTAAGGTTGATAGATCGAAAGTTGAAGTCATCTCCAAGTTGCCTATTCCAAATTGTCAAAGAGATGTTAGAAGTTTTCTAGGATTTACTGGTTACTATAGAATATTTATAGAAAACTTCACTAAAATAGCATCTCCACTCTTTAAATTGCTTACAAAAGACTGTGAATTTAAATGGGATCCTGATTGTCAATCAACTTTTGAAACTTTGAAAAAAAGAATATCTGAAGCACCTATCTTGAGAGGACCAAATTGGAAACTTCCTTTCCATATTTCTACAGATGCTTCAGATACAGCTCTTGGAGTTGTGTTGGGTCAAAAATATTTAATTCCTTATGCCATTTATTACACCAGTAAAAATTTGACTCCCACAGAGTTGAACTATACTGTGACTGAAAAAGAGTTTTTAGCTGTTGTTCATGCGATTAATAAGTTTAGACATTACATAACAGGCTATGAAACTTTTATTCATACTGACCATTTTGCAATTAGATATTTAATGAACAAACCTGTTACTAATGGCAGAGTGACAAGATGACTTTTACTTTTGCAAGAATTCAATATTACTGTGTTGGATAGACCAGGAAAACAGAATACAGTAGCTGATTTCTTGTCTAGGATTCAGAATACTAAAGAAGATTCTCCTGTAGAAGATAAATTTCCTGATGAATACTTGTTTGCGGTAACTATTAAGACCCCTTGGTATGCAGATATTGCTAACTATTTGGTTACAGGGAAACTACCTTCACATTTATTTCCAAGAGAAAAACGAAAGATTATTCGGGAGAGTTCAAAATATTCATGGATTTCTAACGAATTGTTTAAAACAGGGCCAGATCTTGTGATCAGAAGATGTGTCAGGGAAGATGAAATGCCTGATATTCTTAAGGCATGTCATGATGAACCATGCGGCGGACACTTTGCAGACAAAAGGACGGCCTATAAAATCCTCTCTTTAGGATATTATTGGCCTTTCCTCTTCAAAGATGCAAAACAATATGTCAAAAGGTGTGACAGCTGCCAAAGAGTAGGGAAACCTACCCTTTCAAATGAAATGCCACTGCAAACACAGGTACTCATTGAACCCTTTGAAAAATGGGCTTTAGATTTCATTGGACCTATTAATCCACCATCTAAGCAAAATAAGTATATATTGGTTTGTACTGATTATGTTACTAAATGGGTAGAAGCCAAAGCATTAGTATCTGCTACTGAAAATTCAGTTGTTCATTTTCTTTATGAGGATATTTTTACTCGCTTTGTTGTTCCAAGAGAAATTGTGACAGATCAGGGGAGCCAATTCACATCCAATTTGGTGGAGAAGTTGATGGAAGAATACAAAATCAAGCACAGAAGATCTACTCCTTACCATCCACAAGCAAATGGTCAAGTGGAGTCCACAAACAAAGTTCTTGAAAGTATCATCACCAAAACTATTCATCTACATAGAAAAGATTGGGCAGAAAGGCTTCCAGAAGCCTTGTGGGCCTACAGAACTACATGGAGGAATACAACAGGACATTCTCCCTATGAACTTGTTTATGGGAAAGAAGTCTTGCTCCCCATTGAGTTCAAAGTCAAGACCTTCAAGATAGCAGTTCAGTTGGGGATGGACTTATCAGAAGCCCAAAAGCATAGAATGGAGCAGTTGAATGAGCTAGATGAGATCAGACAAGAGGCAATTCTAAGAACTGATCTAGTTCAATATCAAAGAGCTAAATGGCATGACAAGTACATCAAAGAGAATAAGTTTCAAGAAGGAGATTGGGAATTGTTATTTGATTCCAAGTTTAAATATTTTCAAGGAAAATTTCAGACTCATTGGCTTGGGCCATATGAGATTGACAAGATCTTTAGCAATGGAGCGGTAAGAATCAAGACCATTGATGAGTTTCAAACTCCTCTTATTTTGAATGGCCACAAATTGAAAGTTTATCATAAGCCACTCTCAAAAGAGGATTTTGTCAAAATGTTTCAAGAAAATTCTGCAATCAGGCTGGTACAGAAGAATTCTTCTTCTCCACCGGCCTAGCTTTTGTTTTTCAGTTAAAAAAAAAATAAAAAATAAAAAAAAAATGGTATAAGCCTGAAAACCAATCATTGATTGGCAGTCTTATGCAGAAAATATAGGGTGAAAATCAGGGACACCTGACACTCTATATTTTCCAAAAAAAAATATGTTTTTCATTTCATTTCATTTCACCACCCACTCCATTTCATTCCACTTCATTCCACTTCATTTCATTTCATTTCATTTCATTTCACTTCATTCCACTTCATTTCATCCATTCCATCAATAAAAATATTTTTTATGACCATTTCCATTTGGTCATCTGTCATTTGTTCATTTCTATTCAACCAAGTAATAGCTGTGTCAGTTTCCGCAGCTGACATCTGTTTTCGCAGCTGACTCCAGTTTCCGCAGCCAGAAGCAGATTCCGCAGCTACTACTCTGTTTTCAAAGAGAATGTACAGTTAGTTGTTATTCCTATAATTATGAAATAAAATGCAGGAGAGAGGATCAATGGAACATTCAAGACACTAATGAAGATCAATCGAAGACGAGGAGCAAAAGCAAGGATTCCAAAGCTATGAATAAAGTTTATTTCAAATAGTATTGAAAAACACATTTTTATATAGTTTTAAACTATGAGCTCTACCCATATTGTGCCAAATGATTATATTGACGAGTACTTGGTAACCTTCCACGATCTGTATGTTACCTCTTGCATTTATTCACAAACGGTTTCATCATTGAAATTCCGATTCTCACTCATGTTCCAATATCACAAGTAGATAATGAGACGTATTTGAGTTGACAAAGGACTCTTACAAGTAGCATAACTTCATAATCATTGATTGAAACGTGTTCATATTTATTACACGACCACCAAAATTCAAAACGCATTGAATGCATTATACTTTGTTAACCTCTTTGTCGTGTCTGTCGTGTTTACAAACCCCTTTCTATACTCCCCTCACTCCCTGTTTCACTCCATTTCGTTCCTTTTGCTCACTCTCACTCCCGTATATCTACCCACAGTCTTACGCCATTCTGTTTATGGTACTCATTTCCATTCTATGATACATTCCCACAGTCACTGTGCTCGATCTTGTGTATTCCATCATTCCATTTCCACTTAAACCCTCACAGAGGCAAACTTGTGAAGCACAGAGAAGTGAAATGGGAAAATTATTAAGGGCGAGCTAGGAAGGACCGAAGTTTATAGAGGGATATCCGCAAGCAAAAGAGATGTTGAGGAAAGCTAAATGGCTGCGTTTCATTCAGAAATTTAGGGGTTACCACAGAGAAGTTACAAAAGCGTTTGCAAGATCATTTGATTGCTCGGAAGCAGAAGTTGGAGACCTCAAGTTTTTGGTCAATGAAGCATCAATAGCAGCAGCAACAGAGCTTCTTCATGAAGGAGAACATTGGTTCAAAAATAAAAGTATCAGTGATGAGGCATGGAGAACAATTCTACGAAATCAAGGTATAGATATCACTGTTTTTAAAAGAGGAATCCCTATGCATGCAATAAAAGAAGAATGGGCCACTTTACTACTAATTGTTCAGAAATTTATTACATGTGAGGGCCGTTTTGGGTCTATGTACATGTACCATACTAGGCTATTGATAAATTTTCTTGAAAACCAAACTCTCAATCTCCCTTATTTTCTAGTCAATAGCTTAAAGAAAATGGCTGTGACTGTTCAAGAACACTTGGGAGATGTAGAGCCTCATCTTTATCACCACGGCCTTATAAAAATTCTGATTGAAAAGGAGCTAAAGGAAAGAAAAGATACATGGGCACAATTCCTAGTTAGAAACTTCTTTGAAGAACCTCAGGAAATTCCTGAAGGTAGTTCAATTAGAAGTAGTAGAAGAAAGAGAATGAATGTTGAAACCCAAATTGCTCCTACTCAGGAAATTCCCGCAGCTAGCACAGCAAACAAAAGTAGAAGGAAAAGAACAATAGATGAAATCCAAAATACTTCTACTACTACTATGAAAAAAACTGATAGGGAAGAGAGATTGGTATAAAGGAAGAAGAAGGAAATTAAAATTTAGAAAGCCAATAATACCAAAAAAGGGAAAGAATTATTGAGGAAATTTTGTCCATAAAACTCCGCTTCTTCTGAAGAAGAAGATCACCAAATACTATCTGAGAGATTAATTTTTCTTCAAAAACAGTCATCTCTATCTAAAAAGGCAAAAACAGGAACACAAGAACAAAAGGGTAATGTACCACAGCAAGTGAGGAGAAGCAGCAGGCTTAAGGGAAAACTGAGAAAAACACAAATTAAAGGTCCTCATTTCATTGATTTGGGTGAAGAGACATATGACCAGTCTCCAACTGACCATAGTCCATTTCAGTCAGTTAGTGAACCTGACTCCTTTCACTCCCAATCAGACAATGAGCGTACTCCATCTTATTCTCGGCAAAATATTGATGAAAGTTCTCCTCAGCCAAATTTTGAACATAATTCTCCTTTGCAGCATTTTGGCGACAACCCAATGAAAATGACACCGGAAGTAGATCCCAAGCAGCAGGAGGTATATGACTATATAGAATCCTTGGAAAAGGCAGCCACAGGTCCAAGTACCTCTTCCATTCAGCCTCATACATTGCTGGATGATTTAGTTCAGTCATTAAAACAGGAAATTTTTGAGCTGGAGCTTTTGAATCGGCATATCAAAAATGAAAATGAAACATTGAAAGAACAAGGTAAACTGGACAAGATCATCCATGACAATACTATGTTACATTTGGGTATTTGGCAAAAGAAGAATAAGAAGCTAAAAAGGAAATGCCAAAAATTGAGCAGAGCACTTGTGAATATCAAATTCAGGTGCCTCATGAAGAAACCCAGAATGATGGCGGTACCAAAGAAGAAGAGAAGGGGGTTAGATGTGCTGGCTGAAGTATCAAGGCACATGAATTGAACAAAGAGTGTCAAAATTTTGGTTGCATGAGGACATGCAACACCTTCCCAGTGGGGGTATGTTGAGTCCCGAATTTGCCTCTTTTCCATACACTTTTCCATACCTTTTTCACTCACCTAAACCTCCAAAATTTTCAATATCATGTGCAAAAGGGTATCTAACATGGTTTTTAATTATGTTTTTGTGTTTTCTACTTGATCTAGATTTTGTTCATACAGCTGCGGAAACTTGCCACTTTCCGCAGCTGCTGCAACTTTCCGCAGCTATTTTGTGGAACTATATGCTACAGGTGTCTACAAGGGAAACGAGGCACATGGGCAGGCTAGGAATGACGTGGACATGGTTCGTGTCCTATTGGTTCAAGAAAACTCGTCCAAAGAAGCCGCGGTCAAAGCCGTCCACGTGGAAGTCAACTATGGAGTTTCATGTCAGCCGGACTCTGTTTCATAGCACATAAACATCCATACGGCCGTTTCTAAGCTTGCGGAGGTTAAATCGACATCTGTGCAGAGCTCTGGAGTTGAATTCAAGCATCCACCTTCCGTAGATCCACTTTCCAACACGGCCATACTCCTATATCTGTGGACGTAGTGGTCTACGTGCTCTCTGCCATCATGAACTTTAGGAGACAGTTACAGTTTGCTATTATATAGAGCGTTTGCATACGCACATAAAGTTAGTTGATAGTTGTTAAGTTGATAGTTGTTAAGTTGATAGTTGATGTTTGTGAATAAACTCTGTTATCTTTTAGTCTGCCTTGTAGTGATTACGCTGCACTTTTGCCGTAACACTACCACTCTATAATGAACTGCTTTTTAATATGAAAAGACTCTGTTTTCCAACTTAATTCGTGATTGAGGATCGTTGCCAAGGCTGTGTAGAGGGCCCCTGCTCAGCTAAGGTTTTGTGTATTAGTGTACATTTTTCATTTCATTTCTTTTAAAAGTCATTGTATCATAATCCATCCATATGTTCATACTTTGTAGTTGTTTCATTTCTGTTTATACATTTCCATAATTTCCTTTTCATTTCTGTCTTACATGTTTTATGATTGTTAATCACTGATCAGTTTTCTTGTGCAGGTTTTAGGTAGACAGCATGGGCATTTTTATAGCATTTTGACTAATGACATGAAACTAACATTGTTCTGCTGCTAGTTGCTTTTCATAGCTTTTGTTTAACTTCAGTCTTGCTTTGTACATTTCAGTTTTGCTTATCTGATTCAGTAGTTAAATTTAGATATATTAAGTTGCTCATAGCGTCTTCGATTGCCTCACGAAAGCCACGAAATTGGGTAATTGGTGAGGGCACATGATATGAGATGTGTAGTTTAGTATTAGTTTCCTTTCTGCAAAATTAGATATATTAAGTTGCTCATAGCGTCTTCAGTTTCCTCCGAAAGCCACAGCTGGACTGATGGTGAGGGGCTGCATGATGAAGTGTGTAGTTTAGTATTAGTTTCTTTTCCGCAAATTTAGATATATTGAATCATGTATGACATCTTTGGTTGCCTCCGAAAGCCACAGCTGGACTGATGGTGAGGGATTGAATCATGTGTGTATGGTTTAGTATTAGTTTACTTTCTGCAAATTAATTATCAGTTACACAAGTTGTTTATGATTACTTCCACAAGTCATAGTTGGTCTAATGATGAGGGGTCAGAAAATGAATTGATGTAACCTGATTTAGATTTATTTCATTGCAATTTTGAATTTCCATAAGCATAGTTTCTTTTGTGTTTAGTTGGCAACAAGAATAGTTTAGTTTTCATGTTCATTAGTTTCTTGTTTTGATTCATTAGATTAGCAGCATACACTTTTACTTTCTTTCAAGTCTTGTCATTGTAATTTTCAATTTGCTTTTAAAGTTTCAAGTTGGTAAATCATTATAGGAGATATCACTTCCTTGAACAAATATAACCAAACTTGTTTTTCATTTTAGAATTTCCATTTCACCTTAGAAAGACCAAAAACGACAAAAAGTTAAGAAAGAGGTTATCTTGCACATATAGTGCGCCGCACTTCATCAGCTTACGATTCCCGGATTGACAAATTAAATGCAGCAATTTAGGACACACTAAATTGACCAAACACTTGCCCAAATTATTGTAGAGAAGGGTTATCTGCATCATGAGTGTTGGTCCTAGGATGACCATGAAACCCAAAAATAATCTTGCCCTCTTGTGGAGCAGTGCACTGTACATAGATGGTGAGATAATGCAAATAATCAATGAAATGATCAATAAGTACAGAGATACATTTCTTACCATGCATAGTGAGTAGGCTGAAAGTAAGTCCCATGGATGAGTCCTCCCATGAGAATATCCTCATAAAAGTCTGCAAAATGAAGGGATGCATACTCCCCTTGGAACACTCCATCAATAGAAACATACCCCTAAATGACAGCGCTGTTGGCCTTAGTGATAAGGCTCTTTTCACTCCATGACTTACTTCTTTGACACCCCATATGCCAAATTCATCCACCATCATCCTGCTATGTGTGGAAACCTCCTTCCTATGTGGAAGTACCTCCTTATCCTCCAATGTTGAAGGGTAGCCTCTTTGCATTTTTATTGTGCCATCATTTTCTCCGAAAATAACATGCCAAGTATGACAAAATTTCTGCCCATACTCTCCCAAGAGTAGCCAAAGAAAAAATAACTCTTGCTGCTCCCTCACATCTCCATCATACAAATCATGAGGTGAAGATATGATGATTGACATGAAGAATTTCATATCAACATAATGCACCCAAACTCCTTGTTGCCATATGATGCAAGTGTCCTGCCAATTTCCCCCCACCAACATACCCTTTGGAGAAGGATATGTCACATGATGGCCAAACACTTTCAAGAGTAGCAAACACAGCCATGCCTCCTGCTGCCCTATGTCATAGATATGTAGGTGACTCACCAACCTCTTGCTCACCATCCACACACTCTTATCCCTTTGTGGGTGTCTCCTACCACGCTCCATCTTGGTACTCCTCCAATGGAGAATACCATCTTCCCAAATTAGGTTTCTACCTTTGCATTTCATGGGATGTTGAAATGCAACATCTTGGAGATCTCCCAGTGAAGATCCTGCACCAATGACCATATTGAATCCATAAGGATCCCAGTATGTTGAAGGAAAAACCTCCTCATGGGGCTATACAATGCTTATCCCAAATGACCCATCACAATGAGGAGAGACAAGATGTCTCTCATTGATCATATGCTCATCCAATGTCACACAAGTGTAATGGTCATCAGAGTGCTCTAATAATAATTGGGCCCCCAACTCATCACTGCTGCTCAATGACAACGTTTTTGATCTCCAAAATGGTGTATTTTCTGTCTCATGCTCCAGCTCAATGTTGTACATATAGTTCTTCAATGGGTTGTTTAGGATAACGCTCATCCTATCCTCCAAAAATCCACACCCCAACCCCAAGTGTTGTGTGTAGCTCAACAATGACAAACTAGGATGATTGTTCACCCCCTCCTTGAAAAAATCAAGGCTACACAGTGCAGTGAAATTATGCTTCTCCAAATCAAAAATATGTTTTGACCCTTGGTCATGCAATGGCATATTTCCAAAACCCTCCATAAGATTTGTTTAAATAACAGAAAGTGGAAATTTAGGCATAACTTGGTGAAATTTGGGAACATATTGTATGGCTGCAAGAGTTCCTTCCTCCAATGTGTTGGCTCCCCCAACTGCTGATGATGATGGCTGCTCCTCCATAGTTGTATCATCACTAGTACAAGTCTCCTTAAGTCGTGGTGAAGGCCTTTCCTCCTTTGATTTCTTCTTGTCAAATTTTTTGATCAACCTTTGAGTGAAATCTACAAAAGCAATCAATCTTGCATGACTCAAATGGCTGAACCACCAAATGATTGTTTCACCCTCAAGGTGCAGCGCTGCAATCTCAACAGCCTTTCTTTCCACTACTGGATGTAGTAGGAAGAATGCATCTAGCTTCCTTGCCCAAGCCTTTGCTGTACATGTGGAAGATCCATCAAAAGTAGACAATATAAATCTATTGCCCTTTATTCTCCTATTGCTGCAAGGTCTCCTTTCTTCTTCAAGCTGAATAAACTGTGGAAGAGTTAGAGTTTCCTTGAAAGCTCTAGGTTGAGACTTATATTCTTCCAGGTGTCCACTTAGGATCTCATGTTCCAAGTGCTCTCCATCTCCATGCTTCTTGTCTTCTTCCTCAAAAGGAAAGGGCATAGTGGAATGCTTTGGAGCTCTCTGCAACATTGGTTCTTTCTTCTGATAATAGGAAGTAGATGGGCCTTCCTCTTCATGAAACCCTCCAGAGGTCTGATTGCATCTTTCCTCTTTCATATGCTTAACCTCCTTGGAGAGGTTCTTCATAGATCTAAAAAGTGATGAGGCAAAGCTCATTCCTTCCACCATTTTAGATCTCTTCTCCTCATCTTCTTCTTCTTATAGTATATTGGCTGAAAAATCATAGGATGAGCCAATATTATGCTATGATACCACTGTAATATTCCCAAATGGGAAAATGCAACAATACATGCAAAAATAAAGAAGTTTAAGAAATATGTGCTATAAAAATAAAAATCAACCCATGGATCCATTAGATCTGCTATTATAACACTCAGATCCAGGAGGAAATCATAAAAAAATCATATTAGGTGAGGTAAACAAGCCTCCCACACTTGGTATAGCCCCAAAACACTGAAACCCCAAATATACTGCAACACCGAAATTACTGCATAAAGTGTCAACGCAGTCCAATGAGGGTTTATACTCAGAAATTATAGAGACAATTAGATCTGATATTATATTAATCAATAATTCTCAAAATATGAGATCTAGTCTCCTTTACATCAATCCCAGAGAACCCGGGAAGGGTTTCTAGAAATCACCCAATACAAATGGTGATCTATAGCCCAAAGTCTGAAGAGTCACTGAAATTGAAGCATATGAAGATAGGAGGCTGAAAAAATATATATTTGATGCAGATCCACTCAAAGGTCTCCTCCAATGAGAGGATGAACCCTTCAATCACAGGAAAACACTCTCAATGAGCCACAAGATCCAACACTGAAGCTGCCCTCCAAAATAATGCAATTCCAGATTGAAATTACGCTGTAGGTGATGGACATAGATTGGCCTAATGAAAAAGATCCGAAATGTACTCAAGAACCCTCCAAAATGATCTCCCAAGAGAAGGAATCCTTCCTCCTATGAAAAACTAGCTCAGAAAGTGGGTTTCTCAAACCTCCACTACAACACAACACAATATTCTGCAGAAACTGTGTTGTAGCTGAAGATTGAAGCTTGGCCAGAATGCCGCATACATGGAATGATATATCAGGGCTCTCCCAAGAGGCCTCTCAAGGAGAGAGATGGAATTCCTAAATAAGAAAACCTTGTGCTGAACAACACCAAAAATCTTAGTTAAACAGCTGAAGAGAGCAAAAGTCAAAACAAACATATCAAAAAATAATTCATAAGCTAACCCCATATGGCTGCCACCCTCTTCTTTATAAAAAATGTGAGCCTTCTCACCTCGGGTCCCACTCATTAGGGTTTCCACCATCACACCATCAATCTCCCTCCAAAACTGCACTGTCCCATCATTAGTGCCACTCCTCCATAATAGTGCTATTTGATTTGGTCAAGTTGACCTCTTCAACCTGATCCAACCCCTTTTCACACCTGAGGGTCTTCAATCCAACTCTTATATAGCTGTCTCAACTAATCCACATTCATATTGAGCTGGCTTTATTGATGATCCACTCCTCCCACATTAGTGTTGTTGACTTGGTCAAACTTGACTTTGTCCACATCCATTAGTCCTTGTTCACACACAAGAGTGCTAGATCCAGTTATTATCATGATCCCTTTTCACATCAAAAGGGATTTTATTCTTATTCAAGATAATTATGGGTCTCCTTCCCCATTTATTCATCTAACTAGGTGCTAAAAGCAAAATCAATATTCCAATTAGCTGCATGCTAATTTAGGAATATTACACACAAGTCTAAAATAAAATCTTGATGGTTCTTATAATCATACTCTAATTAGGTATATGATCGAATTGTAAAAAATAATTTACAGCCAACGCTTCCCCATGTTGAATATCAAGCATATCGACATTAACATTAGGCCAGAACACAGGTAGAGAATGAAATTCAAAATGAACTTGATAAGTCTTAATAATATTTGATATCCCTTGGCCAATTAAGTGTATTAATTGACCTTGAGTAAACTCTAATACAGGGTGATCCACCTTCTTCATATGATTGAGTCATTAGTACGTGGTGGCTTCCATGAGAAATTTGAAAATTAATTATGCGCATTGTATCCTTGTCATTAAATTCTTTTGCAATGGAAACATTTGTAGCTATATACCCAGATTTAATATAAGGGAAAACTTCATATATATTTTCATGTAAGAGAGGATCTCAACACTGGTAGGCTCCTTGCTTTTTAAGGTTTTCTAATTATTTTTGTCAGAAAAATTGTGACCATGCTAAAAAAAATATGCTACCATATATACATATAACTTTATCATTCTTGATATAAACACCTTGGGAGGTGGATTGATGTAACCATGAAATTATCAAGTGAAAAATAATGAACCAAAAATGCATAAGATTGGTTTGGAGCTACATGTTAAACATATTACTAATATCACTTTTTATCAATGAGAGTAGAATCACAAAGTTTTTCAAAATCATTTTTCATAAGTTTTTCAAAATCCTGCTCCCTCTGAATCTAGAAACTCGACCTCATATGTGCTATGGATACCAGTTAAAGATCTATTAAATTCATCTGAGTATCCCATCTCTTCCAACTAGGTCCATTCCCACCAAGTAGGTATGCTAAGGCGGTCCTCCAACCTCCTCAAAAATGCTGCATAACTAGCTCTATTTCCCTCTTGAACTAGAGGTCAACCCTGTTATCATTATATAATTTTAAGATTGGCAAGAATAATCATATAAGACAACATAAAAACCACTTTGGAGCCTAGGATCAAGCCTCCCTAGATTCATAGAGGGATCTCTCTTTTATATTTAGCTTTGTTTTATCATTTCCGATATTAGGCTAGTTATAATGATTGTAGAGGTTTCTTTTTTATTGATTGTTTGGTTGCATTAGAATATCTGCTTAAACTAATTCCATTGGGCTATGGAGTCATAAAGTGATTGATTGTTTGGTTGGATTAGAATATTTTCTTAAACTAATTCCATTGGGCTATGGAGTCATAAAGGCTGGGTTGTTGCATCTACTTTTCAAGAGCATTCACAAGGCAAGATAACTACACTTACTGGATCTTAAAACATAATGAACTATGAGATGAAAGAAATAATAAATTCAGTAATGGTTAAACGAAATTAAGAATGTCTTAACTGAACTTCAGAAGAAAAATATTAATATTGTAAACATAGCCAGAAATAAGGTGCTCTAACAACAAAATCTTAATCTTCATATTTCTGCTTTACAATCAGATTTAAATGATACACTAAGAGAAATAACAATGGAAAACATTTAAAACAACAAAGAAATAACATCACCAGATAAATATAGCTCAAGTATCTTGCAAAAGGTATTTTGTTATTGATGCTCCAACTCCAAAAAATACAATGATGCAATAAAAAATATTTTACAATCTAGGGTCCAACCACTGATACTCAGAAGGAATGCAGTATTTAACTAAACTCTATAGCAATTGTCATATCTACACAGGAAATTTGTTATTAATAACAATATAAGAAAAATTCGACTGGTGTGACCACGAAGTGGACACGATGAAATAACTTTGACATCTAGCCCTATTATTGAGAAGGCTGTTGATACTTTATTTGATCTATTGTTGTGCTGGTAGATTTGGGTGATCTGATGCTGTGCTGATATGCTGATACAATGATATGCTGATGCACTGGCCTTTCACCCCTCTTAGTAATCACACAATTTTTCCCATTGTTGCTCATTTAGAATCTTGATCCTGATCAGATTTCAATATATATCATTGGTCTCTGTGATTTCACAAAAGTTGGCCTCAACACAAAAATGTGTTTAATTTCATGTTGGATATATCATTGTCCCTGGCTTCAAGGAAAGCTCTTCTAGTGATTGATCCTTTAAGCCCTGCAAACTTGGCTGTGTCCTTAGCAATATATTTTAGCTTTGTCACATAGCCTTGTCTAGTAATAAGCTTATCATTGATTACAAATAGTGAGGATAACCCTCTTTTGGTCAGTGGATCGATTCTATTAAAGAATTTACTGACACCAATTTCTAAGTTGTGGCACTTTTCCTCTAACTGTGTGACCAAGATTTTCTTATTGAGCACCTTCTTGACTTCTAGAATTGTTCCTGTTCTGTCCTCAACTCTCAGTGCCTCCAATTCTAACCTGTTCTTGGAATTTAAAAATCTGATAATGTTATTTGCTGTCTCAGGCATCCCTACAAGCTCCTTGGTTGCTTTAGTTATGGCATCATTTACCTGTTCAATCATTTCTTTCTATACAAATATGATTTGAATGGAAGGCCATATTTCATTCATAGAATCAATTATGTTGGTCCAAATGATCTCCTTTGCCCAGCCAATGGTATGACCAATGGAAGCTTCACTCTGTACCTTTATCAATATTTCAATCTTCTTTTGGGCTCTTTGTATTTCTATTTCGTGTGCATTGTCATTCCTTATCTTCACATCCTTCAAGGTATTGATCTGTGCTTCTAGATTTTTAATCTCCTCTATTTGTATAGTCATATCCTCCATGGCTTTGGCCAGCTGTTCTGTACCACCTGATGTGCTTGTAGTTGCTGTTGTAGTTATAGGGAGGATTGCAATATGAACAACATCCAAAGGAATAATGGCCAAATCTGCTACGTTTTCCTTTTCCTTGAGTAATTTATCCATCTCTATCTCCATTTGATTCAGTTGTGTAGACTACTAAATTATCAGCTTCATCATATCTGATTTTTGTGCTTCGATCTCCTCTATATCCTTTGTTAGAGGGTCTTTAGCAGCTGGCATTTTAAGTTTCTTTCTCAGGGCTACTATGGTAGCATTCTTATTCTTCAAGATCTCTTCCACTGCCTCCACATTTTTTGGATCATATCCAATATTCACAACTAAATCCTCCAGGGATTTGATTCTGGTGTCCTTTGCAAGAGAATAAATCTTCTCCATCTTGAGTTGTGACTGAATATTGGCTAGTGATACCTCCAATTTAGACAGGCTCATTGCAATGCTTGTCAAGGTAGATGAGATCATCTCTCCAATATTCTTGTGGATCTCCATCTGATCTATTGGATGGATATCCTTGAAATTAAATTCAAAAGCTGTATGCTTGAAATCTACAGGTGATTTAGGCTGAGAAATCTGGGCTTCTAAAAAAGCCATGCACATCTTTCCTTTCTGTAAATCAAAGGCTGATAGAAGTCTGCTTTGCAAACTGTTGGTCTGCTTCCAAAAATGGTTGTAGGTTTTGTTCTTCAATATCTCATTTTTTCTCTTCATCTCCCTGGAGGTGTCATAAATTGTCTCCTCCTTTTCCCCTCTAGCAGCAGTAGATGTAGGTGTTTGAAGAATTTGTTGCTGAAATGGAACTGTAGCTAAAGATGTAGAAAATATAGTTTGGCCACCTTCTGGAGATGAAGTAGGAGAATGTCTGATAGTTATGACTTCCTGCTACTATGTTTCTTTGCTTTGATCTACGTCCATATGGATTCTTTCTCTCTTTCTGTATTTCATTTTGAATTCCCTGCAAGATGTATCAGTCTCCAAAATAGACTGATCATATCTTGGCCTTTTTCCTTTTTCCTCTTTCTCTTTTTCTTTTCGTATGTCTTCCTTGTCCTCTAGGTTCTGTTTTTCTTGTGGAGTATGGGTCTGTATGCTTGAGGATGAAATCACCTACTCTTCAACCTCCTGCAATGTGTTTGCTGCACACTCCGTTTGGTTCATGAATTTCTCCATTTCAGGCCCATGGGTGTGAATATACAGAGTTGATTTATTTTCCACCCTTTTATTAGAGATGATGCCCAATGGGTCATAAGACCAAGTGAAACTGTGATTAAACTTCAACTCCCTCAGCATATTATTGACCTCTTCTCCTGTTGCTCTGCTATTGCAAATGAAAGGACCAATCTTGGACTTGATCCTAAATTGAGGCTTCTTTTTGGCAGATACAAAATGTACCTCCTCTGCATTTATCATCTGCCTAATGTACTCTAGGGCAAAGATCCTCGTGGGGAGGAACTTTGGCATCTTATAAAGGGGAAACTCACACCCATAAATTCTACGTTCAGTGTAGTTCTGGTACAAGTACTAGTCTCCAGTTCTTATTTGGTCTCACAGCTGCATTATATTCCTAATATCCTCATTGATCCTTGGTCCCACTGTGCTACTAAGGATGGCCATTGCTGGATGCAAAAATGCTTCAAGAAATATTTTATAGGTGTAATCCTTCTGTTTCTTCATCAAATTGTTTTTCCATAAGATGAATGATTAAGATTGGGAGTCTTCATTAACTTTCCTCATTGTAAAGTGGAACCTGCTTTCCTGAAAATATACAAACATGTAAACTAGGAATGAAGTGTATTTAAACACTTCCTCTCTGTAAAATTTGACAAACTGGTCGTAAATGGCGTCAACCAAGAATTGACTAAAATTAAACATAGTGGTGGATTTAGACTCTAATGAAAGTATGTACAAGAAACCTATCATTTCTTCATCTATCCACTGATCTGAATGATATCCCAACAAGTATGAAAGGACAGTGACAATATTCTAAGTCCTATCATGGAAAGTGGAAGAGAGATATGGAGGATTCTTCTTGGGTAATGGAGTGTATGTAGCCATGAATAACTTAAGTGTTTTGGATTTTTTGGAAAAATCCAACTTTTGGTATAATTCTCTGAGGGATGGAAAAACATACACTAAAGTAGCCCTCTAAATTCTCTTTCAAATTCCACAGGTTTGATCTAATTTGGATTCTCCAAGACAAAGTTGTGTCCAATCTCCCACAATGACCTAATTATGGACTAGTTTAGTAGAGCGAACTTGTACGACTTGCCACGTGTCACTGTTTTGTTCTTTGTCTCTGAAATTGATAGCCAAGAAACTACAGGCCGTGTAATTACGACCAATTTTGATGGCACTCCAATCCAATCTCCAGAGAGAGAGTTATTGAACTTTTCCCACGATCACCTCTTTGAGATGCAATTCTGGAGCCTGAAAAAGCACTACCTTCCACAGATCATATCTCCGAAAATATTGCGAACCAAGCTCTGAAATATTTTCAAGAATTGCCTCAGGATTTCAGCTTCGCACCATACGAATTTCAGATTCTTAACATTCGTAGAAAATTTTTTATAGCGAAAATGCCACGATGACCTGTTTAGGAGCTTGAAAAAAGACCTAACTTCCACAGATGATATCTTCGCAAATATTGCGAACCAAGATCTGAAATTTTTAGACAATATTCCTCCGGATTTCAGCTTCGCACCCTAAAAATTTCAGCTTCTTAAACTTCGTATAAAAAAAGTTATAGCGAAAATGCCACAATGACCTATTTGGAGCAGCGAAACCCTAGAATCCCAAGCTCTGATACCAAATGTTGTGTAACCAGCTTCAAAAATAGAAGAAAAGAGATATAAACGCCTTAGAAATAAGCCACTTCGAGGGGGAAACCTCCAATACATTACATAAATGCACAATTCTTGGATGATACAAATGAACAAAACCTCCTTCTATATATAGGAGGCCATGGGGCCACAATATAATCCTAGTGGGGCGACAATGTAATCTTAGCCGACCTAACAATAATAATGTAAGGGCACAATAATAACAATATGAGGGTTACAGGGGTACAATAATAACAATAAGGGGGGATACACTAACATAATAAGGGGCTACACTATTAATATAGGGACTTAACAAACATAGTGGTGGATTTAGACTCTAATGAAAGTATGTACAAGAAACCTATCATTTCTTCATCTATCCACTGATCTGAATGATATCCCAACAAGTATGAAAGGACAGTGACAATATGCTAAGTCCTATCATGGAAAGTGGAAGAGAGATATGGAGGATTCTTCTTGGGTAATGGAGTGTATGTAGCCATGAATAACTTAAGTGTTTTGGCTTTTTTGGAAAAATCCAACTTTTGGTATAATTCTCTGAGGGATTCATAGGAAAAGAGAATGGTTTCTTCAACAATAGGAGCTTGCATCATTTGCATGATGGACATGGCACTAATAGTAAAAATAACTTCTCTTGAGGGGGCTACAACAACTCTCTGATTTATAACATAGCAGGCATGACATTTTCTAACAAACTCGGGGAAACTGTGGGTTTTTGGGAATATATAATAGGGTAATTTAGTGTCCCACAACCCTATATCATCGAACTCATTGATGAGCTTGTCTTCTAAGCAACATTATACACAAAAAGGTCAAATTCTGAATCAGTCTCATGTATCTTGAAGTCTTTGTTAGCCAGGGCCACATGGTCTAGGTTCACATGAGGGTGAACGATTAGGTTAAATGGTTCTTTCTCTTTCTTCTTTGGAGGCATTACTACACTGGAAAAATGAACTGACTGTGTTTTTACAAGTGCACAAAAGGGGATTAGAAGAATATGGAAATAAAGAAAGGGAGTTCTCCTGATCTGCAGACAATTATTATTATTATTATTATTATTATTATTATTTTTATTTTTATTTTTATTTATTTATTTTTATTTATTTTATTTTTATTTTTTCTGCGCCTTGATATCTGTAAAACCTTTAACTTGATCACCTGTAAAAACAGAGCGCATGAAAACAAACTAACCTTTGTAACAGATGAGGTAGAGGGATTTGTATAGTGGCAGGGGTTTCCACTGACATGGAGCGGGCCCGTTGGGTAACAGATTGAAAAATAAATTGTTTAACAGGTCTTTAGGCAGGAGTGTAGGTGATTGGGTGGAGGTGATAGTAGTTGTCGTGACGAAACGGGTGTGGCAGGGATATAACGGTCAAGAGCGCGGTTTAGTTGTGGTGGAAACTGCTTTTCGTAGGGGGTTGTGGCTGGTAAGAGGAATGGAATGGGAGGGTGCAAAAAAATTTGCGCTCGACACATAGCGGGTAGGCCGGCTTGGGAAACCTCCCATTTCGGACCCCCCCCCTCCCCGAAATTAACTTTCGGAGGATGGGGGGGGGTGAAAAATGATGTGAACCGTCAGATGAAATAGAGGGAGCGGAGATGAGACAAAAGGTGGTGAGAGGTTAAACGGTGATTCAGGGGCATGAGGCTTAAAGACAAAAGCTTCATTAATTATTGCAAAAATACAAAAAAATTACAAGCAAAGGTGTTGGTACCTTTATCTGTCAATTTATGGTTGTAATAGATAGGATTGAACTAGTATTTAGGAGGATTGAACAATTTTAAATTTGTTTCAGCATATTTAGCCTTAGTTGATAGATTTAAGGAGGATATTATGTAATTAGGATTTTGTTTAAATTAGGAGAATTCGATCCTCAAAGAAGAGGTCGATTGTTATGTAACAACCTATAAATTGTAACCTCTGAAGAGGAGAAATTTGGAATTTGGCCGTAGAAGAATTGGTTGAGAGGTTTTGCCTCTGTTTTAATAAGATTGCAGTATTTGTTTAACTTTTGTTACTTGGCAATTTCCTGGAGGTTCATCCCTTTGAAAATCCATTTGATATTTATGTTTTCTGTGTAGAATCGAGATGTTATTAGTTTATGTATAAAAGAGTGGAAGAAATCGAAGAAATTCTGTTTTGTGGCTTGATATTGAATATCCGATAATAGATCTCTGTTTATTGAGTTTCGGAGAAGAAAAAAAGGTTGAGACAGTGTGAGAGGAACAAAAAAAATAATGCGGCGAAAGTCCGGTGAAAATCCTCATTTGAACGCGATTTAAACAAGTTTTGAAGAAAAGCGGTTTTAGAGAAACCATACACTGTTGTTGTGCCAATTTTGGCATATGAGTGGTTTTATTCATTTCGAACGCGATCAAAAAAAAAATTGACACGTCGTGGTAACAATAGTGCCCATTTCGTGTTGCATTTGATTGATAAAGTCCGAAGGTCGAATGAACACGTTTACCGTCCGATTAGATCTGTGGGAGATCCGACGGTGTTCACGTTGGTAATTGAACGGGGTTTAAAATAAGGTATGGACCCAAAGTTTTATGAAATGGAGTTTATTAAAGGTTGAAATCCGGAATCAATTCCGAAGGTTTGAACATTGTTTTAAAAAGGGTTTTATTACATTGCCGAAGGTTTTGATATTCATTCCGAAAGGGTTTAAAACATTGGGTTAAAGTGAGTTATATTGTTCTGAAGGTCGAAAAGGGACTTTTAGCTTCCGAATGTGCATTTTATTAATTTTATCAATAATATTTCATAGAATTTGATGAATGAGAGTGAAATAGGAGATCAGGAACATATTCCTGTTGAACTAGAGAACATTGTAACCAAGTTTGAGAAAATATCCTTAAAGCCTGCACCCACATTGCCATCATTTGTGGTATCAGAGCAGTCTTCAGAGCATTTTTCAAACACTGAACAAGCTTCCAAAAGTCAGAAAAATAAATCCAGCATTGCTGTCAGAATTGGTAGAGGTGGTGCTGGTAGAAGAAGAGGTAGACCAGTTGCAAATGCTGAAGTACTAGAGACTATGCAGCAAATTCAAGCCAGATTAGAAGCAATTGAAGTAGGACAATAGAGAGATCCTAAATATGTCAGTGAACCTGAAGCTGAAGAAGAAGAAGAAAATGTTGAGCTTATTCCTGATATGAGATTCTTTAAATCAGTTTTAGGATCTACATCCAAGCCTAGACTTGAAGTATCAGATTTTGCAGGAGGATTGAATCCAGAAGAGTTGATAGACTGGATCAATGAAATGAATAAATGCTTTGATTATGAAGAGATGGGTGAAGAAAAGAGAGTTAAGTTTGTTGTCACAAGGTTGAAAGGACATGCAGCACTTTGGTGGGATGGAGTGCAAGCAGAGAGAAGGAGAGTTGGTAAGCAGCCAATCAAGAATTGGAACAGAATGGTGGCAAAGTTGAGAGGTAAGTTTTTTCCTAGTGATTATCAGCTTTCATTATTTATACAAATGAAAAATCTTAGACAGAGATTAATGACAGTAAAAGAATACACAAGAATTTTACAAAGTGAGCATAAGAGCAGGACAAATTCAAGATACAACAGAGAAGATTTCCAGGTACATAAATGGTCTCAAAATCGAGATTCAAGATGAGATAAGTATATTGTCTCCTAAAACAGTAGAAGAGGCTTACCAGATGGCCTTAAAATTTGAAGAAAAACTCCTAAGAAAGAAATCTACCAAAGGAAGAGGTACTTTCCGAGGAAGAGGAAGTCAAGGTGGTAGAGGAAGATCTACAACACCAAGATATGGAGCTAGCAGCAGCTCACCTCTGTATGCACCCACAGAAGGTGATACAAGTGGTAGAAGGAGTTCTTACAGAGGAAGAGGAGGCAGAAACAAAGGAAGAGAAGTAAGATGTTACAGATGTAACAAATTAGGACATAGAGCCTATGAATATCCAGAGAAAGAGAATGTGGGGACAAATCAGAGAAATGAAATTGTTTCTCAGATTGGAGAAGAAGCAACAAAGTTGCCTGAAAGAGAGAAATAAAGTGTGCCAGAGAAAGGAGAATATTTGGTGGTTAACAAGGTTTTGTTGAAACAAACAAAGGAAGTTGCTGAACCAACACAGAGAAAGACTTTGTTTAGAAGTGTGTGCAAAGTTCAAGGGAAATGTTGTCAATTGGTAATTGATAGTGGCAATACAGATAATTTTGTCTCTATAGAGGTGATAGAGAAGTTGAAATTGAAGACAAGGGAACATCCAAAACCCTACAAGGTGTCATGGCTTCAGAAGGGACATCAGCTGATAGTAAAGGAACAATGTGAAACGGAATTACAAATGGGAAGTTACAAAGATAAAATCATGTGTGATGTGATGCCTATGGATGTGTGTCACATATTGCTGGGTAGACCTTGGCAGTATGACAGAGCAACAATACATGATGGAAAGAGAAACACTTCAAGTTTTTCAAAGATGGTATGAATCAAACATTGTTACCTATGGAAGAATAAGATGCATCAAGTAAAAAGTCTAATCCAAAGGCTTTATTGTTGAGTGGAAAAGAATACTTGCAGCAGATTGAAGATGATGAGGTAAATTTTTCTTTAGTTTGCAAACCTAAGGTAGTATTTACTTCTACTAAAATTTCTGATTTGCCAATTGAAATTCAAGAAATGTTGGAGAATTATTGTGATATTATTGTGGATGATTTGCCTGATGAATTACCACCTGTAAGAAAAATCAACCATCAGATAGATTTGATTCCAGGAACAAATTTTCCAAACAAAGCATCTTACAGAATGACTCCTATAGAAAATGAAGAAATGAGAAAGCAAGTATAGGAATTGGTTGACAAAGGTTTGATCAGAGAAAGTTTGAGTCCTTGTGCAGTACCTACAGTATTAAGTCCGAAGAAAGATGGAGGTTGGAGAATGTGCACTGATTCAAGAGCAATCAAAAAAATAACAATCAGGTATAGATTTCCTTTACCTAGAATTGAAGATTTGATGGATTGTTTGAGTGGAGCAAGATATTTTTCAAAACTAGATTTGAAAAGTGGGTATCATCAAATTAGGATAAGGGAAGGTGATGAATGGAAAACAGCCTTTAAAACAAATGAGGGATTGTATGAATGGATGGTAATGCCTTTTGGTTTATCAGATGCACCTAGCACATTTATGAGGCTTATGAATGAAGTATTAGAGGAATTTACTGGTAAATTTGCAATAGTATATCTGGATGATATATTAATTTACAGCAAAACAAAGGAAGAACACTTGAGACATCTTAATTATGTCTTAAGAAAGTTACAAAGTTACAGATAAATTTAAAGAAATGTTCATTCATGAAAGAAGAATTGGTATATCTAGGTTTTGTTGTTTCTACTGAAGGATTAAAAATGGATCTATAGAAGATAAAGGCAATTGTGGAGTGGCCTTCACCAAAGAATGTTTTTGAGGTAAGAAGTTTTCACGGTCTTGCTAGTTTTTATAGGAAATTCATAAGGAATTTTAGTAAGATCAATGCACCTATCATTGAAACCATAAATAAGGACAAAAAACCATTCAAATGGACTGCTGAAGCTGAAAGGAATTTTCATTTCTTGAAGCAAAATATAATTGAGAAACCTGTCGTAGTCTTGCCTGATTTTAACATACCATTTCAAGTAAAATGTAATGCTAGTGGAGAAGCTATTGGGGCTGTATTAAGTCAAGAAGATAGGCATGTAGCATATTTCAGTGAGAAGCTGAATGAGACAAGGAGGAAGTACTCCTCATATGACAAGGAATTTTATACAATTGTACAGTCATTGAAGAAGTGGAGACATTATTTAATGTCTAGATAATTTGTTCCATATTTAGATAATCATGCTTTATAGTATATTATGCAACAACCTAAATTGAATAAAAAACATGCAAAATGGGTTGAATATCTTCAAAGTTTTAACTTTGTATTAAAGCATATAAGTGGTCAAGCAAACAAGGTAGCTGATGCCTTGAGTAGAAAAATCATTCTTGTTCAAGAAAATCAAATTGAAGTGTTAGGTTTTGATTTTCTTAAAGAACTCTATAAAACAGATTTGGACTTCAAAGAAGCATTTGAAGCATGTTTTAATCCTGTTTTGATATAAAGAAGTCAGTGGTTAGATTATTTCTTGCAAGAGGGTTTATTGTTCAAAAGAAATCAGTTGTGCATACCAAATTGTTCTATGAGATAAAATTTAATCAGGGAGAAACACAGTGGTGGACTTGCTGGAAATTTTGGTGTTGATAAGACTTATGAGCAATTAAGTCATTTTTATTTTTGCCAAAGATGATATCTAAAGTGGAAAAGTATGTGAAAAATTGTAAAATTTGTCAATATTGAAAAGGGAAAAGTCAAAATGCAGGTTTGTACATTCCATTACCTATTCCAGATAGACCTTGGGATATGGTAAGTATGGATTTTGTTTTAGGATTGCCTAAGACACAAAGAGGGAATGATGCAATTTATGTTGTAGTTGACAGATTTTCAAAAATGGCACATTTTATTCCATGTTATAAAACTAGTGATGCTACTCATGTTGCCAATTTATTTTTCAAGGAGATTGTCAGATTACATGGGTTACCTAAAAGTATTGTTTTTGATAAAGTTACTAGGTTTTTTGGTCATTTCTGGAGGACACTATGGAAGAAGCTTGGTACTAAACTGAGTTTCAGCTTAGCTTATCACCCTCAGACTGATGGGCAGACTGAAGTAGTGAACATAAGTTTGGGTAATATTTTGAGAAGTCTTGCAGGAGAACATCCTAAACAGTGGGATCATATTTTACCACAGGTAGAATATGCATATAATGATTCACCTAACAGAAGTGCAGGGCAGAGTCCATTCAATATAGTTTATGGGATGCACCCAAGAGGAGTATCTGAATAGAGGAACTTGGGAAAAGAAGAAATGAGAAGTGCTGAAGGAGAGGAGTTTGCTTCAGAAATTCAAGAAATACGTGAACAGGTAAAGAAACAGCTACAAGACAGTAGCATGAAGTACAAGAAAAAAGAAGATTTGAGCAAAAAAGAAGTTAATTTTGAAGTTGGTGATTTGGTTTTAGCACACTTAAGAAAAGAAAGATTTCCAAAGAGGCAGTATAACAAGTTAAAATTAAAAAAGATAGGAGCATGCAGGATATTGAGAAATTTTTCTGCAAATTCTTATGAAATTTAATTACCATCTGATATTGGAATATCTCCAATATTCAATGTTGCTGATTTGTACAGATATGAAAATGGTGACACAGATGAAAGACCAGAAGACAGAGAACAGATTGACTGGGTAAAACAGTTACCCACAGCAAAGACATTACAACCAGAGAGGATCGTAGTCAAGAAAGTGTTTAAGAAGACCAGGGGACAAGAGTATTTTCAATATTTGATCAAGTGGAAGGATCAACCAATTGAAGATGTTACCTAGATAACAGAAACCATGCTGCAGAAATTGGGCAATCTATGGAGGAGCTTGTAGAAATTTTGAATAAATGATACATTATTCACCAAGATTCTCATTATCAAACACTATTTTAACTTCATGCACAATACATAATCTCATCTACCATTGATCATTAATTGCGGAAATAAAAACAATCGCATGCGCACATTAAAACCATAAACAACCACACATATGAACACAATATTTTATGGGAAATATTAAAGCTTAAAACCCCCAACTATCTGCATATTATATGTCATAGAGATCATGTAACAATCATTATACAAAGCTCCTCACAAGCTCTCAGTACAATCTCCAATTGTTACACACTAATCAAGCCCCGATCTAGCAAATCTCATGCTCCAATCTCTACCACCTGATAGCTTGCCTCTACTGCGCAATCACTGCTGAAGAATGGCTATGAATGAAATTGAATTGGTCCAACCTTCACTGCGTAATCCTCATTGGCATCTCCAATCACTGTGTGTTGCAAATCATGCAACAATATAGTCACAATTGATAGTCACACTGCTCTTTCACCTACCTCTTCACTGGTCTCCACTGAAACTGTCCATGCACTGTAGTTAAATGATGTATTATTTAGTTGATTAATGAGTTAATAATTAGTGAATTAATTAATGATTAATTCACACCACTCTCACTGGTGTATCAATCAGTTAGACTAGATACAACTAGGTCAACAAAGTTTAACTCAGTTAAACTGAACACAACTCCATCAACTAGCTCAATAACTCCACCAAACTCTGTCACATGAGTTATAACTGAAGTATCCATGCAATAGCTCCACTCAACCCTCAGGAATAGAGTAATTACTTCTGTCAGCTCCTGTGCCACATCTGTGCACTTAACTGAAGTGCTTGAAGAGAATAAGATAATGTTTATAGTCCAAATATTATTAAGAGCTAATAATATTCGACATATCTATTTTTAGACTTGCAATCTAAAAATAGATTCCGCCCAATATGTCTAAAAATAGAAGTCCATCTATTTTTTCAAACTTGAACAACCATCCACAAATAGAATCTTGCAACTCATATAATATGATCGACATGTCTAAAAATAGACATAGTCTAAAAATAGACTTTGCGCCAAAAATAGCCTGCGGGCCCACTTAGTGAAGGCGACTTCTTTTCACTAAGCTCATCATCTTGTTGCAATATCAACACTCCCTCTCAACAAGATAAGGATTATCTTCCACCCCTATCCTACCCCTGTGGTATTCTAATTTTCTCCTGGTGAGCGCCTTCGTCAAGATATCAACATCCTGATCCTCCGTGGGAATGTATGAAAGTAACGTGATCTTCCGCTGCACACAATCTCTGATATGATGATACCGGATGTCAATGTGTTTAGATCTATCATGAAATACTAGATTAACCGAGAGTTTGATGAAACTCTGATTATCACAATATATCATAGTAGGATCTAAGTGTGAACCGAACAACCCAACCAGGATCTTCCTCATCCATATAGCCTCGCATGCAGCCAAAATCGCTGCCATATACTCGGCCTATGCTAAACTGAGTGTCACGGATCTCTGCTTCCTGCTGTACCAAGAAACTGATGTCGACTCGATACTGAAAATCCCTCCAAATGTGCTATTTCTGTCCGTTGGGCTCCTTGCCCAATCTGCATCCATGAAGCCACACAGCTTCACCTCATCCGACTGTCTGTACCATAATCCATATCCTGATGTGCCTCTGAGATATCTCAATACATGCTTGCCTGCCTTCCAATAGAGCTTGGTAGGCTTAACCATAGCTTGTGAAAGCTGGTTACTTGACATAGCATATGTCTGGTCATGTATTGACTAGATACATGAGCGAACCAACCAACTGTCGGTAAACAGTGGCATCCACTACCTCTGCCGATGTAGCATCCTATTTCCTCCAACCACCAGGAAGAGGAGTGTCGATAGGCTTGCAACCATGCATGTTGAACTTCTCCAGTATCTCCCGGGCATACTTGCCTTGAGACACAAACAATCCATCACTGCGCTGCCAAATTTCCAATCCCAGGAAATAAAGAAGGAGGCCCAAGTCCTTCATCTCAAACTCTTTGCAAGATCAACCTTGCATGAGTGTATCAACAGTTCATCACCTGTCAAAATAAAATCATCTACATAAAGTACAATGATCAGCAACTTACCCTCCACCACAATCTAGTATAGGTTAGGATCCGCCTCACTCTTGGAGAATCCAAGTCCAGTGAAATAACTGTCTATCCGTGTGTACCAAGCACGAAGTGCTTGTTTCAACCCATACATCGCTCTCTTGAGCCTGCACACATGCGACTCGTTGTTGAAGATCTCGAAACCTTCGGGTTGCTCTATGTACACCTCCTCCTCAATGACTCCGTTGAGGAACATAGTCTTCACATCCATATGATGAATGTGCCACCCCATTTGTGCTGAGAGAGCAAGAATCGTCCGTATGGAAGAATTCCTTGCGACAAGTGCAAACGTCTCCTCATAATCGATCCTATCTATTTGTGAAAAGCCTCGGGCAACAAATATTGCCTTGTACTTCTCCACACTCCCGTCAGTTGCCTGCTTCACTTTGTAGATCCATCTTGAACCCTGCCCGATTTCCCCTCCGGCCTTGGGACAATCTCCCATGCACTGTTTTTGACAATCGAATCATACTCTTCCACCATGGCATCTACCCATGCGGGGTCCTCCACAGCTTCCTCGAAAGAGGATGGCTCTGTCACGATACACTTACTCATAAGAGCATGTATCCAGTATACTGGTCAGGTGACTGTCTCTGTCTGCGCTGTGATATTGGTGCTCCTACAACCTTCTCTGCATCTTGAGCCAGTCGCTTAGCTTCTATAGTGCGCTTCCGCCCTCTAATGGTTAGCGCTGCTTGAATGGTCTCTTCCACTCCATGAACCTCCTCTTGTGGATGATCCACATCCTGAAGCTCATCCTTAGGAAATAATAGCTCCTCATCTACATGCAAGTGTGGCTCCCTCTCAAGCGAACACTTTATGGCTTTCTCCTCATGAAATTTGATATCCCGTCGCACAACAGTCTTGCGACTATCTGGAAAATATACACTATAGTTGTGGGAACACTCAGTCTTACCCCCACAAATATCCCAACCCCCCTCTACGGTGACTCCGCTTCTTTCCGGCATCCTTAGTCACATGAATGTAAGCAGTGGAGCAAAAATCCTCAAATGGGAAATATCGGGCTTCTTACGAGAGAAACGCCTAGGAGCTATGACCTTGCTGTGTGCCAAGTATGACGGCGGACAACGGTTACATATATTGCGGTATTTGATGCCTCGGCCAGTGTATGGGAAGGCCCTGATCATGCAACATCGCCCATGCAGCACCCACGATCGTTCTGTTCTTCCGCTCAGCAACCCCATTCTGCTGTGGGTTATGAGGTGCTATGAGCTCTCTTCGAATTCCTTCTGTGCTGCAAAAGTCCTTGAATTCTCCAGAGATGAATTCACCACCATTGTCACTCCTAAGAGCCTTCACCTGCTTCCCCGATTCTTTCTCAACTAGTGCCTTGAACTCACAGAACTTTGAGTATGTCTCACTCTTCTTCTGCATGAAGAAGATCCAACACTTCTGAGAAAAGTCATCAACAAATATCACATAGTACCCGTGCTTTGTTGTCGAAGCTACTGAGAAAGGTCCACACACGTCTGTGTGAATTCTCTCAAGGATCGTCGTGGCGCAAATATCCTTCTCGTGAAAGGTGGCTTTCACAATTTTTCCCAAAGTACATCCCTTGCACTGATCCTATATTTTCTAAGTACCCTTGAAACCAGTAGAAATCACAACTGCGAATCAGTCAAAGCTCCATGGTGAAGGTGGCCCAATCTCCGGTGCCACAGCTCGCCATCATCCCGGCTCACCACTCCTTCTGCCTTGCCTGCCATTTCTGCGCAACCATCTACCTGCAATTGATAAAGGTTCTTAACTTGAAACCCTATCCTCCGGGTTTCATCAGTTGCCTTACTGCGCAGGAAAGCCTTTCCCTCGATAAAGACAACATCATATCCCTTGTCTTATAACATGGCCACCGAGATCAGATTCTTCTTCAATCCTGGAACATGCATCACTTCCTTCAATACGAAGGGTTTACCAGACTCCCTCTCAAAGGAAATGGTACCGATACCGGTCGCACTGTATCTACCATCATCGCCCATCTCGATGTGCACTCCAAGATATTTCTCATCCAGATCAGTAAACAAATCTTTATCTCCGGTCATATGAAAAGACACATCACTGTCAAGAAACCACACTGAACCCATCATAATTGAGACCAAGCATGCGATCAGCGAAAAATCCAGCTCAAAAGCTCAAACTGCGAGGCTAAAGCCTCTCCAACTGCAGATCCAACAGCCTGCTTATTTTTCTTTTTTTGTGGACAATTAGTGGCGTAGTGTCCATGTTGGTGAAAGTGAAAGCACTTCACCTTGGACATGTCCTGCTTCTTGCCTTTCGTACTGGATTGAGAAGCATTCTTCTTGCTCTTCCCCTTTCTTGCTTTGGCAGCCAAAGCGCAATTTTATTCATCTGAGTTCTTTGATGAAGATCCATCCCTGGTACTTCACCTTATCTCCTCTTGCACAAGATCCGACCAAAGTCGCTCCCATCCTGGAAATTTCTCCCAACCATTGACAGAGTCCTGATAGGAATGCCAACTCTTCGGAAGCCCAAGGAGAGCCAAGCTCACCAAGTCCTCATCATCTACAGTCACCCCCACACTTCCCATCTCATCCCTTCATTGGATGAACTTCGTGAGGTACTTGGGCATATTGTCGCCTTTCTCCATTTTTATGTTCCTGAGTTTATCCTTCAGCGCCAACTTCCTATGGTCGCTCTTGCTTTGGAATAAGTCTGTCAACACTTTCCACATCTAGAATGGAGAAGCCTTACCATGAAGGCTTGACACTATGTGATCCTTTACACCTTCCAAGAGAATTCTTCGACACTTTTCTGTCTTCTTTTGCCATGCGTCAAGCGCGGCAGCATCGCTAGAAGCAGGTTTTGGAATTTCTGCATCTATGAACTCATTCAACCCATTGTCATCTAGAACTGCCTCCATCCTGTCCTTCCATGCAATATAATTCAAGCTTCCCTCAAGGGCATACTCCAATCGCAATCTGTTGAAAGACATCTCAACTTCGACACCATGAAAACACTGCTGCAAATTCGAATTCCACCAGCACAAAACTCAACCGCTTCAATGTTTTGCAATTGCTCCAATGATCAATATCGCTCTGATACCATGTAGAAATTTGAATAACTGATATATTATTCACTGAGGTTCTCTTGATCACACACTATTTTAACTTCATGCACAATACAGAATCTCATCTACCATTGATCATTAATTGCGGAAATAAAAACAATCGCATGCGCACATTAAAACCATAAACAATCACACATATGAACATAGTATTTTATGGGAAAGCTTAAAGCTGAAAACCCCCAACTATATGTATATTATATTTCATAGAGATCATGTAACAATCATTATACAAATCTCCTCACAAATCTCTCAATACAATCTCCAATTTCTACACACTAATGAAGCCCGATCTAGCAAATCACATGCTCCAATATCTGCCACCTGATAGCTTGCCTCTACCACGCAATCACTACTAAAGAATGGCTATGAAGGAACTTTAATTGATCCAGCCTTGCTCACGCAATCCTCATTGGCATATCCAATCACTGGTTGTTGCAAATCATGCAACAGTATAGTCACAACTGATAGTCACACTTCTCTTTCACCTACCTCTTCACTGGTCTTCACTGAAACTGTCCATGCACTGTAGTTAACCGATGTATTCTTTAGTTGATTAATGAGTTAATAATTAGTGAATTAATTAATAATTAATTCACACCACTCTCACTAGTGTATCAATCAGTTAGACTAGATACAACTAGCTCAACTATGTTTAACTCAGTTAAACTGAACACAACTCCATCAACTAGCTCAATAACTCCACCAAACTCTGTCACATGAGTTCTAACTGAAGTATCCATGAAATAGCTCCACTTAACCCTCACGAATAGCGTAATTACTTCTGTCAGCTCCTGTGCCACATTTGTGCACTTAACTGAAGTGCTTGAAGAGAATAAGATAATGTTTATAGTCCAAATATTATTAAGAGCTAATAATATTCGACATATCTATTTTTAGACTGGCAATCTAAAAATAGATTCTGCCCAATATATCTAAAAATAGAAGTCCATCTATTTTTTCCAAATTGAACAACCATCCACAAATAGCATCCTGCAACTCATAGAATATGATCGACATGTCTAAAAATAGACATAGTCTAAAAATAGACTTTGTGCTAAAAATAGCCTGCGGGCCCACTTAGTCAAGGTGACTTCTTTTCACTAAGCTCATCATCTTGTTGCAATCTCAACAGAGCTCATGAACAGGAGCCCATGAAGATTTTTGTGCTCAGGAGTATGATGCAGGGGCATGAGGCTTAGAGACAAAAGCTTCATTAATTATTCCAAAAATCCAAAACAAATTACAAGCAAAGGTGTTGGTACCTTTAGCTGTCAATTTACAGTTGTAGTAGATAGGATTGAACTAGTATTTAGGAGGATTGAACAGTTTTAGATTTGTTTCAGCATATTTAGCTTTAGTTTATAGATTTAAGGAGGATATTATGTAATTATAATTTTGTCTAAATTAGGAGAATTCGATCCTCAAAGAAGAGGTCGATTGTTATGTAAGAACCTATAAATTGTAACCTCTGAAGAGGAGAAATTCGAAATTTTCCCGTAGAAGAATTGATTGAGAGGTTTTGCCTTTGTTTTTATAATATTGCAGTATTTTTTTAACTGTTGTTACTTGGAAATTTCCTGGAGGTTCATCCCTTCGAAAATCCATTTGATATATATGCTTTTTATGTAGAATCGAGATGTTATTAGTTTCTGTGTAAAAGAGTGGAAGAAATCGAAGAAATCCTGTTATGTGGCTTGATATTGAATATCCAATAATAGATCTTTGTTTATTGAGTTTCGGAGCAGAAATCAAGGTTGAGACAGTGTGAGAAGAATGAAAAAAAGAACGTGGCGAAAGTCCGGTGAAAATCCGCGTTTGAACGCGATTTAAACAAGTTTTGAAGAAAAGCGGTTTTAGAGAAAGCATACACTGTTGTCGCACCGCTTTTGGCATATGAGCAGTTTTATTCATTTCGAACGTGATAAAAAAAAAATTTGACATGTCGCGGTAACAATACTACCCATTTTGCGTTTCATTTGATTGATAAAGTCCGGAGGTTGAATGAACGCGATTGCCGTCCGATAAGATTTGTGGGAGATCCGATGGTGTTCGCGTCGGTAATTGTACGGGGTTTAAAATAAGGTATGGACTCGAAGTTTTATGAAATGGAGTTTATTAAAGGTTGAAATCCGGAATCAATTCCGAAGGTTTAACATTTCCGAAGGTTTGAACATTGTTTTAAAAAGGGTTTTATTACATTGCCGAAGGTTCTGATATTCATTCCGAAAGGGTTTAAAACATTTGGTTAAAGTGAGTTATGTTGTTCCAAAGGTCGAAAAGGGACTTTTTGCTTCCGAATGTGCATTTTATTAATTTTATCAATCAGATTTCATAGAATTTGATGAATGAGAGTGAAATAGGAGATTAGGAATAGATTCCTCCTGAACTAGAGAACATTGTAACCAAGTTTGAGCAACTCTCCTTAAAGCCTGCACCCACACTACCATCAAACGGTGATGTGATGGGTGAGTGGATGGTGGGGTCAGGAAATTATATGGAATTTCGGGTCAGATTATAAGGTTCAGGACTTTGGATATGACATAAAATATATCAAGTGACTTTATAAAGAATTAATCCCGAAACTTTAGGATAACCCTTTTCTTTTGATTTTTTCCACCATTGCATGAGAATACAAGAAATCCTTAGAATAGTACTTTGAAATAAATTTCATGTATCTTCAAATTTATTTTCTCTTTCATTCTACCTACCCTCTAACTAATCTATCACTTTTTATCATTCTTCTACAGGGTGCATTTAGGCTTGCAAACCAAAATCACATTTTTTTTTAATAAAACTCTAACCTACTCTATCCCTTATTCCTTCCATTGACTCAAATTAAACTATTGAGTCAATTTTATTTCTTCCTAACTACTGATATACCAAGATTAAACTGTTTGGCACATCCTTATTTTCTAACCTATCCAACAAAAATTTAAAATTTTTCAATCATGCTTAAACTGTATGATTGGACAAACAAATCTAATCAGTAGTATCATTTTGATTTGCAACACTTCGAATATTATTATTTTTGGGGTTTTTCTTTCTTTTTCTTTTCTATTTTCTTTTTTCAATATACCCTATTTTCTTTTCTTTTTCATATATATATTTTTGGAAATCATTTGAATTATATTAAAAATCATACAATATGAAATTAAAACTTATGAAATACTCAATCACCTTGTGATCCTATAATTTATAGGACCCTAACAGACCCCATAATTAATACAATTGTCCTTCTCTGATCCTTAGTATGATGGAGTCCTTAACATACTAAAATCCCTCTGGCCATAATTTTACTGACTCTCCGCTGAACTCAACTGTATAACCTTGATCCTCCAAGGCTAAAACCTAGAGCACATTCACTCTCAGACGAGGAACATATAGAACATGATGAAAGGCTACAGTCCATCCTGATTCTAACTCAAATAAAATTAAACCCTCTCTTGTACCAATTGTTCCTTCTATGTGGATCCCACACCTCACCAAGCATCCAATAGCTACTAATCTAGGTAGCTGAAATAGATCACACTCCCTTGTTATAAGGCATGTGGCACCACTGTCTAGATACCAACCATCTCTGGAAATCTCCTATGAATCCAGGAGTGAGACATACTCTTTATTTAACAATGTGGAGAATTTCTTGGTGGGTTGTGATTCTTCCTCCACTGTAGCCTCTTTCATAACCAATATTTTTCTCTCATGCTTGGCCTGAAATAATGAAATAGTGTAATGTGAAATAGTGAAATAAATTTTCCTTTGACATGACCCCTATTATATCCATCTTGGATGGCGATTCTCACTATGTGCCCCAGTTTCCTCCTAAATACATTGCTCCAAAATATGGAGAAATACTAAAAGAATATTCTAATGAATGAGGTTCTGAAAGAGATTTTGGAAAAACCGTTGTAAACTAAAGGATGAAATTATATCTATTCAAAATAAAATATATTCTAAAATATTATCACTCTTCTATATCCTGGGATTATTATTATTATCATGCATGAATTCTTAAAAATAATCAATAAGCCTAAGATTTAGACCTTCAGACTGACAACATAAATAAACTAGAATGCAAATGATGTAAAATTCAAGAAATAGTTAATTGAACCGACTATATTCACAATATTCTTATATGTATCATTCAGTTAATAATTCTAACAATAACGAATCAAGTATACAAGATATCGATTATATCAAGAAAAAGTATTGATATTTCGATTTCACTAAAAGATAACAAGCAAACTTATAGAAAAATACCATATTCAGTTGATAGAAAACAACTTGAAAATATGAAGTGGTTCAAGGTATTCTTCCAAAATAAAATTTACAATTGTTCAAAGTGTCTAATTCTTCCAAAAAATTAGAACCATAATAAAATCTATGACGATTATTTAAATAAGCCTTTTAACTTCAAGTGCCTATCCTAGTTTTGTTACAACAAAATTAAAGATAGAAAATTAAAAGACAATTTTTTCAAATCTCCAAAAAATTTGATGTGTTATTTTTTAGAATGGTAGAACTAGAAGCTTCCGGGAAGGATTTCCATTACCCATGTATGCTCAAGATGTGAGAAATATACTATGGTTGGTAAAAGATCATACTAATTTTGCCTATGTATATCCTGTCTTCTAAGAATAGTGATTGTTATACTATTATGGATATCATCTCTTTGACCAGGACGCAGTTGCTATGTGGTTTGACAAAGAAATTGGAAATTACTTCTAAGTTAGATATTTCTAATTTTCCAATATCATTTTGTATACCGCTCCTGTGACTTAACACATCATTGATGAAAATATCTGCTTTGTTGGAATACTCTGGGAATGGTACATTAGACATGTCAAATTCTCTTATAATTTGGAGCATTGAATCAATTAACTGAGAACAATATTTCTCAATTTCCTTGATCATATATTTAGATTGTTGTAAATTCCTTTTAAATTTTTTGTAGGGAAGTTTTGCTTCTTATTATCTTGGCATCTGATGCTTTGGGGATTCTTGATGTAGATGTTTTAGTTGTGGTCTGCTAAGACATTAACTGTAACAGACATTCTTTCACCCTTCTCCTTTCAAAAAATTTATCTATTACCTTGTTCTGGCTAGTTTTAAATTTCTTGTACGTTGTACATAGGAGATTATGTACTTTGAAAATTCTAAAAAAATATATATGCACAAAATTAAATTTTGAAAAAAAAGCGGCGCTAAGCAGTATTTTAATTTTGCGTCAGATAGCATGACAAACTTTTGGCGTGTTGGGTTAAAGAACAAGTGATTAATTTCTTGGATGCTGCCTGTTATCACCAAATTAACCTTGATTTGCTGCTCATCAATAAACTCAATGTAACTCTTTCAAACCACTTCTAACTGTAGATTAGCCTCTTTATTTTGAGAGGGCTCTCTCAAGGGGTTTTATGAATTTGAATAATGATAGTACTAGATGGCTAACTCTATGAAATTGTAATTTGTTTTGTATGATTGTAAGTTGAAAAATGCGGGCTTGATACCATTGGGCTTATGGAGTCAACAACCAATAGTTTCAGTGACAGTGGTTCTTCACATGGAAGCTGAGGCAGATAGAGGTTTTTAACAGAGGTAACTCACACACACAACATAAGAAAACACAGTCATTTCACCACTAAAGGAAGTCAGAGCATAATATTATGAATTCTGAGTAATTAGAGATGAAATCTACAGCAAGTGCTCAAACATAAGATAAAGATCAATAAGATATCAAAAACCTCATGAGAATCTCAGGTCTAAAAAGAAGAATGTCACTTTGTATTACTGATATTGGTCAAAAACACAGAAGAAGATTTTTTTTTTCAAATATTCTCCAACCCTTTACTACTTCGATGTTTTGTCTATAAGTAGAAATTCTTTACAATATGGATGATCTGCCTGGTGGCTAGATCCTCGAATTCTCCTATGACACCTTTCATAATTGAAATTAATAACTTACAAGAGAAAACTGACAGCTATCTTTTAAAGAAACCAACTCCTAATAGGACTCTATCTCCTATTTATTGCATTCCTCTATCTTATCTGTGAAATAGTTACATGATGGTCACATAATAAATATTACATGCTCGAAGGACACATGACCAAGTTCACCACCACTTTACAAATTTAAAACACCCCTAGATTTTTGGAGCATAACCCTACTTTTCAGGAATGGATGACCCTTCATCTTCAATGATGTTTTGACTGATGACCTGGTTGCATGGAACTTCCTTTGAGTCATAAATATCTGCTAATAAGGTCCTTTGACATGCTGGAGGTATCCAGATGGAAAAAACTTCTTTTAAGATGCTCAAAATCCTTCAATAATTGCTCGCTACGAAAACATGACAGTTTCGTAGTGATTTTTAGTAGCATGGGAAAAGTGGCTTTTCCATCCATATTTTTCACTTCTTTGCTGTTCCATCATGTTAATCATGTCATGACACCTTACCACCATAGATCCCTCTCCTTAAAACATGCAAAAATCGACTTTAAATGCAAAAATGCACCTATAGGTTTTTTCGTAGTGTATTTATGGCTTCAAGCCTGAGGTATGCTATGAAATTGTGCAAAAAACCAGAAATTTCTCCTTTCAAAATTGTCTTCAAAAACTGACCTCCAGCTGAAAAACTTGGGTTCTCTTCATGTTATGAACCTCATAAGACATATTCCATCTCAACTTACTACTCCTGTGGTGTTTCCTCCTCATTTACAATCAGTTGACTTATAAGCTCTTCTACCGTTGTCATCTTTAAACCCTTCTTTTCCAATTCTTCATGAATCAAGTCCAATTGCTCCTGAAGATCTTGCACTTTACCTTTTAATGCCCCATTCTTGGATTGAAAGTGCAAGTTGACCCTTTTGATGTGCTTGACCTCTCCTCTTAGTGGCTGAGTCCACTTTATCAACTTTTCTGTATTGTCCAAGGTCTTTGAGACACTTGTGACTTGATCTTCCCATATTTTCCTCATTTGTTAAAACTGAACCTTCTCAGCTCTATGCTTATTTTCCTCTTTCTTCAAAATTGATATCTCCTCACCTGCCTCCTTCAACTTCTCCTTAAGGGTTTCAATTTCTGACTTTTCACTAATTTTCTCTTTACCCTTACTTTGTTTGATAACCAACTCTTCTTTTGCAGGTGAAGAGAGATCTATGATGCTTGGTGGTTGGGAAATTTAAATGATATTTTCAATCTCTTTGCTACTTTCCATAACCTTCCTTGAGTGTCTGGTTATTGGCTTTCTAGGTTGAAACATGAAACCAACACCATCATGTGCAAAGTCTAATTTTTTAGTTGTCTTACCTTTAGATTTCTTCCTCCATCTTCAACATCTTCAGCTTGGACAATGGGAGTTTCTTCAATGTAAATTGCAGCAATATGTCTTCTAAGTTTCCTTTAGCCACTGTTTGGCTTCTAGTAATTCTCTTGCTGCTTTGTTTGCCAACTATTGGCTTATGTTTTTCAGGTGTTGTTTTAGGTGTGTCAATATTCTGCAAAGGCTCTATCTCCATGCTCACTAGTTCTAGTGGGGATGATCTATTCCCTTCTTCAACTTCCTCTGCCAAAGTTGGTGATGAAATATTTATATGTTTGGAAACTTTTTTAGGAGTGGCAACATCAACTTCAAAACCACTCATGAACAGAAAGGAAGTCCAATCTCTGTCTAGTCTCTTCAACTCCTCTAACACCAAAAACTTAATCAAACCATGGTGAAAGAGAGAAGTTTCATTGCCTTCTGTTTTAACTTGAACCTTATCTGACATTTTAACTAGACTTCTGTATAAATAAAAGGGCAATTCAAGTGACCTCTTACCCAAAAAATGCAGAAGAAGCCTAAGGTGGTAGCAGTAGACCATGTGAAACCTTCCTTCACAGGTAAAATACTTCTAAATGATCATCAGTAGCTATGACTAGTTGTCCTTCATGAAACTCCTAGGTATGGCATTTGTAAGATCAATTTCACTATGCTCTGGTTTGATGAACTCTTTGCAATCTTGCATGGTGAACTTGATGCCTTTAAACCACTGCTCCCCTCCTCTAGGGATTCCTGTTACTGTTGAAATGTTGTCTGGTGTCATTGTAAGGTTCAACATTCCCAATTTTGAAGTTGTTCCTGTGAAACTGTTAGCAAAATCCTTGGAAACCTATAGATGACAACCCTGCAATCTTTGACAGAATTGCAAGCAACCTGTTCTTTTGAAAATATCCATGGGCGTTGGTTCTTCTTTGAGAAAATTCATGTCCATGGGCTCATACATGTGGCAGTGACCACCTTTGTTTGTTTTCTTCCTTGCAGCCATGATGGCTTTATATCTTCTCAGCCTTGATTGCTTGATGACACCTGCAACCTTTGAATCTGTCAGCAACCTGCTTGGCTCGATGAAGCAGCTCTCTAGTAATCCAATTACATGCAAACATAAAGCAGAGTATGATAAAAAGACTTATTGGGTAAGGTTTTATGGTTTAAATGACATCTCATGCATTAATCATGACACATGCATGCTAAAAAGCGTAATGATGACCTCATACATGGATTTGTACCTTTGAATTAACCCTAACAGACTCGAATGACCTCCACCCTAACTCCTCCAATCATGAAATAACACTTCACATCAAGTTTGACAAGACAGACAAGAAAATCGTTTTTCGTAGCGTGATTAGTTTAACTTTTGACAGTTTCGCTATGAAATTATTAGGCAGTTTCGTAGTGAAAACTGTTATTTCACTATATAAAATGCTACGAAAAGTTGTAAAACTGGCTTAAGTGTCCTTTTTAAATTAAAATTCTTCAGAAATGAAAAATTACAAATTATGATGATTGATGGGACATGACATGACCTAAATGGAGGTGGCCTTGAACCTTAGGATAGGTTAAACATGTAAAAGATGAAATTTTCCTATACCAACTTGAAAAGTTTAAGGATACCTTTGATAAATTAACTGTATGACCATATCAAGTAATGTTTCACATTTTATGAGTGATAACACCGCCATTTGAAAATTTTTCCCATGATGGAGAGTGATTGGAGTCACAAAGTAGTCGGAAGTTAACTAGTAGGGTGCCTTCACTGGAATATTTGACCCCCACCAGTTGACCAAAATGTGTGGCCCAGATTTTCTATGGGGGCACTTCCCTATGATCGAGCATGTACTACGGAGACCCTCCGTAGTGACGACAACATGATGATAGTCGATGGACCCCGCGATGACAACAAGCAATCTAGGTCACCTTCCACGTCACCCTTGACGTCATCCTCCACATCACCCCCAAATTTTTGTCAATCATTCCATCATTTAACTAATTTTTGTATGTTTTTCTCCCGAACATTCATTTTCCTTCACTATAAAAGGATATTTTTCCTCATTTTCATCCACATCTGCCTCCTAAACCGCTAAAGTCTCCAAATTCTCGTACCAGTGTCCAAATTGGCAACCATTTTCACAAAACCAGGTAACCCGTGTAAATATTCTCATACAATTGTTCAAAACGATGAATAAAGCTACCATTTACAGGTCTTCTACTATATCCCACTAATGGACAAAGAAGCAGACATTGTGGATATTGTCTGCACAGTAGACCACCCTCTCTTTTATCAACATGTTTTTCTAAACTAGGAAAAATCCTCAATTTACTCTGCTTTGATTAATTCTGGATTCATGTTAGTTTTTTTTCCCTAGACCTACCTGTTTCCTGAGTTTATTCATTGGTTGGTGTTGGTGCTGGAATCAACACTTGGACTATAGTAAGTGCCTGACCAGACACATCTTAAACTATAAAGCAATTTAATGATTTTTTTATGAGATTGGTAGGTGGTACAAACCATGATTTACTAAAAAGAGATTTCAGTCAAATCCATAGTTATACTAATGAGGTTATTGTAACTTGATGTGGTAGCAAGGTGAAAGTTTGTAGTCTACGAGGAGAGGAAATTGTGAGATGAGAAAATAATCAATAGGTATGTAAAACATAAATCTACTGCATTTAGTAGAAATTCACAAAAGTAGCAGTTTGAATATATTACATTGAGAGAAATCTATTTCTAGTATGACAAGATTCTCACTGAAATAACATGAAGAATAACTATCATGAGTGATGATCTTCCATTGTTATAAGATATATTTTATCAGGAATTCTCACTGTGTGAGACTAACAAGAACTGATAAAACACATAACATGCTTAAGAGACGAATAAAAACACATAACATGCTTAAGATACTAATAAAAACACATAACAATATGATGATTTGCAAAATGGAACTGGAAGAAAGGATATATGTAAACACAAGTAAAGTAGACAATACACACATCAAATTGGTAATAATTCCTCAGTAGTATCATTCCATTTCATTCACAAAAAATATTACAGATCATATAAGTCAAAATTCTATAATCACCGACCAACCCTGACTTCATATCTGTTTGGCATGAAATATGATACTCTCATCTTCCACAGTAAAAGGTAAGTTTGTTTCAAAAGTCATTACAACCTCGTGCAAGAGGTGAGGCTCAAACCTTAATCTTAATTACAAAGTGCTACATTAAAAAAAATATAAACATCATGAAGGCATCATGAAGGCTGTCACTTCGAAATGGTTGTGTGAGGTGGAAGCCTATTCAAAGACCACTCTTCTTTTTTAGTGCAACCAATCTTCAGCAAAAAGTGTAAAAACAATGGGAGTGACACATGGTTGTCTCCTTGAAAATAGAAACATGATATTTCAGAGAAATATGGATATAAGACACTTGGAAACATTCATTGAAACTAAATAACCTCTCTAGTTCATCTATTTAATGCCACCATCATGATTCAAAACAAAAAGTGGCCCATTTCCATCACATGCTGATATTTAAAAATAATTGCTACCTTCACAGAAAAGGTAGCAATAACTGGAAAACATGGAACATTTACCCAAAAAAATTTCTCCAAGTCAGCCCTGTTCTTCATTCATCAAAGGTCTAGAATAGAAGAAAAGATTCTTATGGCTTCTTCTTTAGTTACCCTTTTATCAGACCTCTTTTCTGTGCTTGGCTATTTGACTGAGATTTCTTCTTCCTTTCAATTTTGTCTTCTGGGATTTCTTCAATGTTGATAATTTCATTCCTCAGTTTAGCATTGGCAATCAACAAGATGTTTACCCTGAGTTTGTTTCTTGGTCTAGTATGAGGTATTTTGACATATGTATTAGGGATTTGGACCTCTTTCCTCCATGTATAAATTTACTAGACTCTACCTCCTCATCTTCTGACTCTGTCTACTCAGGATCACTACTGTCTTCAAATGAGGAATAAGAATGTATCTCATTTTTCTTCCTCTTCTTAATCGAAGAACAAATGGAGGACACTAATTTAGCAAAGGTAGGCTCTTCTTCTATGGAAGGCTCTATCATTTTTTGTTTTCCTTTATTGAGAGAAAGAAAAAATTGTGAGAGGGTAGACTTAGTGAGAGATGTGCTACTGTTTGGCTGCACTTGATGAGATGAATCAGGAATCTGGCATGAACTTTTCATACTAGGGTTGAATTCCATTGGTGAGAAAATAGGCTTAGGTGCAAGAAGACCAAGGTTGACTTCCACTGATTCTTCTGCCATGAAAAGTTTCTTCTTAGGCTGGCTTCGTGAAGAGGAGGAATTTTGTTCTTTATTATTTGACATAGGCTTCTTAGGAGAATATGGTGAACTATGTGAAATAGGGGTAGCACTGGTTTGCTCATGGATGTCTTTCTTCTTTGGCCTCCCTACCTTTCTTCTGGAATTAATACTGCAACACCATTCCTCTCTTAAAAACCTATCCCAATTAATTTTCTTCTTTCTGAGATCATAGACAACTAAAATTTTATTCAGCCCTCTGTGATAAAAATTATGCAAGGGGTAGTTTGGAATTTTATGAAGCTTGAGGGACATTTTAAGCAGAGATTTATATAGATAATAGGGTAGGTTTAGAGGTTTTTCTCCTGAGATGTGGGCTAGGAATATTAAATGATAATGATGAACAGAAGAAAACATCCCTTCGCAGGTGATGTATTTCTAGATTAAGGTAAAAACATGCTGCCACTCGACTTTAAAACAAGAAATGTGAGTAGTTGAATTCCATTTCATATCAGCATATTCGAGCTTAAGGTAAGAACATAATTCTTCAGGAAGCACTTCGATTTTAATCCAACATTCACCAGTTGTGTTAGGGCCTAAATCTACCTTAGGCTGAGAAAGGTAGGATCTAGGATAACATCATACCATGCTTAACCTGGTAGCTAGCCCTACCAGGTAGGGAGAGGGCTCTCTCCTTGTCAATCTCAGAAAATATGGCCAATGAGGCTTGAGATGACTTGATGTGAAGACTGATTTTAGGCTAGGTATGTGTACAAAAGAGTTTGATTGAATTTAATGATGTTTTGTTGGCTCAAATGGAAAGGCAGATTTGGGTCTGGGGAATGAGGCTCAGTTTTGCAGAGATCTCTATGGGGCGAGGTAGGCAAATGTTTTGGTACTTAAAATTGAGTGAGATGGAGAGATTTTAGACTGATGAGGAGTTGAAGAGGGCATGAAAGTCTCAGGGATCCTCTTCAAACAGCTGAAAACATAAATAACTAAACAAACCCTAGGTAGAGCACTACAATTTCAATGGATTCTACCTTAATCCTTGTTTGATTTAGTTAAGATGAAGCAAAGAGAGATAATGGAATACATAAATCACATGTAAACCTTGAAATTATAGAAGGAAACACAATACCAAATCAAGATGCCACAAGAATCCCATAAAGTGCTGCAAACCCTGGTCTATTCCTTTGCCAAACTACAGAGATGAATGTACAATAATGCTCAAAGCATTCCCAAAAGTCCAACTATGCTAATGACTGAAAAAAACATAAGATATAGGCAAACAAGAACTCATCCTAGCCTCTAGGGTTTGAGCTCATGAGTTTAGGAGATGCTCCAAAAAATTCTAAACTGAGAACTAAAAAGTAGGCAGTGGAACAACTTGCCTCTAAAAACTAGGGAACTGATTCATTCAGTTGTAAACTACCTTTTCATGGATGAATCTACCTCTATGAGTGAAAATTTATCATAATTACATCAAAATCCATAAATTCACATTAAATTACATCATAATTTTGACAATTAGAAGGAGAAAAGTCAAACAGTGAAAAAACTAGGCGAAAATCAGAGTTTTTGACCAAAAATGAGAAAAATTCCTCCAATGCGCCGCACTGATTTCCCTATGCGTAGCGCCTTTTTGCAGCTGATTTTGGAGGCCTTCCCGGTGTCAAATTTTTTTCCAAGTGGGCTTGTTGGAAAGGTATGCCTGTATAATTTCTATAACAAGTGGAATTTTTGAATTTTGCCTCTATTTGCCCCTCCAAAACTGATTTCTCCCAACACTGCTTCTTGTGTGTCCAAAAAGGGGCAGAAAGGTCATTTTTGGGGTGTTTTTGACCTTTTTGGGGGCTCAAAATCTGTCAAAATTTCTTGGCCATTGGTAGGCATGAATATTTTTCCATGAAAAATCTAAAAATGTTTAGTTTTCATCAAAATGAGTCCCCCATCAAAAGCGAGCACCAGGTGGCACGACGCATTGGGCAGAAAACTCTATTTTTTAAGGCAAAATCCATCTCAATGCGTAGTGCCTTTTTGCAGGAGAATTTTGGAGGCCTTCCCGGTGTCAAAATTGGGTGTAGGATAGATTTTTGGAAATATTATTGAGTATAATTTCCAATCCAACTGGAATTTTTCAATTTGGAGTTCATTTTCCCTGTCAAAAATCAAATCTCCCAAGACTGGTCAAAATGTGCAAAATGAGGTTGCCTAAAGGCAGAGTGCTGTTGCAGTCAACTTTTTAAGGTCTTCCTCAACTCCGAATTGAGCTCATGATAGCTCATTTGAAATATCATTGTGTCTAGTTATCATTTGACTCATAAATCAAGTCATTTGGCCAACCAAGCTAGGAGAAATCTTGATTTTCCCAAGGTCACTTCAGAGGTGCAACAATTCTCCTGAGGCAACTATATTTTTTAAATTTCTCTAAAACCATGACACCTGTGTAAAAAATGAAGGATTTTTTTCTTCCTTGGCCTATTTTAGACAAAAACCTCTCTCAGGTTTCCCAAATTCATCGTTTATTGCTCAGAAACATCATTGGAGTAAAACCTATCCCGATGTGTGGAACAAGGGATTTATCGAAATGAAGCGAAATGAACGGGATAAGGGGATTCTAAATTCTTGAAAAAAATTTTGGGAGTAGGGAGGGATGTTAGGAAGCAGGGGAAAGTGGAATTTCAGAGATTGAGTGAGGGGAAGAGGTCCAAAAGGGCAAAACACAGGCCTAGCCTAGAAAATTGTCAAGTTGTAGTAAGAAACTAGGGTTTGTGCGAAAATGAGGAATTTGAGGGATATCAGTGATGGAAGGTGTTTAATAAGGTACATTAAGGATATGGGAAGGTGTATGAACATCAGGATACAAGTTTTGCTGATGATTTGACCATCCAAGAGAAATTACCATCAAAACCCCTAGGAGAGGGAAATGAGTCGTACCTAGGCACAACTGAAGCATGAACAACGTGTAAAATTACCCTTTGGAATCTTGCATGATGATGAAAACCCTTTGAATGATGGTACACTCAGCTGAATGGTGACATGGACCGACATTTGGACAACTTTGACAAGAGTAAAAGAAAACCCTAGACCTAATACCTAGTGACCAAATTTTTGAAGACTCACTCAAATGAAAAAATTTGACCTTGACACCTTAAAATCACTTTGTAAGAGCATGTTTGATCACTGGAGGAAGGCTGCAAAGACTGACACTAACATTGGCTCCAATGGGGATGGTAGCTCCTTGGAGGTGCCAAGAACTACAGATATTTGGAAAGCAGACAGTGCCTTCATCCATTGGGCAATGGAGTAAAAAACTCAAGCTGAAATGCATGACTGAAAACTGACGACTTGACAACAAAAACTGACTCTCACTCAACTAAAAAATGACTCGATACTTAAAGACAATCGAAAAATTGGAAATGATGCTCAAAGTAGAGCTTATTCATCAAAACATACTCTAACAGTTTCATTCATCACCTGATCAAGTGAAATGAAAAAACCAAGTAAGTATTTTGGCTGCTGTTTGAATTCTCCGCAAGTGCTTGCTTATGAACAACAAGAGAGAACTACTGAAAGGAAACTCCCATGGAAACTTGGAAACATATCCGTTGAATGATATGGATTCTCTATCCGCCTCCAAAAACACTGCATAAGGATCTCGAAATTCATGCACACTGGGACTTAGCTCATCCAATGGATTACTTCTCTTCTTCTCATACCATGAATGCAAACTTTGTTTTGAGCTTTGTGATGAGACTCCTGTTAAAAATGACAAATAAACCAGCTGTCGGATCAAGTTTGTATCAATACTTTTGTCAAGCTCACATATAAGAGAAGGACTTTGACTACAAACATTATCCAACACATCAGCTATTGGATCGTGAAAAACTTGAAAATACTGCTGCAAACCATTTTCTATTGGTTCCGATGAGATTACATGATTTCCTACAGGCTGCTTATTTGAAGATATACTATGCAATTTACCCTTCAAAAACTGAAATGATTCAAAACAGAAAGGTACAGAATCATCTTGCATCATTTGATCGTATGTGCCAGCTTCCAAGTCCTCATCTGTAACTTGACAATAAATGGCATTAGGGGGCTGGAAATCTGGATATGAGAAGTCTTGAACAAGGTTTTCATTACCCTCAAGATGGTCCAGATCAAGACTTGTCGACAGTTGATTTCGGATTGCATGAATGTTGTCTCTGATGAACTGAAACGAAGAAAAACAAAAAGGCAAAGATCTTTCACTTACTTCAAAATTTGCTGCACTTTCCTCGTCATTTCCATAGCTGATATGTGATGGCTGAACATTGTATTCGAGCTACTGAAAGTGAACTTCTTCCTCCCAGAAACTAGCTGCTGATTTGTATGCAAGATTAGCTTCTGTTTGGAGAACATAATCATCATCATACTGATCAAACTGAGGCAAATCATCAGTATAAAACACATCATCAAGCATACATGTCATATCAACAACTCTCTCTTCTCCAAGATGATCTATAAAATAATCATTATCAAATCTATGAAAACTGGGATAAGAAATAAGATGTTTTGGATCAGCAACTTGTTCTTCTTCAATCAGCGAGCGATGAGCTTGAACATTATACTCATTCCTTGTGGTGATATTTTGCATCATCTCTTCCACTGCACTTACCAAAATGTCAAGCTTTAACTCTAGAGATGTCGATTCCTCTGGATCTATGTTTTTCATCTCTTCTTCCTTCAACTTTGCCCTTCGGATCAGCAAATGAACCTCTACATCTACTGCATTGTTCTGCATCTCTTCAAGTGTTGCTAAGTTCCTTTCTCTCAGCTGAAACTCCATTTCCAGATCAAAGGCACCCGGGTAGTGCAAGAGAGCAGATCCAGGAGGAGGTCTTATATTAACTGGCATCGAATAATAAACTTGGTTAAATCTGGCAGAAAACTGTTGCAATGTCTCCCCTGGCAGTCTTTTCAGCTGGTTATATTCTTCTATAATCAAGAAAGGGTTCTATCTGATCACCCACATGTCGAGGAAAACTTTGACGAACTGCTGGAAATCTGAGATGCTCGCATCAGGCAAGGTTTTGAACCAACTCTTGACTTTGCCTTGCAAAGAAAGAGAAAAAAGCCTAATACTGACATCCTCTTCATCAACGTCAAAAAGGTCAAGATAAGACTCAAAATTCAGAACATGTCTCTCAGCAGTGATGTTGTCGCGTTCACCATCAAATCTTGGTAGATATAGGTCATGATTTTTAGGGAAAGCATGGGATATAGGAGGTAAAATCAGAGGCTTGTATCGATCTAGAATTTTACAAGGTATAGGGGTATGTACAAATGCTGCAGAATCAGTCTTGGTCTCTTGAGGTTCATCAGTTTGAAAATGGTCATCACAAGATTCAAAAGAAAGGTCTTGATCAAGCTCAAAAGCTTGAAAATCTTTGGTATTCAAAATCTTCAAAGGGAAGGAATCAAATGCAGGCCGAGGATATTTTCTCAAATACAATATACTTTGCAAAGCCTTCTTGACATTCTCAGGAAAAGAGAAGAAATAATTTATGAAAAAGAACAAAATGTCTTGGATGAAATTGCAACTTGAATACTTGATCTTTCCATATTTTCCTTTCATGTCTCTGCTGGCCAGGTTCATCCTCCAGTGGAGTCCTTGGATCTGATCTCAAAACTGATTTAGAGTTTCCAGGTGAATGATTTCAGCCTGGCTGTGTCTGATCGTTGTTCACCATCAACAATCAAATCTGAACTTGATTACATTTTGCTGAGGAAACCAGATGTTCAGTTCATAAACTAGACCGGAGATTGACTGAAGCAGCATTCATCTACTTTTGCTAATGCAAAGCAAGAGCGTTTCAAAGGCTACCTGGCTAACTTCAGGCTCCATCTGTAGTTTATAAAGAAAACAACAAAATTTTCTTCCCCAGTATGGTCGCCACTAAGTTAGGGCCTAAATCTACCTCAGGCTAAGAAAGGTAGGATCTAGGATAACATCATACCATGCTTAACCTGGTGGCTAGCCCTACCAGGTCTTGAGTGCCAACTTCCTCTAGTCGCTCTTGCTTTGGAACAAATCTGTCAAAGCTTTCCACATCAAGAATGGAGAAGATTTTGACGAGAATTTGGACTTCTCGCAGTCCTTCACACCTTCAACAAGTCCTTGACCTGCTACCTTCTTTCCATCGTCGAAGTCGGCTTGACATCAACACAGTTTTGGAATTTCTGCATCTATGAACTCCTTCAACCCATTGTCATCCAACACCGCCTCCATCCTGTCCTTCCATGCAATATAATTCAAGCTGCCCTCAAGGGCATACTCCAATCGCAATCCGTTGAAAGACATCTCAACTTCGACACCAAGAAAACACTGCAGCAATTTCGAATTCCATCAGCACAAAACTCAACCGCTTCAATGCTTTGCAATTACTCCAATGATCAATATCGCTCTGATACTATGTAGAAATTTGAATAACTGATATATTATTCACCAAGATTCTCGTGATCACACACTATTTTAACTTCATGCACAATACAAAATCTCTTCTACCATTGATCATCACATGCGGAAATAAAATCAATTGCATGCACACATTGAAACCATAAAAATTCACACATATGAACACAATAATTTATGGGAAAGCTTAAAGCTGAAAACCCCCAACTATATGTATATTATATGTCATAGATATCATGTAACAATCATTATACAAAGCTCCTCACAAGCTCTCAGTATCTCTGAATCGGTACACACTAATCAGGCTCGATCTTGGAAATCCATGCACCGATCTTTGCCAGCCCTTAGCCTGCCTCTACTGCACAATCACTGCTGAAGAATAGCTCTAGATGAGTTAGAATCCATCCTATATTGACCACGCAATCCTCATTGGCATCTCCATCAATGTGTGGTGCAAACTCATGCAACACTATAGTCACAACTGATAGTCACACTTTCTCTTTCACCATCCTCTCCACTGGTCTCCACTGAAACTGTTCATGCACTGTAGTTAACTAATGTATTCTTTAGTTGATAAATGAGTTAATAATTAGTGAATTAATTAATAATTAATTCACACCACTCTCACTAGTGTATCAATCAGTTAGACTAGATACAACTAGCTCAATTATGTTTTACTAAGTTAAACTGAACAGAACTCTACCAACTACTTCAATAACTCCACCAAACTCTATCACATGAGTTCTAACTGAAGTATCCATGCAATAGCTCCACTTAACCTTCAGGAATAGCATATTTTAGCATGTGACTCCACAACTCTACATCTTTGACATAAGCCCAAAAATTTTCAAGAGAATGAATAATGTTTATAGTCCAAAATGACAATAAAGAGATAATAATAATGGAAACATACTCATATTTTAGATTGGCAAAAATCTAAAAATAGATTCCACTTAATATGTGTATACAAAAATAGAAGTCCATCTATTTTTCCATGACTCAACCATCTGATAGCATCCTTTCCTTAGAATATGATTGACATGTCTAAAAACAGAACTTTCGACAAAATCACTGTTATTGTGAGCCCCACCTAGTTTAGGTGATCACTTTTTCACTTGGATCGGGAATGATGGCTAGGGATGCCTCCTTCTCCCGCTGTTGTGTTGCAATCTTCAACCTCGCTTGTTCCCAATAGTCCAACTATGCTAATGACTGAAAAAAACATAAGATATAGGCAAAAAAAACTCATCCTAGCCTCTAGGGATCGAGCTCATGAGTTTAGGATCTTTTCCAAAAAATTCTAAACTGAGAACTAAAAATAAGGCAGTGGAATAGCTTACCTCTAAAAACTAGAGAACTGATTCATTCAGTTGTAAACTACCTTTTCATGGATGAATCTACCTCTATGAGTGAAAATTTAGCATAATTACATCAAAATCCATCAAGTCACATTAAATTACATCATACGTTTGACAATTAGAAGGAGAAAAGTCAAACTATGAAAACAATAGGCGAAAAATAGAGTTTTTGACCAAAAATGAGCAAAATTCCTCCAATGTGCTGAGCTGATTTCCCTATGCGTAGCGCCTTTTTGCAGCTGATTTTGGAGGCCTTCCCGATGTCCAAATTTGCTACAAGTGGGCTTGTTGGAAAGGTCTGCCTGTCTAATTTATATAAAAAAGTGGAATTTTTGAATTTGGCCTCTATTTTCCCCTCCAAAACTAAGTTCTCCCAACACTGCTTCCTCTGTGTCCAAAAAGGGGCAGAAAGGTCATTTTTGGGGTGTTTTTGACCTTTTTGGGGGCTCAAAACCTTTCAAAATTTATTGGCCATTGCTAGGCATGCATATTTTTCCATGAAAAATCCAAAAATTTTGAGTTTTCATCAAAAGGAGTCCCCCATCAAAAGCGAGCGCCAGGTGGCGTGGCACATTGGGCAAAAAACTCTGTTTTTTAAGGAAAAATCCATCTCAATGCGTAGCGCCTTTTTGCAGGAGACTTTTGGAGGCCTTCCTGGTGTCCAAATTGGGTGCGGGATAGATTTTTGGAAATATTATTGAGTCTAATTTCCAACCCAACTAGAATTTTGCAATTTGGAGTTCATTTTCCCTATCAAAAATCAAATCTCCCAAGACTGGTCAAAATGTGCAAAATGAGGCTGCCTAAAGGCAGAGTGCTATTGCAGTCAAATTTTGAAGGTCTTCCTCAAATTCAAATTGAGGATACCTCATTGGAAATATATTTGTGTCTAGTTATCATGTGACTCATCAAGAAAGTCATTTGGCCAACCAAGCTAGGAGAAATCTTTATTTTCCCAAGGTCACGTCAGAGGTGCATCAATTCTCCTGAGGCAACTGTATTTTTGAAATTTATCTAAAAAAATGACACCTGTGTAAAAAGTGAAGCAGGTGTTTCTTCCTTGGCCTATTTTGGACAATAACCTCTCTCATGTTTCCGAAATTCATCTTTTATTGCTCAAAAACATCATTGGAGTAAAACCTATCCCAATGTGTGGAACAAGGGATTTGTCAAAATGAAGCGAAATGAAGGGGATAAGGGGCTTCTAAATTCTTGATAAAATTTTGGGAAGGTGGGAGGAATGTTAGGAAGTAGGGGAAAGTGGAATTTTAGAGATTGAGTGAGGGGAAGAGGTCCAAAAGGGCAAAACATAGACCTATCCTAGAAAATTGTCAAGTTGTAGCAAGAAACTAGGTTTTGAGCGAAAATGAGGAATTTGAGGGATATCAGTGATGGGAAGTGTTTAATAAGGTACATTAAGGATAGGGGAAGGTGTATGAACATCAGGATACAATTTTTGCTGATTATTTGACCATCCAAGAGAGATTACCTTCAAAACCCTAGGAGAGGGAAATGAACCTTACCTAGGCACAACTGAAGCATGAACAAGGTGTAAAATGACCCTTTGGAACCTGGCATGATGATGAAAACCCTATGAATGATGTTACACTCAGCTGAATGGTGACATGGACCGACATTTGGACAACTTTGACAGGAGTAAAAGCAAACCCTAGACCTAATACCTAGTGACCAAATTTTGCTTGAAGACTCACTGAAATGACAAAATTTGACCTTGACACCTTAAAATCACTTTGTAAGAGCATGTTTGATCACTGGAGGAAGGCTGCAAACACTGACACTAACAGGTTGGAGAAGACTAGGTTGCACGGGGTATAATAGCCTCGGAAATGCTTAATGTTTTGTTGCCTAAATTGACCTTTTCGCCATTGAAAGACTCAATGAAATCTTGAGCCAATTCCACGTTCTCCCCAGAAAAATTATGGAGGAATTTATACCAACCTGCATATTTGAATTGTGAATTTTCCCTTGCATCCACAAATCTTGTGCTAGCAGGCTCTGACCTATTTACCTTTCCTCCTTTCAAAATTTTCCAACAGTTAAACTGCTCATGAATACAACTGTTGAACTCTAGTTGCAATGTTATCCATGAAACCTGAGACTGCTTGCTTTGAAAATTGAGACTACTTGCTGGAGGATTGGTTTTTGTTTACCTGTATCATACACAAAGGCCTCAAGTTGAGTGATCACTGAGTTATCTTCTCTAATTTCGTGCCTGCAATTACGAAAAGGAGAAATGACACGTTTTTGAAATGATTCAAAAGCCAGTGCCAAGTCATCCCACTAAGCTTCACACTTCCACCTTATCATTACATGTGCTTTCTTCCTTTTATAACTCTTAATGAAGCACGAAGCTACATTTTATCATGAATTACATACTAAACTGTGGTTCTTGGGCCCCACAACCAGTTGACCAATCAGAAGCAATCACACTTCGCAACTTTCCTGTCTTATCACAAATTTTCCACCCGCAAATTTAACTCTACACTGATAATGGCTAAACCATAAACTATTTGATGTGAGATATGCGCTGGTGTGCTACGTCGACATGTGCCCTTCACCTCATCGCATCTCAAATCGCTTAACATACCATTCGATTGCCTCAACGGCAAACTTTTAAAACTGCGATTTACCAAATCGCTCATTTGTGCTTTAAACCCCACCGTTGATCTGCGCCCAGATATGACGGTATTACTTGCTCGCCCTTCGCCTCATCACATCAAAAATCACTTAACATACCACGCAATTTCCTTACTGGTAAACTTTAAAAACTGCGATTTGCGAAGTCGCTACGTTTGTGCTTTAATCTCAGCCGTCGGTTTATTCCCTTTTGGATCTGCGATTGGATCATGGACGTCTGCTCATCCTGCACGCAATTCTTATCCGTTTCTTCATTCCTTAGTCTAATTCTTGCAAGCTTCCTTTAAAAATTCTCTGTTAATCTTCTTCGGATCTCCCCCTCTATTGGTCAAATTGTTTTCTTCTAGCTGTGCTTTGCTTTTAAAGAACTCTAGTCGCAATGCTGTCCATGAAGCCTTATTTTGCGTTCTTTTCAAACTGATTACCTGTTTACCCATAGCATCTTTATTGAGATAATCAAAATCTCAGTGAAATAGCTGTGCTTTTCACTGTGTGAAATTTGTGACTTTCATTTATGAGAAATAGATGCCTTTTACTTCCTTATTGTTTTTGACAATGAATTTGCAAAAAGGTAGCTATTATTCCAGACCGGATGACTGCAAATGACTAACCTTCAACACTAACATAAGTGAAAATAGATATTTTAACATATTTAGGACTCTAAAACACTATGACACCTATTCACTTAAAAATACCTTGATGTTGGGACTCTTTTTAACTTTAATTGGAAATGAATCAAACTTTGGACATGGACTAGGACACAATAAAAAATTTGAAAAGACTAACACAATGGCGATTACACCATTAAAATTTTCAGTGCTAACAGTGGCTCTTATTGGGGATGAAGTCCTCCCTATGAGGTTTTAAGGAATATAGACTCAATGCCTCAAAAACTATTGAAACTTAGAAGATTTCTTGAAAATAAAGACTAGGATTGACAATTGACATACTGGACTCAGGACTGGCCATATATACAGACATATGAACCATTGGGCATGGAGTTTATTGAAACATCACACAGGATATTTACAATGGAGTGACTCAACTGACTTACTAAATAAAGAACTTTTTAAGAAAATGACCATTGACTGGGCCTCCAGTCAGTTGATCATCATCCAGATGTTTGAGCAGAAAAGTATTATTCTCCAAAACTTCAGCAATTCTAAATGGCCCAAACCACAGATTTTCAAACTTACCATGTTTTCCATGGTCTTCTCTCCTAGCATCCCAAAGTAGCACAAAATCATTCTCTTGAAATGAATGCTGATTTTCTCTTTTATCAAAAACAGGTTTGACTTTAGCCTGATACTTCTGAACTTTTTCCAGCAATGATTCTCTGATTTGGTGTTCCTCTATCAACTGTAGCATTCTCCTTTGAACTGGGTTTTCATGATCAACTTCATCTTTTAGGAACTTCATAATATCCTGGGATTCTGCTTCATCTACAAATCTTAAAAAGACGCCAACAAGATCCTTCCAGTAAATATGGTCTTCCAAAATGTAATACTTCATAGCTCTCAATTAAAAAGCTCTCCTTGTAGACTTCTCCATTTCAGGTAGACAGTTGAAATTTAACAAGAAGTAAACTATATCCTTGTACCAATCTGAATTAAATATTTTAGGATAATTAGCAATACCTTCTCCATCTTCTTCTTCAGCTTCCTCTACATTCAGATTTAAAGATTTGCAATTAGATTTAGCCATCAATCGAGCCAAGCCCTGATCCTTTATCAATTTAGTTGTTTGATTCAACATCAAATTTTAGAATTTTGGTCAGCCATCGTCCTCTCCTTCCCTCTGTATCTAGTTGCATGAATACATCTTTAACAGTGATATTAGGCACAAAAGAAATTATTTTTTGAATGCAACACATAAACTTGAAAATACTTCAAAGCCTTAACTAGTGCATATGCTTGTTTTTCAGTCAAGATGTACTTTAATTCATCATCCCTTAAAGCACGACTAAAAAATGAATTTGGCTGATCCAAACCCTCCTTGTCCTTCTGTAGTAAGACCACTGCAATTGTTTCTTCTGAAGCATATGAAAAACTCAGAAAACCCTTTTCAAAATCAGGACTAATGAAAACTAGTGCTTCAGTTAAGGTAGACTAGCCATTTAAATTCTGCATATTTTTTTAGCAAGACATTTATATGTTTGATTAGCTCTGCAAAATTAGGAACGAAACGCCTCAGAAAATTGATTTTCCCTAAAAATGACCGCAATTCCTTTTTATTTCTAGGAAAACCAATATTTTGAATAGATTCTACTCTTCCTGGATCAATACAGATGTCACTCTCTATTATAATGTGTCCCAATAACTTACCTTCTTGGAAAAAAAAAGATGACTTTTTTGGGTTTAAGGACAAACCAAACTTTCGGCATTTGTCAAAAACTTGTGTCAAATGTTTCAAGTGATCTTCATTATATTTTTAATATACTGTGATGTTATCCAAATAGACGAACACAAATCTGTCCATTTTTCCTGCAAAGGAAATATCCATTACCCTTTGAAAGGTTGCAACTGCATTCATCAAACCAAAAGGCATTTTGTTGTACATGAATGAGCCCCAGGGTGTGGTAAATGTTTTCTTTTCTCTGTCTTTCCTGTCAACTGAATCTGATTATAGCCTGAAAGGCCATTAATCATTGATAGTATTTTGGATCCTACAACCTTCTGTACGATATAATCCATCTTGGGCAGTGGATAGTTATATTTCAAGGAGCACCGGTTCAGGTTGCGAAAATCGACACAAATCCTTATCTCTCCATTATTTTTCTAGACTAGGACTATATTAGCTACCCAATTAGAAAATCTCAAAGGTAGAATTAACTTTGCTTCCCATAATTTTTTGATTTCTTTCTCAATGATTGGGAGCAGCATGGGATTGATATGTCTAGTTTTTTGTGCTACAAGATTTGCATCTATTTTCAAAGGAATATTGTGCTCCATTATGTTGCTACTACAAGTTTTCAACTCACTATAAGACCATGCAAAAATTTCAGCAAATTCCTTCAGCAGTTTGATATATTTCGTTCTGGTTTCGAGAGGAAGGAATTTGGACTGTTTGACTAATCTTGGCTGATCTTCTATACCAATGTTATATTCTGTTGTACTCTCTCCATCAAATTTTCTTTCAGGCTTGAGAAAAACATCATTACTATCAAACAATATTTCTAAAGGAACTAAACCCTTAGGAATAAAGTTAGTTTTCAGATCTATAATGTTTTTCCTAGCCATAGTTTTCTTAAAAGGGCTGCTATTTTGATTTTCAACAATTTCCTTCTCATCATCAATTTGTTTGTATGCAAACTCTTCTACACACTCTAAAAATTTATGAATCTCCCTGTCATCCTTAAATACTTGCCAGTGCTTGATGTTATCAGGAATTGAAGGTCTATTTTTTATTTGAACATCATAGACTGCCTTGACATCTAGAGGAACTTTGAAATTACTAGCAACAATAGCTAGTGAATCAACAACTTGATTTTCTTCTCTAGTGAAAAAATTTATATTAAATGCTGAAAAGTAATGCTCAATAAAATCCCAAACTTCATTCTTATAATTCTTCAATTTGGAAATTTTCACTTGGTAATTTTTTCTCACCTGCTTAATCACCAACTCTGAATCACCAAAGGCAATTAGCTGTTCTGCTCCCAAATCTTTCGCTGCCTTCATACCCAACACAAGTGCTTCATACTCAGAAGTATTTTTAGTGGTAGAAAATTGCAGTTTGTATGATATGGTTACCTTCTGTTGAGTAGGATAAATGAGGACTACATCGGCTCCCGATCCTTCTCTTGAAGAGGCTCGGTCAAAGTACAATTTCCAGATTTGTGTTGGAAATACTGAGGAGGGGGCAGGGGGGGTGGGGGGGAGGGGGGGTGAATCAATATTTCTTTCAATTAGAGCATTAGTTAATCTTCAATTATTATCAAAGTTTGTACAATGATAGCAGCAAACAAGAGGAATAAAAATGCACACAGTTTTTAAGGTGGAAACCCACTCCGGGACAAAAACCACCTAATGGTTTTCTAATAATTCTTTAATATTCAACTCCAATTGAAAATAATGCTCCAACTTCCTATAATCTAGAAAAGCATTCTTCTCCAGATCCCACTGGACGGACACTCCAATGCCAGAGATTATTTACTAGTCAAATAAACGGATGCCCCAACACCCAATGAGCTACAACTCACCCTAGCACCACCCTACCACCCTATAGAAGAATAAAATAAGAATGGACTCCCGTACCAGGGAAAATGGTCCACTTTACAATGATATAGAATGATGTAGAAGAAGAAGATAAACTAGACCATAACCCCAACTTTGACACAACCACCTAATGATGATCCTAGACCTCCCAACACTGCCTCTTCAACCCTTGGCAGATAGACACTAGTACAATTTGTACAATAATGTATTTACAATGACTAAGTACAATGATTGTATGCAGTGCTGCCCACTTGAAGACTTCATATGATGAACTTCTTGTTGCTGTTATGCACCTTGGTTGCTGCTCTTGTCATGCTACTCTCTGCTGCACCTTTCTTTGCTTTGCTGCCGTAGAAATTCTGGTCCTTTGCAACCCTTGACAACACATGATCTAGCTTTTTCTTGCCTTCTAGGAGCTCGATATTGAATCTGGTGTATCTCTGTTATTTCAGATCCTCAATATCTGATTTTTAGTCCTGTAGTAGTCCTCTGAGTTGTCTTTCCAATGCCATAGTTCTGACCCAATTTGGATTCTTCAAGAGAGATTTATACCCAATCTCTCACAATGCCCTAATTATGGACTATTTCAGCATAACGCACTTGTACGGCGTGCCACGTGTCACTTTTTCTTCATTTGGCTCTGAAATTGATAGAGAGAAAAGTACAGACTATGCATTATCTGCCACTTTTTACAAAATTCCAATCCGATACTCAGAGAGAGAGAGAGTTATGACAAATTTACCAAGGTCACTTCTTTGAGATGAATTTCAGGAGCCTGCAAAAACCCTGACTTCCACAGATCATATCTCCAAAAATATTGCGCACCTTGATCTGAAATTTTTACAGCAGCTTCCTCAGGATTTTGGATTTTCCTCATAAAAATTTCAGCTTCTGAACTTTCGTAGAAAAAAATTTAGAGTGAAAATTCCACGATGACCTGTTTTAGATGGAGAAATCCCTTACATAAGGAGGAAATGAGGATCACAATTTATATAAATGCTTAGGTTTAGAGGGGCTTCAACAAGTGAACGTGGGAGGGATTTTAGGAGCTTAAAAAATATTAATTATTACTTTTCAATGACCCATGTCCCAACCCCATGGGGTTTTATCCCACTAACCGGGGGTACAAACTTCAAACATGAATATATCTCAAACCGTGAAGAATTACATGGTGTGCCATATATCAACGAAAACATCTCGAAAATTAGAAACAATAAAAAGCATTATTGACCCAGAATATATTAATTTGGTAGGTAAAAATTCCCATGCAATATTGGGTTAGCCCTTAGTGCTGCTTGGGTTGACATCAATGACAACCGCTGAACAACAATCTCCCCCTTTGGCATTGATGGCAACACAATTACTCCCCCTACGATCATGACACCTCTTCCTACAACATTCTCTCCCCCTTTGAAATCAATGGCAAAGGGTAACTCCCCCTAAAACACAACCATCCTGCGGACCTGTACACACTTCCACTCCCCTTGAGACACAATCGTCCTGCAGACCTGTAATCTACTTCCACTCCCCCTTTATATTCTGAAAAAAGGAAAATCCAATGAGAACTTGGGAGAACCCAAAGCTTCTGGCAAAGATATTCCAATGCTGGCGAATATTTAATATGTGATTCTTTTGGTGCTGCTTGGAATCTTTCTACTTGTCCAACTGCTTGCATAACATCTGGTCAGGAGGCTGTTACATATAGAAGACTACTAATCATAGATCTATACAACCTTTGATCCACATCCTTAGATGAGTCGTCTATGCTCAATTTGCAACCTGTTACCATTGGAGTAAGGATGGGTTTGCAATCTTCCATTTTAAATTTCTTGAGCATTTCCTTGGTGTGCTTGGCTTGACATATAAATATTCCTTTCTCTTGCTGAGATATTTGAAGCCCTAAGAAGTATGTCAGCTCACCAAGTAAAGACATCTCGAAATCACTTTGCACCTTTGTAGCAAACTTCTTACTTAGTCGATCATCATTGTTACCAATTATTGTATCATCCTCTTTAGCTATTAGACATGCTTTAGTTGCTTCATCTAGAACATATATGTCGTTTGGAGCTCGACTTGCTGTAGCCACAATTTCACCATACACGCCTTTCTTGATTTCACATTTCATGGAGTTGAATAGTATTGTGTGTCCTTGATCACACATTTGTCCAACACTGAGCAGATTGTGATTCATGTTTTCAACCAATAGAACATTCTTGGCTAGAGCATATTTTATTCCGAGAGTGACAGTACCTGATCCTATAACATTTGAAGATCCATCATTTCCAAAGGACACGGTTCCATCCTTCTTCTCTTTCAGAGATACAAATTTATTTCTATCTCCAGTCATATGTGTTGAGCAACCGCTATCAACATACCACACATCTTTTTTCTTTTGAGCCTTGAAAGCGAGAGCACAATTATCATTCTTCTTCTTCTTCCATGTTCGTTCGTTTTGTGGCTTTGAAGATTCTTCTGGAGGATTTTCAAGTCTGCAGTCTTTGGCTATGTGTCCAAAGTTTCGACATTTGTAACATTCAATATTATTTCTTAAATGTTCAAATCTATTGATGTTTCGCTGAGCCCTGGGAGGTTCATATTTGACAGATATCTTGGAATTGTATTCATTCCTAGGGTACGTGTGACATTCTACAACTTTATGACCAAATTTTCCACATGAATAATAGTAGCCATAAAAAATATGTTGGTACCTAGATGGAAATTTTCGTCAAGGAATTGTCTTTCAAGGCTGTTCTTGCGAATCTTGTCCAATGAAGTCTACATGCATGTCAGATCTCATAGGTTCATTGTATTTTGTTGTAGAAGGTCCTGCTTCTTCTTATTTGTAACTGATGCCACTTTTATCGTTGTAAGATCGTTGATTTTTGATGAGTTCTTCCAATTCCCTTGAGCTATTGGCATAGTTTTGGATAGTTTTTCCTTTCTTCACTTCCTCACGCAACGAGACTACTTCGGCTTCTAATTCTTCCCTTTCTTGGTTGCTTTCTTCCAACTTCTTTTGAAGTGACTCTTCAATGCATTTGTGTTCTTCAACTTCAATTTTGAGACCTTGAACTTGTTCTTCAAGAGTATTGGAATGGATATTATCCGCCTTGAGATCTTTTATAATCTTGATTGCTTCCTTATAAAATTCTTCTATGGTCCATCCTTCTTCTTCGTTGTTTGATACCTCTTGTTTATTGTGCTTGGCCATAAAGAATACTCTCTCATTGGCTTCTTCTTCACTGTCATTGTCTTCTTCGAATGATGAGCTATCTTCTTTAGAGAGAAAGTTCCTTTTGGATCCTTGCTTGTTGAATTTATTAAAGCCTTTCTTTCCTTTTGAGTAGCCATTACTTTTGTTTGGACATTTTGCTGCAAAATTCCCAACCTCATTACAGCTGAAACATATCAATGGAAGTTTACCTTTGAATTTTCCCTTACCAATTTTTAGTTTTCTCATGAAGTAAGCATATTCTTATTCTGAAAGACCTTCTTCATCATCTCCATTTTCTTCACACTTGCACGTGAATGTCTTTTCAATTGACGGTTGTTTATCCTTATTGGTTTTCTTAGATGCAATGAACGCAGTTTCTAGATGTGAAGTACCCTCTTCTTCATCAAGTCTCATTTCATATGCTATGAGAACTCCATGTAATTCCTCTTTGCTGAGTTTGTCTAGATATGCACTGTATAGAAAAGCGGAAAATGCCTTTGGGAAGAATCTCCCCTGGTAACGTTCTAAAATCTTCGTATAATAAAATATCTCATCTTGGCTCTCCCAAAGAAATCTATAGGTATTGGATATTTCAACAATGTTAAGAGTATCTTGTATTGCCAATCTTTACTGATACAGTTTGCTCAAATTTTAACTCTATAGATTTGACTTTGTTTCTTTATTGAGTCTTTCTTTCATATATTCTCAAGCTTGTCCCATACATTTTTTGAGTTTACAACCCAACACCTTATAAATGGTAAATTAAATAAGTTCCTTGATAATAATATTTTTTTGCTTTGCATCATTGCAAAATCTTCCTTGTTCCTTAGTAGTTATTTGATGTAAATCCATTTTGAAGCAGTGTCCCATACTTCATAACCTTGTGACAAGAGATAGGCCTCCATTATTCCTTTCCAGAGTGCATAATTATTTTCATTGAATAGAGTTACACCATTCTTGGTATGCTCCATGACCTCCTTCCAGCTGTTAAACTGCCATTGAAAGAACCAAGCTCTGATACCAATTGTTTTAAATACTGAGAGGGGGGTGGGGTGGGTGAATTAGTATTCCTTTCAATTAGAGCATTAGTTAATCTTTAATTATTATCAGATTTTGTACAATGATAGCAGCAAACAAGAGGAACACAAATGCACACAGTTTTTAAGGTGGAAACCCACTCCGGGGCAAAAACCACCTAATGCTTTTCTAATAATTATTTAATTTTCAACTCCAATTGAAAATAAAGCTCCAACTTCCTAGAATATAGAAAAGAATTATTCTCCAGCTCCCACTGGATGGACGCTCCAATGCCCGAGATTATTCAGTATTCAACTAAACGGATGCCTCAACACCCAATGAGCTACAACTCACCCTAGCACCACCCTACCACCCTATAGAAGAATAAAATAAGAATGGACTCCCGTACCAGGGAAAATGGTCCACTTTATAATGATATAGAATGATGTAGAAGAAGAAGATATACTATACCATAACCCCAACTTTGACACAACCACCTAATGATGACCCTAGACCTCCCAACACTGCCTCTTCAGCCCTTGGCAGATAGATACTAGTACAATTTGTACAATAATGTATTTACAATGACTAAGTACAATGATACCTTTACAATGATTGTATGCAGTGCTGCCCACTTGAAGACTTCATAGGATGAACTTCTTGCTGCTGTTATGCACCTTGGTTGCTGCTCTTGTCATGCTACCCTCTGCTGCACCTTGCTTTGCTTTGCTACCGTAGAAATTCTGGTCCTTTGCAACCCTTGACAACACATGATCTAGCTTTTTCTTGCCTTCTAGGAGCTCAATATTGAATCTGGTGTATCTCTGTTATTTCAGATCCTCAATATCTAATTTTTGGTCCTGTAGTATTCCTCTGAGTCATATTTCCAATTCCACAGGTCTGATCCAATTTGGATTCTTCAAGAGAGAGTTATACCCAATCTCTCACAATGCCCTAATTATGGACTGTTTCAACAAAGCGCACTTGTACGGTGTGCCATGTGTCACTATTTCTTAATTTGGCTCTGAAATTGATAGAAATAATAGTATATACTGTGCATTATCTTCCACTTTTTATGGAATTCCAATCCGATATTCAGAGAGAGAGTTATGACGAATTTACCAAGGTCACTTCTTTGAGATGAATTTCAGGATCCTGCAAAAACCTTGACTTCCACAGATCATATCTCCAAAAATATTGCGCACATTGATCTAAAATTTCTACAGCAGCTTCCTCAGGATTTCAGCTTCGCCTCATAATCATTTCAGCTTCTGAAACTTCATAGAAAAAAATTTAGAGCACAAATTCCACGATGACCTGTTTCAGATGGCGAAATCCCTTACATTAGGAGGAAATGAGGATCACAATTTATATAAATGCTTAGGTTGAGAGGGGCTTCAACAAGTGAACGTGGGAGGGATTTTAGGAGCTTAAAACATATTAATTATGACTTTTCAATGACCCATGCCCCAACCCCATGGGGTTTTATCCCACTAATTGGGGGTACAAACTTCAAACATGAATATCTCTCAAACCGTGAAGAATTGGATGGCGTGCCATATATCAACGGAAACATATTGAAAAGTAGAAACCATCAAAATCATTATTGACCCATAATATATTAATTTGGTAGGTCAAAATTCCCATGCAATATTGGGTTAACCCCTGGTTCTGCTTGGGTTGACATCAATGACAATCGTTGATCAACAATCTATCCTCATAAATGTTGCTCATTTGCACCTTGAAAGTGTTGTTTTTCACTTATTTCAAGCTGGAAATCATTATCATTAGCATCAAGGTGCAAAATTGATGACCCCAATTCCTTTTCTTCATCCTATATGGGATGGTTTGATGGATTGTGCTGATCACTAATGATGTAGGCCATTTGAGTTTCCCTATACAACCTTTTGAATTCCCCTCCAAACACCGGGATGGTTGCATATGACATGTCCATCTGAAGGGTACCTCCCAAATTCTTAGACCAAGATCTAGAAAATAACATCCCAAATCTAGAGGGAATGTCGGCAACCACAATGTCCATCACTAAGCTCTTCATAGGCATCTGGGTAAGGGAAATAACCAAATCCTTAATCACTCCTAGATACTTGACTTTTTTGGAGTCAAAGGTGTAAAGGCCATGGTATTGCTTGGTGATCTCTAATCCCAATTCATCCATCACTTTCTTTGGCATGAGATTGTGGGAAGCTCCAGAATCTAACATATAATTATGCAGCAATTTGCAATGTATATTGAGTGACAGGTAAAAAGGCGGTGAGTTATCATCATTTTGGTCTTGGACATGGTAGCCTAGATAAATAGTGGGATTCTCATCCTTAAGGTTGACTGAATCAGGAGTGAGAGGAGGTTGCAACGGACTCTTAAAATACTCTTTATATTCTGGATTTTTCAATAATTCCAGGAGTGGAACTGGAATTTTGATTTTATTCAATTCAAATTTGAAAATGAAATAAATTGGAACTAATTCCTTATTTTCTGTGGTAATTTTGACCATTGGAGCAGAATTTTAAGGTGGAGGAACCTCATTTACCTTAGTATTCTGTTTAGCAGCTTGTTTATCTGAATCTGATTTTATTTTAGGCTGTCGAACAAGACCTTTGGACCTCAAAGGGTAATTTCTATTTTGAAATTCCTGTTGTTTATTGTCATTTTGTGCATAAATTTGAGCATTCAAATCATCAGAAAACAAACAAATTCTTGATCTATCTTCATATTCCTACAATGTCAAACATGCTGACTATGAAGTTTCTCCCACATGGTTTATTTCTTCATTTTCTTCCTCATTTCCTTGTTTTTCTTCTTCAGCAAAATTATTCAAAGGAGGCTGAACATTTTGATCATCAGCATTCCTCCTAGGGTGCTTTAGGATTTGTTGAGGCTGAAAAGGCCTCCTGCAGGGAGATTGATTTCTATTAGCTTTGTTTTGATTGGCTCTAGTAGCTAGTTGTTTTCTACCTCCAATTTTGACATCTTAGAGGCAATTTCCTTGATCAAATTGGACATTTGATCGATCTTTTCTTCTGCTGAAAGAGACTTGGAAGAAGAAGGATTTTCTTCTTTCATCTTATTTTTATCTTTTGTTGCCTTTTCTTCCTCCATTTTTAATTTATTTGAAGCCATGAGATTAGAATTCACTCCAATTGCAACCCCTTGCATAGTTTTCAGTGTCTATGCTTTTTCAACCCTCAACCATAAGGCAAACACAGAATGTAAAGCATTTTCAAAATTTATCATAGATGTGGTTTCAGTCGATTTAATTTCTTCAAGAATTTTCTGATAAATCTTATTAAATCTCTTACTAAAATTAGCTAATGACTCATCTACTTTCTTTTTCAGAGTTCCAAATTCTGTAAGATAATAAACATAGTCTTTCTTATCACCCCAATGCTTCAAAAATATCTCTTCTAATTCATCAATTCCTGTTATTGAATTTGGAGCCAAAATTCTAAACCATTTTCGAGCTTCACCATCCAAGCTTTGAACAAAGATTCTTGATCAGACATATTCATGTTCAATATTCTAAATGTTAGCATAACTATAGAAAGCCACTAAATATTCCTCAACAGAACTCCTTCTCCCTCCCAGTGTATTTTGGAAGATATTTCAAGTAATATCCTTGAGGAAGTGGATGCAAGGGTTGAGGGAGAACAAGTGCCGCATATCTCACAGCCACTATCTACTGCATCCTTGTAAGGGAAGATTGGGCCATATTTTGTTGATGTACAACTGATGTAGCTAGTTTGGAAATAGGAATTACAATTGGTGAATTATGATTCTGATTTAGGATAGCAGAAAATTGGGGGTCTTAAGTTTATTTTTCAGGCTTTGGAACTGAGAAAAGTGGGTTTTAAAACAAAATGAACAGAGGATGTCTTGACTTCTCTTTCAATAGAAGAATCATAATCTAAAGTTGTATCTTAAGGGCATGGAGTTAATTTATCCTTATTTTGCTGAGCAAGGAAATTAGATTAGTTAAAAGTAAGAACTTCAGATAGAGAATCTTCAAAATGATGAGAGGAATATGACCCAACATCTGGATTTGGAGAAAAAGGAAAATACTCTTGCTGAGGGTAATAAGAGAATCGTATTCAGGATGAGTCTGAAGGAAATTTAAAATAGTCTTGATGTCTTCTTCATTCAAAATATCCCTATCAAGGAAAGGTGCAATAGCCAATACTTGTTCTAATTCCCCTTCATTCAACACAAACTCTTCTAACTTCTTTTCAACACTTAGAAATTCAGTTTCTTCTTCTTTAACTAGAACAATACTTATTTCAGAATTACTAGGTGATGAGTAAGAAAAGCTTTCAGCTGAACCTAGTTTAACAACATCGACATTATTTTCTAGGGGAGTAGCTTCAACTTGAGATTTTTCAATAGAATATTTTGAAACTAAAAACTGTTTAGATTCTAAAGTAGATACCTTTTGCTTTGGAACGTACTTTTTGTGTACCTTCTTCACTAAATGAGATGTGGCTTCAACTGATCTCTATTTTCCTTTAGCATCTTTGATGATTTTCTCTGGGTCAGCAACTGGAGTCACAATTGGAGATCTTTGATTCCTCCTTGTAGAAGGAGGTCTTGAAACCCCTCTTCCTCTTTGTGGAGTCGCTAGGTGAAAAATTTTTTATTCTACTTCAGGTCACCAATTCTTGTTCACCATCAAGAACTGATTATCAACAATTCATAACAATAGGATTGGGAGAATACTTCGTTACAAGGCCTTCGTCTCCTGGAAGACACACCAAAAGATGTTGGCGTTGGAATCAACACTTGGACTGCAACAAGCGCCTGACCAGACACATCTTAAACTATAAAGAAATTTAATGATTTGTTTTATGAGATTGGTATGTGGTACAAACTCTGATTTACTAAAAAGAGATTTCAGTCAAATCCATAGTTATACTAATGAGGGTGTTGTAACTTGATGTGGTGGCAAGGTGCAAGTTTGTAGTCTATGAGGAGAGGAAATTGTGAGATGAGAAAAGAAGCAGTAGGTCTGTAAAACAAAAATCTACTACATTTAGTAGAAATTCACAAAAGTAGAAGTTTGACAATATTCCATTGAGAGAAAGCTATTTCTAGTATCACAAGATTCTCATTGAAATATCATGAAGAATAACTATCATGAGGGATGATCTTCCACTATTATAACATATATTTTATCAGGAATTCTCATTGTGTGAGACTAAAAAGAACTGATAAAACACATAACATGCTTAGGAGACTAATAAAAACACATAACAGTATAATGATTTGAAAAATGTAATTGGAAGAAAGGAGATATGGAAACACAAGTAAAGTAGACAATACACACAAAAAATTGGTAATAAGTCCTCAGTAGTATCATCCCATTTCATTCAAAAAAAGATTATAGATCATATAAGTCAAAATTCTATAACCACCAACCAACCCTGACTTCATATCCATTTGGCATATATATACAAAATATGATACTGTCATCTTCCACATAAAAAGGTAAATCTGTCTCAAAAGTCATTAAAACCTCGTGCAAGAGGTGAGGCTTATCCCTTAATCTTAATTAGAAAGTGCAACATTAAAAACAAGATAAACATCACGAAAGCATCATGAAGGCTGTCACTCTGAAATGGTTGTGTGAGGTGGTAGCCTATTCAAATACCACTCTTCTTTTTTAGTGCAACCAATCTTCAACAATGTTGTGAAACCAACTCCAAAAATAGAAGAAAAGAGATATCAACGCCTTAGAAATAAGCCACTTTGAGGGGGCAACATCCAATACATTACATGAATGAACAATTCTTGGATGATACAAATGAAAAAACCTCCTTTCTATATATAGGAGTCCATGGGGCCACAATGTAATCCTAGTGGGGCCATAATGTAATCCTAGCCGACCTAAAAATAATAATGTAAGGGTACAATAATAAAAATATGGGGGTTACAGGGGTACAACAATAGCAATAAGGGGGGATACACTAACATAATAATGGACTAAACTATTAATATAGGGACTTAACATGCCCTTCTCCTTCAAACAAGTGTTGTCCTCAACGCTTGATTATTTCTTGATGCTTCTGTATAAAATTCTCATCCTCCCATGTGGAATCTTCTACAGGAAAGTTCTTCCACTTGCTGAGATACTCTGAAATTGATCATACTTGTCTAGTTCTTGTTTCTGTGACTGCTTCATAACTTCTTTCGATGTGATGTTGATCTTCTTGTTGTTTCCTTAGATTCTGCACCAAATTTAGGTTATCCTTTGAGAGTTGGAGAACTTGTTGTTGATGCTCGATGTGATATTCCACTAATTTATCATCCATATTAGCTATTATTTGATCCTTCAAACCATCCAACTAAGCCTCCATTTCTGCTTTTAAACCATCTATGTCATCTTTGGTTTCTCTTCTTAAGATCAAAATTTGTTGCACTTGGTACCGTAATTTTGATATCTCATACTGAAATTCTTCCTCTTCATGCGTCATAGTATATATTTTTGAGGGCTTAATGGGTATGGAATTATTTTTTGGAGGCATTATAGAACCCAATACTGATAAAAATTCTAAATTATTCCCTTGGAATCACTTCAAACTTCTTTTTCAAACAGACGTTATGCAATTTTAAAAACCAAATACACGTCTTTTTTTTTATTTTGAGGAGCTCGATATTGAAACTGAATTATCTTTGTGATTTTAGATCTTCAATATCTGAAATTTGGCCATGGCGTATCCCTCTAAATCATCTTTTGAATGCCACAGGTTTGACCTGATTTTTATTCTTGAAGACAAAGATATGACCAATATCCTATGATGACCTAATTATGGACTGGTTTAGTAGAGCGACCTTGTACGACCTGCCAAGTGTCACTATTTCCTATTTCAGCTCTAAAATTGATATAGAAGAAACTAAAATCTGTGTACTTGTGGTCACCTTTTACATAATATCAATGCGACGATCAGAGAGAGAGTTATGACGTTTTTCCCACGGTCACCTCTTTGAGATGAAATTTGGGAGCCTGAAAAAATCCTAACTTCCACAGATCATATCTCCAAAAATTTTGCGAACCAAGATTTGAAATTTGTATAGGAGGTTATTCAGGATTTTGGCTTCGCTATGTGAAACTTTAAGCTTCTGAAACCATGTAGATAAATATTTATAGTGAAAATTCTGCGATGACTTGTTTAGGTTAAATTCAGGAGCCTGCAAAAATCCCTAACTACCACAGATCATATCTCCGAAAATATTGCGAACCAAGCTCTGAAATTTTGCAACGATTTTCCTCAGGAGTTCATCTTTGCACTCTAAAAATTTCAGATTCTGAACCTTTGGAGAAAAAAAATTATTACGAAAATTCCACGATGACCTGTTTGGAGAAGTGAAACCCTAGAATCCAAATCTCTGATACCAAATGTTGTGAAACCAGCTCCAAAAATAGAAGAAAAGAGATATCAATGCCTTAGAAATAAGCCTATTCGAGGGGGCTACCTCCAATACATTACATGAATGAACAATTCTTGGATGATAAAAATGAAAAAACCTCCTTTCTATATATAGGAGTCCATGAGGTGACAATGCAATCCTAGTGGGGCCACAATGTAATCCTAGCCAACCTAACAATAATAATGTAAGGGCACAATAATAAAAATATGGGGGTTACAGGGGTACAAAAATAACAATAAGGGGGGCTACACTAACATAATAAGGGACTACACTATTAATATAGGGACTTAACAAGAAAAAAGTGTAAAAACAGTGGGAGTGACATGTGGTTGTCTCCTTCAAAACAGAAACATGATATTTCAGAGAAAGTTGGATATAAGACACCTGGCAGGATTCATTGCAACTAAATAACCTCTCCACTTCATCTGTTTAATGTCACCATCATGATTCAAAACAAAAAGTGGCCCATTTCCATCACATGCTGATATTTCAAAATAATTGCTACCTTTGTAGAAATGGTAGCAATAACCAGAAAACATGGAACATTTACCCAAAACGTTTTCTCCAAGTCATCCATGTTCTTCATTCATCAAATGTCTAGAATAGAAGAAAATATTCTTATGGATTCTACTTTAGTTACTCTTTTATCAGGCCTCTTTTTCTATGCTTGGCTCTTTGACTGAGCTTTCTTCTTCCTTTGAATTTTGTCTTCTGGGCTTTCTTCAATGTTGATAATTTTATCCCTTAGTTTAGGATTGGAAATCAGCTTTCTGTTTAGCCTGAGTTTTTTTTTTGGTCTAGTATGACATCTTTTGACATAGGGATTAGGGATGAATTTGGACATATTTCCTCCATGTTTAAATTTAATAGACTTTGCCTCCTCATCTTCTAACTCTGTGTACTCAGGATCACTACTGTCTTCAAATGAGGAATAGGAATGTATCTCATTTTTCTTCCTCTTCTTGATTGAAGAACAAATGGAGGACACTAATTAAGCTAAGGTAGTCTCTTCTTCTATGGTAGGCTCTGTCATTTTCTGTTTTCTTTTCTTGAGAGAAAGAAAAACTTGTGAGAGGGTGGAATCAGTGAGAGATGTGCCATGTTTGGCTACACTTGATGAGATGAGTCAGGAATCTCGCTTGAACTTTTCATACCAAGTTTGACTTCCACAGGTGAGAAAACAGGCTTAGGTGCAAGAAGACTAGGGTTGACTTCTACTGGTTCTTCTACCATGAAAATTTTCTTCTTAGGCTGGCTTCGTGAAGATGAGGAAATTTGTTCTTTATTCTTTAACATAGGATTCTTAGGAGAAGATGGTGAACTATGTGAAACAGGGGCATCACTGGTTTGCTCATGGATGTATTTCTTCTTTGGCCTCCCTACCTTTCTTCTATAATTAATGCTGCCAAACCATTCCTCTCTTAAAAACCTATCCCAAGTAATTTTATTCTTTTTGAGATGATAGAAAACTAAAATTTTAATCATCCCTCTGTGAAACAAATTATGCAAGGGGTAGTTTGGAATTTTCTGAAGCTTGAGGAAAATTTTAAGCAGAGATTTATACAGAAAATGGGGTAGGTTTATAGGTTTTTCTCCTGAGATGTGGGCCAGGAATATCAACTCATAACGATGAACAAAAGAAAACCTCCCTTCGCATGTGATGTATTTATGGACAGAGGTAATAACATGATGCCACTTGGCTTTAAAACAAGAAATGTGAGCAGTTGAATTCCATTTCATATCAACATATTCAGGCTTAAGGTAAGAACTTACTTCTTCAGGCAATGCTTTGATTTTAAACCAACGTTCACCGGTTGCACAAGAATGGGTTTCACAGGCTATGATAGCCTTGGAAAAGCTGAATGTTTTGATGCATAACCTGATCTTTTCACCATCGAATAACTCAGCGAAAGCTTGAGCCAATGCCATGTTCTCCCCAGAAAACCCTGTAGGAATTTATACGAACCTGCAGATTTGAATTGTGATTTTTCCATTGCATCCACAAATATTTTGTTATCAGGCTCTGACATATTTACCTTTCCTCCTTTCCCCATTTTTCGATAGTTAAACTACTCACGAATACAACTGTTGAAATCTAGTTGCAATTCTATCCACGAAACTTGAGATTGCTTGCTTTGAAACCTGAGACTACTTGCTGGAGGATTGGTTTATGTTTACCTGTATCATACACATAGGCCTCAGGTTGAGTGATCACTAATCTCTCTTCTCTAATTTCGTGCCCGCAATTACGACAAGGAGCAATGAAACATTTTTGAAATGATTCAAAAGCCAGTGTTAAGTCATCCCACTAAGCTTCACACTTTCACCATATCATTACATGTGCTTTCTTCCTTGTATAACTCTTAATGAAGCACTAAAATACATTCTAACATGCATTACATACTAAATTGTTGTTCTTGGGCACCACAACCAGTTGACCAATCAGAAGAAATCACACATCGCAACTCGGCCACCCGCAAATTTAACTCTACACTGATAATGGCTAAACCATAAAATATGTGATGTGTGATATGCGTTGGTGTGCTACTTCGACACATGCCCTTTGAATCATCGCATCACAAATCACTTAACATACCATGCGATTGCCTTAACGGTAAACTTTTAAAAACTACGATTTGAGAAATTGCTCCATTTGTGCTTTAATCCCCACCATTGATCTATGCCCATATCTGATGGTCTTCCTTGTTCGCACTTCACCTCATCGCATCACAAATCACTTAACATACCACGCGATTGCCTTAACGGTAAACTTTAAAAACTGCGATTTACAAAGTCGCTCCATTTGCACTTTAATTATAGCCGTCGGTTTCTTCCCTTTCGGATCTGTGATTGGATCATGGTCATCTGATCATCCTGCACACAGTTCTTCTCCTTTGCTTCATTCCTTAGTCTAATTCCTGGCGAGCTTCCTTTAAAAATTCAATGTTGATCTTCTCCGGATCTCCCCCTCTGTTGGTCAAACTGTTTTCTTCAAGCCGTGCTTTGCTTTTAAAGAACTCTAGTCGCAATGCTATCCATGAAGCCTTGAATTTCCTACTTTGAAAACTGATTACATGTTTACCTGTAGCCTCTTTATTGAGATAACCAAAATCTCAGTGAAATAGTTGTGCTTTTCACTGTGTGGAATTTGTGACTTTCATTTCTGAGAAATATATGCCTTTTACTGCCTTACTATTTTTGAAAATGAATTTGCAACAAAGGTAGCTATTATTCTAGACCGAATGACTGCAATTTTATTACCAAAACAATGACTAACCTTCAACACTAACATAAGACAAAATAGAGATTTTAACTTATTTTAGGACTCTAAAACACTATGACACCTATTCACTTAAAAATACCTTAATGTTGGGACTATTTTTAACTTTTATTGGAAGTGACTCAAACTTTGGACATGGACTAGGACACAATAAATTTTTTGAAAAAAATGACACAATGGCGATTACATCATTAAAATTTTCAGTGCTAACATTTGGTTTCTTCCATGTACCCTCATAAATGCTTTTTCATGAACCAGTTAGGGGAAAATGTTTTCGAGGTGTTATCTCAATTGATAAGGAAATATTTTTGTTATCCATATGCAGAGTCTTATGTGAGTTTCACTGATGAATCCCTCTCTTCATATTTTCAAGAATTGTCAAGGCCTGAATTTACCCAAATTGTATTTTATCTCCTGCCTAAAGTAGAAAAATTCTCCTTGGAGTCAGACAATTTTCCTTTGAATATATTTGCTGAAGATGTACAACTAGTTCTTCAATTTTTTGCCAAATTTCTAGGTACGGAAGATGCCATGATGGTAGATAAGTCAATTCTAGGAACTTGTTCTTTGATGATGAAGCCTGGGGTAATTTTAGACATTCCACTAGTAAAAAATGATGAAATTAATGACCAGGTGACTAAAATAGTTAGTCACCGCTATTATTTCAAGTGAATTACTACTAAATTTGAGCAATTTTAAGCAATCGAACTAAAAATGACTAACTTAAATGACTAATTTAGTCTAGGAATAAAATATACGACTAGATAATAAGTGACTAAACTAAAAACGACTAACTTAAATGAATAATTTAGTCCAAGGATAAAATATATGACCATATAATAAGTGAATAAACTAAAAGAGACTAACTTAAATGACTAATTTAGCCTAGGATTAAAATATATGACTAGATAATAAGTGACAAAATTAATAATGATTAATGTAAATGACTATTATAGTCCAAGAATAAAAATATGACTAGTACAACAAGTATATGAATTAGTCATTTATGTTAATAATTTTTAATTGTGTCATGCCATAAATGAAAAATTGCAATTTTGATTTCGAAGTGTTACATTTCACTACAAGATTCTCTTAATCCATCTGCAGTGTTAAAATTCTCTCAGCTATTTCCAATACTCTTTCCATTAGGTTTTTGATAAGTACTGGATGATAGTTCTCCAAGAAACATTAATGTTGGATACCCTGCCCCTCATTTACCTCAGAGTGATCATACCCATGATTCCCTTTTCCACCATGGGTTCCTGATCTACCCCGACGACTGATCGGTCGCTCGCGCCTTGTCCCGCCTAGCTCGCCCAATCACTACACAACGCTCCCATAACACCGAACGCGCTCACCAACACGAATTCGCCTAAGGCCTTTGAATCGTCTGCTCGCTATGGGGCACACACTCGTTTGACGTTGTCGCTCGTCGCGTCTGCCAAAAAGCACGACTCTTCCCATTGCTACATGACGCGCCAAAGGTGGGCGTTCGCCAATATGGCGCTCCCATTGCACATCACCGTCACACATACCCGAGTTGGGCGCCCATCGCGCCCCCCACCACTCGGTCGTCGCGACACTAACTCGAGGGTGTGACACTCCCTTATCCTCGCTCCACTTGTATTTACTCATGCGAAACGCCTTCCACGTGTTGCTCAAACCTCATTCCCATTGGAGAGTGTATTAACCTTTGTTATAATAATAATAATAATAATAATCTAATTTTAAGGTCATGTCGACCAAGCCAAACACCAAATTGGTGTATGAGACCCCCTTGTTTATGGGATAAGGGATCCACCTCTGCGTAGCAATTTTACTACTAAGTCTACGAAGACATACATACTCTACCCCCTCTGGTTTTGAACCTATGACCTCTTAGGAGGAAACACATGTTCTTAACCATTAGGCCTACTCAAGCTATAAATACTCACACACATATAAAATTTATTTATAATATGTTTAATATACATATATTGTGTGACACCAATTTAACATTTTATATGAACCCTAATTAATTTATTAAAATAATAAATATCAATATTTATATTTTATTGAATTTATTAAAATATTGATTATCAATCTTTATATTTTATTTATTTTAACTATATTATATAAAATTAAATTTAAAATATATTGTGATTTTATATTTAATTAATAATTAAAATAATAAATATTAATATTAATATTAATATTTTAATTATTTAAAAAATAATTGTTTAAATATTTGTAAGACGTTTGATTGTATGCCACATTGGAAAAGTTGAAGTCCCGTAGATATCAAAATTCGAAGTGTAACATGGGCATGGGTTGATTTCATTAAAAATATATATGAAAGTCAAACTTGTCTTTGGTATGAAAGCCCAATAATAGAGGAAAATCTTGTTGTTCTTACCAGGACTGGTTCAGGAAGACGAGGTTTTGAGGGCATGTCACATTCAAAGTCTGTCAAAAGTCGAAGTTGGGAAAAGACGAGGTTTTGAGGGCATGCCACATTCAAAGTCTGTCAAAAGTGAAAGTCGGGGAGAGGACATGGTTGATTTCATTAAAAATATATATGAAACTCAAACTTTTCACCAATATGAAAGCCCAAGAACAGAGAAAAACTGGTTTTTCTTACCCGGACTGGTTCAGGAAGATGAGGTTATGGGTTTTTGGTGTCGAATTGTTATAGCTGGTTCTAAAATTTAGATAAAAACTAGATGTGCTGGTTAGTTGGCACCAAATATTTGCTGTTGGCGGTAGGATTTTTGCAGTTGGCTGGAGGGTTTTGAGGGTTTTGATATATTTGAGAAAAATTAATAATATGATTAATTTTTTAGGGCTGGGAATTTTTTCTATATAAAGAGGCGGCAACAACAAATTCACAATTGAAGTTTTCATACCCAGATAAGTTTGCATACCCAGAGTCACAGGTTAGTTGGACTTTATATTTTTTTATTTCCTTGCTTTGTATTTGCTCTGTTTGTTTTAAGATATCCCAAGTCTATGGCCTATCTTTATAGATATATGTGGGCTTCTCTTTGTAATATATGCAACCTTTCTATGGATATCTGCAACCTATCTCTATGCTTATATGAAGCCTTTCTCTATGAATATATATGGCATTTTCTCTATGAATATGGGTGCTTTTTCTTTGAGATTATATGCGACCTTATCCTTGTATTTTTTCTGTATTATTTGCGACCTTCTCCTTGAATTATAGGTGGCCTTATCTCTATGATTTTGTCTTAATTGTATGCGTCCTATCTCTAAGAAGGTGGATACTATTCTAGCGAAGTGAAGTAGCCTCTTGGAGTGACCCAAATATCCCTAACCCTCTACAGTTAGGGCATTGATCATGTGAAATTCAAGTCCTGTTCTTATGTGGCCTGTTAGGAGATCGATGCGACCTTCTTGAGCAGTCCTATGTAAAGGGTTTATGTGCCCTTATCTCTAGTCCTTGTGACAGTCATGTTTGGCAAGAGATAACAGATCTTGTGACAGTGATGTTTGGCAAGAGATAACAGATCTTGTGAATGTAATAGTGTTCATGGATGCAACCTTATCTTAAATTACCTCCATGTCTGCTTTTGTTTCTATTTTTGGTCTGATACAATCAGTGATGACTGCAATGATTATTTCTTTGTAGTGATTATTTTAGCATTTATAATTGTAGCATTCTGTGTTTTCTTTTGAGTTGGATATCCCTCTTTATAATTTCTTCTTTTGTTTTTAGACATAACTACTGGAAAATATTTTCCATCAGAAATATGGAGGATTGGAAGATTTTCTACTTGGAGAGCTTCAATTTTTGTTCATAGCTTTCTTGGTATGCACATCCACTTGAATGATCATTATCTAATGTATTTTTAATTTAAAACAATTATCTCAACTACAGAAAAATGTATACAGATGAATTTTTATTTGAACGTTTTAAAATGCAGATGGGTCAATCACTTGAAGCTTTTGGTCAATGGAAAGCTATTGTGCACCTCCTCCTGAGTTGTGAGGAAGCAGTAAGTATTTTTATTTTACAGAGTACTATACTTTTGTGATTTATTTTGAAATTTCAGAAACCAGGGCCAACTTTATATCTACAAATATGTTGAAATTGGCCTTAATGAGATCTGACCCATGCAACAAAGTTATTAATAAGATTCCTTGAATCAATTTTGACCCTGTTATTAATATCTCCAAGAACTAATACAAGATAAGGCTCTAACTTCTTGAATTCATAAGATTCATTTGTCTAATCACAGGATTAATACATTCTTTACTCCAAAAAACATATCTTGAGATGGCATGCCAAAATATTGTACAACTCTTGGATTCACATTATAAGATATCAAACCCAGGTCTTGGATATCATATTTTCTGTGAGGTGCATTAAGAAGCCCTAATAACAATGAATCCATATTGTTTTTGCAGACCAAAAACACTTATCTCATTTTTCCTTTTTATACGAGATCAGAAAAACATTTTAAGTGGCAACTTCAAATGGTGATCAACATAAGAGTTATGTCCTTGAAAATAGTCTTGGACAAGGCAACATCAAGGCGTGTTTATAGTTGTCATGGAACACTTCATATTTTGCAGATTGAATTTTCCTTTCTATTGACACATTTATGGATGCCAAGATGTTTTCATTTATGTTCTTTGATGCGAGACATATACAAGGGTATTAGTCTAATGACTACAAGGTCCTTGATATTTCAAGTTTATAATACTTCGAGGAAAAACCTTTTGGACTTTTCAACTAGGCCTATATTTTTTTAACCAGATCTTAGTGAATGAATATTATTCTAGGTTGAGACTTTCCTTTAGAGTCTATAGCAAATTCTGACCATAGGATTTGTTCAAATAGATAGCTCGGTATCTTCAAATCAAAGGCAGAAATCGCAGACAATCTTCAGTGTTGATCATTACACAACCTTCAAGAGAATTTCAATCTTTGAAAGCACTGATGAGGAACTCGGCCTCTTCTTCATTGAAGGCTTATGGATGCCACCTTTTAAATATTGAAATCAATCCCTTGTTTAAGATTAGTATAACATAGTGATTTAACATGAATTCCTTTGCTTTTAGCTTCAATTGATGTCTGCACGCCTTCTCAATAATCATCATTTGCGCCTTCTGTCCATAATTTCTAAAGCATTACGGATTTGAATTATCAAGAATTCGAGTCCCCTTTATTTGAAACTTAATTTTCCCAGAATTTGAGGGTTTCATCCTTGATCAATCGTCCTAAGGAAAATCCTAAGTCTCTCGGCTCCCCGCAGCTAGCTTCTGAGGCCTTTTCGGCCTACCTCAGATTCGTACTGAGGCCTTTTAGCCTCTGAGAATTTTGGCCCTGTTTTGAGGCCTCATATCTAGAATATTCAAAATAGAAACTTGGATGTAAGGTGGCTTGGAGTACTGCTAGGGAATACTTATTTTCTTAACACAGATTAGTTGTCTGAAGATTATTTCTCCTTGAAAGCAAGAAGACTTGGCTAAGCTGCTCTTTCATGGTGAAAGCTTCAACCATGCTCTGATACCATTTTGATTCTTCATATGCCCTCTAAAATGATAATTACTCCTATTGATTTAATCCTTTTCATATTCAATTTCATCATTAAGCAATTATATAGAAGACAAAAACTTGACTTTCTCTTACTTTGATCCTTCGCTTGAACGGAAGTGATCCGAATTGCCTCTGAATTGATGAAGTCTAATGAGTATATATGGTGAATAGATGAAACTAAAGTGGTGTGTCTGAAGGGCCAGGCCGGCTTCATCTTTTGGAGGACCAATTTAACATTTGGAGGTAAAAATTCAATTTTTAGAAATTTAAATTTTTGTCTTTTGAAGCCGACATGAAGAATTTGTCTTATATTTATTGTTACATATATTTGAAGGGCTAAAAAATTGATTATCAAAACCGACCATAGCTAAAAATTTCACCATTGGGTTTCCTGGGTATATCTTCTTTTCTATGGTTTGAACTTTGATGTGTTTGTCTTCTGATTTATTTACGTTGTGCATATTAAGTTAGGAAACTCATTTTGCTAGGTTTTATGGAAATATAACATGTGGAAGTTCACGTTGAGACTTTTTCCATCTTGTTGCATCCCTATACACGTTGTGGTGTGTCTTTCAGTCTCATTGGTGACTAGCAGACAAGAATAAAATCTATTTATCTATGATGGTTTACTACTATTGTGATAATGAGATCCCATTGAGACACACCGTATCCATCCCAATGTCATTCTACACTTAGGATCCTGATATATCTATTCTATCTATGCATGACTGTGGAGACTGTAATAATGTTTATGGATGCAAACTTATCTTAAATTACCTCCATGTTTGCTTTTGTTTCTATTTTTGGTCTGATACAATCAGTTATGACTGCGATGATTATTTCTTTGTAGTGATTATTTTAGCATTTATAATTGAAGAATTATGTGTTTTCTTTTCAGTTGGATATCCCTCTTTATAATTTCTTCTTTTGTTTTCAAACACAACTGCTGGAAAATATTTTCGATCAAAAATATGGAGGATTGGAAGATTTGCTACTTGGAGAGCTTCAATTTTCGTTCATAGCTTTCTTGGTATGCACATCCACATGAAGGATCATTATCTGATGTGTTTTTAATTTAAAATAATTATCTCAACTGCAGAAAAATGTATAAAGATGAATTTTTATTTGAACTTTTCACAATGCAGATGGATCAATCACTTAAAGCTTTTGGTCAGTGGAAAGTTGTTGTGTGCCTCCTCCTGAGTTGTGAGGAAGTAGTAAGTATTTTTATTTTACAGAGTACCGGACTTTTGTGATTTATTTTGAAATGTCAGAAGCCAGGGCCAACTTTATATCTGCAAATATGTTGAAATTGGCCTTAATGAGATCTGACCCATGCAACAGAGTTATTAATAAGATTCCTTGAATCAATTTTGACCTTGTTATTAATATCTCCAAGAACTAATACAAGAGAAGGCTGTAACTTCTTGACTTCATCAGATTCATTTGTCTAATCACGAGATTAAGAAATTATTTACTCCAAAAAACATATCTTGAGATGGCATGCCAAAATATTGTACAACTCTTGGATTCACATTATAAGATATCAAGCCCAGGTCTTGGATATCGAATTTTCTGTGAGGTGCATTAAGAAGCGCTTATAACAATGAATCCATATTTTTTTTGTAGACCAAAAACACTTATCTTATTTGGCCCTTTTATACGAGATCAGAATTTTTTTTTAAGTGGCAACTTCAAATGGTGATCAACATAAGAGTTATGTCCTTGAAAATAGTCTTGGACAAGGCAACATCAAGGCGTGTTTATAATTGTTATGGAACACTTCATATTTTGCAGATTGAATTTTCCTTTGTATTGACACATTTATGGATGCCAAGATGTTTTCATTTCTATTCTTTGATCTGAGACATATACAAGGGTATTAGTCTAATGACGACAAGGTCCTGGATATTTCAAGTTTATAATGCTTCGAGGAAAAACCTTTTGGACTTTTCAACTAGGCCTATATTCTGTTGATGAGATCTTAGTGAATGAATATTCTTCTAGGTTGAGACTTTCCTTTAGAGTCTGTATAAAATTCTAACCATAGGATTTGTTCAAAGAGATAGCTCGGTATCTTCAAATCAAAGGCATCAATCGCAGACAATCTTCAGTGCTGATCATTACACAACCTGCAAGAGAATTTCAATATTTGAAAGGACTAATGAGAAACTCGGCCTCTTGTTCAGTGAAAGCTTATGGATGCCCCCTTTTAAATATTGGAAGTAATCCCTTGTGTAAGATTAGTATAACATAGTGATGAAACATGAATTCCTTTGCTTTTAGCTTCAACTGATGTCTCCAGGCCTTCTCAATAATCATCATTTGCGCCTTCTGTCCATAATTTCTAAAGCATTAAAGATTTGAATTATCAAGAATTCGAGTCCCCTTTATCTGAAACTTAAGCCATAGTCTTCCCAGGCAACGTTTTGACCCAGAATCCGGCAAAGATTTTTAAAAAATTCGGCAAAGATTTTATCAAAATCATGTTTACAGTTGTGAAACTTTAGTATTTTGAGTGCCCTAAGGGATTTTGGTAGTGCTGAATCCATTTCCACGGTCAAAAATGGATTCCAAATACTCCAACTACCTGATTTCTTGAATTTTACTTACCCGGATTCCGGCAAAAAACTGCCGTCCGGGCTATTTCGTTGCCTGGGTAGACAACTCCGAAACTTAATTTTCCCAGAATTTGAGGGTTTCATCCTTGATCAATCATCCTGAGGACAATCCTAAGTCTCTCGGCTCCCCACAGCTAGATTCTAAGGCCTTTTCGGCCTACTTCTGATTCGTACTGAGGCCTTTCAGCCTCTGAGAATTTTGGCCCTGTTTTGAGGCCTCATATCTAGAATATTCAAAATAGAAACTTGGATGTAAGGTGGCTTGGAGTACTGCTAGGGAACACTTATTTTCTTAACATAGATTAGTTGACTGAAGATTCTTTCTCCTTGAAAGAAAGAAGATTTGGCTAAGCTGCTCTTTCACGGTGAAAGCTTCAACCATGCTCTGATACCATGTTGATACCACGTTGATTCTTCACATGCCTTATAAACTGATAATTACTTCTATTTATTTAATCCTTTTCATATTAAATTTCATCATTAAGCAATTATATAGAAGACAGAAACTTGACTTGCTCTTAATTTGATCCTTCGCTTGAACGGAAGTGATCCGAATTGCCTCTAAATTGATGAAGTCTAACGAGTATATATGGTGAATAGATGAAACTAAAGTGGTGTGTATGAAGGGCCAGGCCGGCTTCATCTTTTGGAGGACTGACTTAACATTTGGAGCCAAAAATTCAATTTTTAGAAATTTAAATTTTTGTCTTTTGAAGCCGACATGAAGAACATGTCCTATATTTATTGTTACATATATTTGAAGGGCTAAAAAATTGATTATCAAAACCAACTATAGCTACAAATTTCACCATTGGGTTTCCTGGGTATATCTTCTTTTCTATGGTTTGAACTTTGATGTGTTTGTCTTCTAATTTATTTACGTTGTGCATATTAAGTTAGGAAACTCAGTTTGTTGGGTTTTATTGAAATTTAACATGTGGAAGTTCGTGTTGAGACTTTTTCCATCTTGTAACATCCCTGTACACGTTGTGGTGTGTCTTTCAGTCTCATTGGTGACTAGCAGACAAGAATAAAGTCTATTTATCTATGATGGTTTACTACTATTGTGATAATGAGATCCCCTTGAGACACACCATATCCATCCCAATGTAATTCTACACTTAGGATCCTGATATATCTATGCTATCTATGCATGACTATGGAGACTATAATAGTATTTATGGATGCAACCTTATCTTAAATTACCTCCATGTCTGCTTTTGTTTCTATTTTTGGTCTGATACAATCAGTGATGACTGCGATGATTATTTCTTTGTAGTGATTATTTTAGCATTTCTAATTGGAGCATTATGTGTTTTCTTTTCAGTTGGATATCCCTCTTTATAATTTCTTCTTTTGTTTTCAAACACAACTGCTGGAAAATATTTTCGATCAAAAATATGGAGGATTGGAAGATTTGCTACTTGGAGAGCTTCAATTTTTATTTATAGCTTTCTTGGTATGCACATCCACTTGAATGATCATTATCTGAAGTGTTTTTAATACAAAACAATTATCTGAGCTGCAGAAAAATGTATACAAATGAATTTTTATTTGAACATTTTAAAATGCAGATGGGTCAATCACTTAAATATTTTGGTCATTGGAAAGCTATTGTGTGCCTCCTCCTGAGTTGTGAGGAAGCAGTAAGTATTTTTATTTTACAGAGTACCATACTTTTGTGATTTATTTTGAAATGTCAGAAGCCAATGCGAACTTTATATCTACAAATATGTTGAAATTGGCCTTAATGAGATCTGACCCATGCAACAGAGTTATTAGTAAGATTCCTTGAATCAATTTTGACACTGTTATTAATATCTCCAAGAACTAATACAAGAGAAGGTTGTAACTTCTTGTATTCATAAGATTCATTTTTCTAATCACAGGATTACGACATTCTTTACTCCAAAAAACATATCTTGAGATGGCATGCCAAAATATTGTACAACTCTTGGATTCACGTTATAAGATATCAAACCCAGGTCTTGGATATCGTCTTTTCTATGAGGTGCATTAAGAAGCCCTTATAACAATGAATCCATATTGTTTTTGCAGACCAAAAGAAATTATCTCATTTGGCCCTTTTATACAAGATCAGAAAAACATTTTAAGTGGCAACTTCAAATTGTGATCAACAGAAGAGTTATTTCCTTGAAAATAGTCTTGGACAAGGCAACATCAAGGCGTGTTTATAATTGTCATGGAACACTTCATATTTTGCAGATTGAATTTTCCTTTGTATTGACACATTTATGGATGCCAAGATTTTTTCATTTCTGTTCTTTGATCCGAGAAATATACAAGGATATTAGTCTAATGACTACAAGGTCCTTGATATTTCAAGTTTATAATGCTTCAAGGAAAAACCTTTTGGACTTTTCAACTAGGCCTATATTTTGTTGACCAGATCTTAGTGAATGAATATTCTTCTAGGTTGAGACTTTCCTTTAGAGTCTGTAGCAAATTTTGACCATAGGATTTGTTCAAAGAGATAGCTCGGTATCTTCAAATCAAAGGCAGCAATCACAGACAATCTTCAGTGCTGATCATTACACAACCTTCAAGAGAATTTCAATATTTGAAAGGACTGATGAGGAACTCGACCTCTTCTTCAGTGAAAGCTTATGGATGCCCCCTTTTAAATATTGAAATCAATCCCTTGTGTAAGATTAGTATAACATAGTGATGAAACATGAATTCCTTTGCTTTCAGCTTCAATTGATGTCTCTAGGCCTTCTCAATAACCATCATTTGTGCCTTCTGTCCATAATTTATAAAGCATTACGGATTTGAATTATCAAGAATTCGAGTCCCCTTTATCTGAAACTTAATTTTCCCAGAATTTGAGGGTTTCATCCTTGATCAATCGTCCTGAGGACAATCCTGAGCCTCTTGGCTCCCCGCAGCTAGCTTCTGAGGCCTTTTCGGCCTACTTCAGATTCGTACTAAGGCCTTTCAGCCTCTGAGAATTTTGGCCCTGTTTTGAGGCCTCATATCTAGAATATTCAAAATAGAAACTTGGATGTAAGGTGGCTTGGAGTACTACTAGGGAACACTTATTTTATTAACACAGATTAGTTTACTGAAGATTCTTTCTCCTTGAAAGCAAGAAGACTTAGCTAAGCTGCTCTTTCATGGTGAAAGCTTCAACCATGCTATGATACCATGTTGATACCATGTTGATTCTTCATATGCCTTCTAAACTGATAATTACTTCTATTGATGTAATCCTTTTCATATTCAATTTCATCATTAAGCAATTATATAGAAGACAGAAACTTGATTTGCTCTTAATTTGATCCTTCGCTTGAACGGAAGTGGTCCGAATTGCCTCTGAATTGATGAAGTCTAATGAGTATATATGGTGAATAGATGAAACTAAAGTGGTGTGTCTGAAGGGCTAGGCCAACTTCATCTTTTGGAGGACCGACTTAACATTTGGAGCCAAAAATTAAATTTTTAGAAATTTAAATTTTTGTCTTTTGAAGCAGACATGAAGAACATGTCTTATATTTATTGTTACATATATTTGAAGGGCTAAAACATTGATTATCAAAACCGACCATAGCTACAAATTTCACCATTGGGTTTCCTGGGTATATCTTATTTTCTATGGTTTGAACTTTGATGTGTTTGTCTTCTGATTTATTTACGCTGTGCATATTAAGTTAGGAAACTCAGTTTGTTGGGTTTTATGGAAATTTAACATGTGGAAGTTCGCGTTGAGACTTTTTCCATCTTGTTGCATCGCTGTACACTTTGTGGTGTGTCTTTTAGTCTCATTGGTGACTAGTAGACAAGAATAACGTCTATTTATCTATGATGGTTTACTACTATTGTGATAATGAGATCCCATTGAGACACACCGTATCCATCCCAATGTCATTCTACACTTAGGATCCTGATATATCTATGCTATCTATGCATGACTATGGAGACTGTAATAATGTTTATGGATGCAACCTTATCTTAAATTACCTCCATGTCTTCTTTTGTTTCTATTTTTGGTCTAATACAATCAGTGATGACTGCGATGATTATTTCTTTGTAGTTATTATTTTAGCATTTATAATTGGAGCATTATGTGTTTTCTTTTCAGTTGGATATCCCTCTTTATAATTTCTTCTTCTTTTTTTCAGACACAACTACTGCAAAATATTTTCGATCAGAAATATGGAGGATTGGAAGATTTGCTACTTGGAGAGCTTCAATTTTTGTTCATAGCTTTCTTGGTATGCACATCGACTTGAATGATCATTATCGACCAGTTTTTAATATAAAACAATTATCTCATTGTATTAAAATATTATGCAGATGAATTTTTAATTGAACTTTTAAGCATCTGAGGAGGGCCAATCATAACAGATGGTGAGCTATTGTGTGCCTCCTCTGAGTTGTGAGGAGCGGTAAAGTATTTTCTTTTCTGATGTGAGACTTTTGTATTTATTTTGAAATGTGGAGAAGCAGGGCCAACTTTATATCTACAAATATGTTGAAATTAGCATGTAAAGATGCGATCAGCCATGAGTTATTAATAAGATTCCTTGAATCAATTTTGACCCTGTTATTAATATCTCCAAGAACTAATACAATATAAGGTTGTAACTTCTTGACTTCATAAGATTCATTTGTATAATCACAGGATTAAGACATTCTTTACTCCAAAAAACATATCTTGAGATGGCATGCCAAAATATTGTACAACTCTTGGATTCACATTATAAGATATCAAACCCAGGTCTTGGATATTGTCTTTTTTGTGAGGTGCATTAAGAAGCCCTTATAACAATGAATCCATATTGTTTTTGCAGACCAAAAAAACTTATCTCATTTGGCCCTTTTATACGAGATCAGAAAAACATTTTAAGTGGCAACTTCAAATGGTGATCAACAGAAGAATTATGTCCTTGAAAATAGTCTTGGACAAGGCAACATCAAGGCGTGTTTATAATTTTCATGGAACACTTCATATTTTGCAGATTGATTTTTCCTTTGTATTGACACATTTATGGATGCCAAGATGTTTTCATTTCTGTTCTTTGATCCGAGACATATACAAGGGTATTAGTCTAATGACTACAAGGTCCTATATATTTCAAGTTTATAATGCTTCGAGGAAAAACCTTTTGGACTTTTCAACTAGGCCTATATTCTGTTGACCAGATCTTAGTGAATGAATATTCTTCTAGGTTGAGACTTTCCTTTAGAGTCTATAGAAAATTCTGACCATAGGATTTGTTCAAAGAGATAGCTCGGTATCTTCAAATCAAAGGTAGAAATTGTAGACAATCTTCAGTGTTGATCATTACACAACCTTCAAGAGAATTTCAATCTTTGAAAGGACTAATGAGGAACTCGGCCTCTTCTTCACTAAAAGCTTATGGATGCCCCCTTTTAATATTGAAATCAATCCCTTGTGTAATATTAGTATAAAATAGTGATGAAACATGAATTCCTTTGCTTTCAGCTTAAATTGATGTCTCCAGGCCTTCTCAATAATCATCATTTGTGCCTTCTGTCCATAATTTCTAAAGCATTACGGATTTGAATTATCAAGAATTCTAGTACCCTTTATATGAAACTTAATTTTCCCAGAATTTGAGGGTTTCATCCTTGATCAATTGTCCTGAGGACAATCCTGAGTCTCTTGTTTCCCCGCAGCTAGCTTCTAAGGCCTTTTCGGCCTACTTCAGATTCGAACTGAGGCCTTTCAGCCTCTGAGAATTTTGGCCTTGTTTTGAGGCCTCATATCTAGAATATTCAAAATAGAAACTTGGATGTAAGGTGGCTTGGAGTACTGCTAGGGAACACTTGTTTTCTTAACACAGATTAGTTCACTGAAGATTCTTTCTCCTTGAAAGAAAGAAAACTTGGCTAAGCTGCTCTTTCACGGTGAAAGCTTCAACCATGCTCTGATACCATTTTGATACCATCTTGATTCTTCATATGCCTTCTAAATTGATAATTACTTCTATTGATTTAATCCTTTTCATATTCAATTTCATCATTAAGCAATTGTATAGAAGATAGAAACTTGACTTGCTCTTACTTTGATCCTTCACTTGAACGGAAGTGATTCGAATTGCCTCTGAATTGATGAAGTATAACGAGTATATATGGTGAATAGATGAAACTAAAGTGGTGTGTCTGAAGGGCCAGGCCGGCTTCATCTTTTGGAGGACCGACTTAACATTTGGAGCCAAAAATTCAATTTTTAGAAATTTAAATTTTTGTCTTTTGAAGCCAACATGAAGAACATGTATTATATTTATTGTTACATATATTTGAAGGACTAAAACATTTATTATCAAAACCTACCATAGCTACAAATTTCACCATTGGAATTCCTGGGTATATCTTCTTTTCTATGGTTTGAACTTTGATGTGTTTGTCTTCTGATTTATTTACGCTGTGCATATCAAGTTAGGAAACTCAGTTTGCTAGGGTTTATGGAAATTCAACATGTGGAAGTTCGAGTTGAGACTTTTTCCATCTTGTTGCATCCCTGTACACGTTGTGGTGTGTCTTTCAGTCTCATTGGTGACTAGCAGACAAGAATAAAGTCTATTTATCTATGATGGTTTACTACTATTGTGATAATGAGATCCCATTGAGACACACCGTATCCATCCCAATGTCATTATACACTTAGGATCCTGATATATCTATGCTATCTATGCATGACTATTAAGACTGTAATAGTGTTTATGGATGCAACCTTATCTTAAATTACCTCCATGTCTGCTTTTGTTTCTATTTTTGGTCTGATACAATCAGTCATGACTGCGATGATTATTTCTTTGTAGTGATTATTTTAGCATTTCTAATTGGAGCATTACATGTTTTCTTTTCAGTTGGATATCCCTCTTTATAATTTCTTCTTTTGTTTCGAACTATTTGCTAGAAAATATTTTGATCGAAACATGGAGGATTGGAAGATTTGCTACTTGGAGAACTTCAATTTTCGTTCATAACACAGGTATGCATCAAATATGATCAGTATCGATGTGCTTTTAATTTAAAACAATTATCTCAACTGCATAAAAATGTATATAGATGAATTTTTATTTGAACTCTTTAAAATGCAGATGGGTCAATCACTTAAAGCTTTTGGTTAGTGGAAAGCTATTGTGCGCCTCCTCCTGAGTTGTGAGGAAGCAGTAAGTATTTTTATTTTACAGAGTACCAGACTTTTGTGATTTATTTTGATGCTTGAAGTAATGCGAACATATCCACCAAAAATGTTATGAGTGACTGCCAGCAGAATCGACCCATGCAACGAGTTATTAATAAGATTCTTTGAATCAGATTTGATATTATTATTAATGTCTCCCAAGAACCTGAATAAAACATGCTTCTTTGAATTCATAGGATGCCATTTTTCTAATCACGGGATTAAGACATAATCACAGGATTAAGACGTTCTTTACTCCAAAACATATCTTGAGATGGCATGCCAAAATATTGTACAACTCTTGGATTCACGTTATAAGATATCAAACCCAGGTCTTGGATATCGTCTTTTCTATGAGGTGCATAAGAAGCCCTTATAACAATGAATCCATATTGTTTTTGCAGACCAAAAGAACTTATCTCATTTGGCCCTTTTATACAAGATCAGAAAAACATTTTAAGTGGCAACTTCAAATTGTGATCAACAGAAGAGTTATTTCCTTGAAAATAGTCTTGGACAAGGCAACATCAAGGCATGTTTATAATTGTCATGGAACACTTCATATTTTGCAGATTGAATTTTCCTTTGTATTGACACATTTATGGATGCCAGGATGTTTTCATTTTTGTTCTTTGATCCGAGACATATACAAGGGTATTAGTTTAATGACTACAAGTTCCTTGATATTTCAAGTTTATAATGCTTCGAGGAAGAACCTTTCGGACTTTTCAACTAGGCCTATATTCTGTTGACCAGATCTTAGTGAATGAATATTATTCTAGGTTGAGATTTTCCTTTGGAGTCTGTGGCAAATTCTGACAATAGGATTTTTTCAAAGAGATAGCTCGGTATCTTCAAACCAAAGGTAGTAATCACAGACAATCTTCAGTGCTGATCATTACACAACCTTCAAGAGAATTTCAATATTTGAAAGGACTGATGAGGAACTCGGCCTCTTCTTCAGTGAAATATTATGGATGCCCCCTTTAAATATTGAAATCAATCCCTTGTGTAAGATTAGTATAACATAGTGATGAAACATGAATTCCTTTGCTTTCAGCGTCAATTGATGTCTCCAGGCCTTCTCAATAATTATCATTTGCGCCTTCTATCCATAATTTCTAAAGCATTACGGATTTGAATTATCAAAAATTCGAGTCCCCTATATCTGAAACTTAATTTTCCCAGAATTTTAGGGTTTCATCCTTGATCAATCGTCCTGAGGACAATGTTGAGTCTCTCGACTCCCCGCAGCTAGCTTCTGAGGCCTTTTCGGCTTACCTCAGATTCGTACTGAGGCCTTTAACACTGTTACTGATGAAATAGGTAACCACACTGTTACCTACTTTTTTTTGGTAGCGTAAAAGGCACCTGATTTTGAAAAGTAGTGATGCAGAATCACCCCCTTTTTTTTGTGCACATTTTTGACACTCTAATATTTTTATTTATGAAGTATGAATATTTTTTTTAAAATGTTAGTGATTTTCATGCTAATTTTGAAACGTATTGATGCAGCATCAACCTCTTGTTTTTTAGAGTGGTGATTTTCATGTTGGTAATAAAATACAAAACTTAAATAAACATATATATATATATATATATATATATATATATATATATATATATATATATATATATATATATATATATATAAACAATAAAAAAACCAATAAAAATGCAAAAAAAAAACAAAATTAACTCATAAATATAAAAAAATCAAACAAAAATAAATAAAAAAAAAAAAATATTCGAAAATTATATCAAAAGAAATGACAAAATTTGAAAAAAAAAACACATAATTTAAAGAAAAAAAAACAAAAATTAACAAAAAAATTAAAATAGAAAATTTAAAATAATTTAAATTACAAAATTAAAATTTAGATAAAAAAAATAAAATACAAAAAAGAAAAAATTAAATTTTAAATTAAAAATTAAAAATAATAATAATAATAAGAAAAAAAATACAAATTTTAAAATTAACAAAAAAAACAAATTTAAAAAAAAAAAAAAAAATTAAAATTGAAAAAGAAAATTTAAAAAAAAAAAACTATCATTTAAAAACAAAAAAAATGAAAAAAACCACATGCAAATAATTAAAAAACAAATATCCATAAATTTACTCTTTTTTCTTTTAAATGAAACCATTTATAAAATTTAAAAATGAAAAACTAAATAAACTAAAAGATTAAAAAATAAATTAAATTAAATCAAAATTTAATAAATTTAATAAATAAATTTTAAAGTTTAAAAAAATAATTAACATAAAATATTAAATTTAAAAACAAAATTAAAAAAATAACAAAACAAATTAAATTTAAAATAAAAAATTTGAATTAAAAAAAATAATTTTATTTTTTTTGAATTTAAAAAAATAAAAATAAAAATAAAAAATCAAATTAAAAAAAATATATATTAAAAATTTTAAAAAATTTAAAAAAAAAAAGAATTTTTTGATCGTGGTGGCGCCGCCAATCGGCCTCTCGCCCAGGTGGCGACAGAGGCCAGCCGCTTGGCGAGCGGGGAGGCTGCATGCAACCCCCCACCCGCCCAGCAGCCGGCCTCCGCCGTCACCTGGGCAGGAGGCAGGAATCCCGCCCAGCGGTCGGCCTCCGCCGCCACCTGGGCGGGAGGCCGATTCCGGGAATCGCCCTCCCGCAGTGTGAGGCCGATTCCAGGAATCGCCCTCCCGCGGTGGGAGGCCGATTCTGGGAATCGCCCTCCCATGGCGCGAGGCCGATTCCGGGAATCACCCTCCCGCGACGCGAGGCTGATTCTGGGAATCGCCCTCCCGCGGCGGGAGGCCGATTCCCGGAATTGTCCTCCCCCGGGAATCGGCCTCGCGCCACAGGAGGGTGATTCCCGAAATCGTCCTCGCGCAATCGGCTTTCCGCCCAAGGTGGCCGTTGGTTCCCGGAATCGGCCTCTCGCCCAAGGTGGTAGCGGAGGCCGACCGCTGGGCGAGCGAGGGGCTGCATGCAGCCTCCCCGCCCGCCCAGCGACCGACCTCCACCGCCACCTAGGCGGGACCCCCCCGCCCGCCCAGCGGTCGGCCTCCGCTGCCACCTTGGGCGGGAGGCCGATTGGTGGCGCCACCACGATCAAAAAATTATTTTTTTATTTTTATTTTTATTATTTTTTAATATTTTTTTTAATTTGATTTTTTTTAAATTAAAAAAATTTAAAATTATTTCTTTTTTAATTTAATTTTTATATTTGAAATTTAGTTTGTTTTAATTTTTTTTGTTATTATTATTATTATTATTATTATTATTATTTTAAATTTTATTCAATTTTCTTGTTTTTAATTTTTTTTTTTCTAAATTTTGTTAATAATTTTTATTAAATTTTGTATTTTTCTTTTATTTAATTGATTTTTTTTTAAATTCTTCCATTTTTTTTTTTTAAATTAAATTTTATGTTTATTTTTTTCATTTAATTTTTTAAAATTTAATAAATTTTGTATTTTTTTTAATTTATTTGAATTTAATATTTTTTTTTAATTTTTTAATTTTTTATTATTATTTTTTTAATTACATAAAATTATTATATTTTTTTTTTATTTCAATTAAAATTGTGTATTTAAAATTAGATTTTTTTTTTTTAAATTAAACTTAATATTTTCAAATTAATTTGTTTCTTATTTTATTTTTTATTTAATATATATATATTTTAATTTATTTTTTTCAATTTTTCATTTTTAATTGATTTTTAAAGTTTTTTAACTTTTTATTTTAACAATGTTTTTTTTGATATATTTAAAATTTATTTTTTATTTCAAAATTTATTTGTTTATTCATTTATTTATTAAAATTTAATATTTTTCTTTTTTAAATTTAATTTGTTATTTTAATATTAACATTTTTTTTTAAATTTAATAAAATCTAATATCTATATATATATATATATATATATATATATATATATATATATATATATATATATATATATATATTATTTTTTATAATTTAAATTTAATTTATTTTTTAAAATTTATTTCTTTTTTTAATATATATATATATATATTTTTAAATTTAATATTTTTATTGTATTTTTTTTCATTTTTTTAAAATTAATTTTTCATTTTTTTACTTTTAATTTAAATAATGTATTTTTTTATTTTTTTTATTTTTTTTAAGTTTTAAATTTATTAAAATTTAATATATTTCTTTAAATTTAATATTTTATTTTGAAATTAATTTTTTTTTTTTAATTTAATAAACATTTTCTTTTTCTTTTTTAAATTTAATTTCTATATTTAATTTTTTTTAATTTCTTTCTTTTTTTAACTTGTTTTTTTTTTTAAATTTAATATATATATATATATATATATATATATATATATATATAGATAGATAGATATATATATATATATATATATTTTTGAAATTTTAATCTTAAAATTTTTTTTTTTTTCCTTAAATTTTAGGGTTTTTTAATGTTTGAATTAAAATTTTTATTTTGTTTCTATTTTTATTTTTTTATTCCTATATATTTTTAAATTTTAAGCTTTAAAATGTTTTTATTTTTTAAATTTATTTTTTTCTTAAATTTTAGGTTTATTTTAATGTTTGAATTTTAAAAATTAAAAAATGTTATTTGTATTTTTAAAAATGTAAAAAATATGACACAATTTTTTATTTTTATTTTGTTATTCCAGCAACTGGTTTTGTTTTGAGGGTGTTTTTTCAATCCTTTTTTCAAGAAACAATTTTGTTTTTAGCATAATTTTATAAAATGTTGAAATTTGACCTTAAAAAAAAACCAAGTGCGTTCTGGAATACACTTTTTTTTGTTTTTGTGGTGTTTTTTCATGTTTTTTGAGTCTTTTTGGGCTAGAGTTCCCGTTTTAAGGTCAGGTTACCTATTTCATCGGTAACATTGTTCTTTCAGCCTCTAAGAATTTTGGCCCTGTTTTGAGGCCTCATATCTAGAATATTCAAAATAGAAACTTGGATGTAAGGTGGCTTGGAGTACTGCTAGGGAACACTTATTTTCTTAACACAGATTAGTTGACTGAAAATTCTTTCTCCTTGAAAGCAAGAAGACTTGGCTAAGCTCCTCTTTCACGGTGAAAGCTTCAACCATGCTCTGATGCCATGTTGATACCATGTTGATTCTTCATATGCCTTCTAAACTGATAATTACTTCTATTGATTTAATCCTTTTCATATTCAATTTCATCATTAAGCAATTATATAGAAGACAGAAACTTGACTTTCTCTTAATTTGATCCTTCGCGTGAACGGAAGTGATCCGAATTGCCTCTGAGTTGATGAAGTCTAACGAGTATATATGGTGAATAGATGAAACTAAAGTGGTGTGTCTGAAGGGCCAGGCCGGCTTCATCTTTTGGAGGACCGACTTAACATTTGGAGGCAAAAATTCAATTTTTAGAAATTTAAATTTTTTTCTTTTGAAGCCGACATGAAGAACATGTCTTATATTTATTGTTACAAACACTGTTACTGATGAAATAGGTAACCGCACTGTTACCTACTTTTTTTTGGTAGCATAAAAAGCACCCGATTTTGAAAAGTGGTGATGCAAAATCACCCTTTTTTTTTAGCACATTTTTGACACTCTAATATTTTTATTTATGAAGTATGAATATTTTTTTTTAAATGTTAGTGATTTTCATGCTAATTTTGAAACGTATTGATGCAGCATCAACTTTTTTTTTTAGAGCGGTGATTTTCATGCTAATTTTGAAACGTATTGATGCAGCATCAACCTTTTTTTTTAGAGTGGTGATTTTCATGTTGGTAATAAAACACAAAACTTAGATAAAAAAATATATATAAAAACAATATAAAAAACCAATAAAAATGTAAAAAAAAAAACAAAATTCACTCGTAAAAATAAAAAATTTAAACAAAAATAAATAAATAAAACAAAAACAAAACAAAAATATTCGAAAATTATATCAAAAGAAATCACAAAATTTGAAAAAAAACACATAATTTAAAGAAAAAAAACAAAAATTAACAAAAAAAAAATAAAAATAAAAAAACATCAAAAACATTTTTTTCTAAGTTATTAAAAAAATCCATATAATTAAAAAAAAATTAAAATAGAAAATTTAAAAATAATTTAAATTACAAAATTAAAATTTAGATAAAAAAAATAAAATACAAAAAAGAAAAAATTAAATTTAAAAATTTAAATTAAAAAAATAATAATAATAAGAAAACAAAAATACAAATTTTAAAATTAACAAAAAAAACAAATTAAAAAAAAAAATGAAAACAAAATTTAAAATTGAAAAAGAAAATTAAAATAAAATAAAAACTATCATTAAAAAACAAAAAAAAATGAAAAAAACGACGTGCAAATAATTAAAAAACAAATATCCATAAATTTATTATTTTTTTTAAATAAAACAATTTATAAATTTTAAAAATGAAAAATTAAATAAACTAAAAGATTAAAAAAAAAATTAAATTAAAATTTAATAAATAAATTTTAAATTTAAAAAAATAATTAATCTAAAATATTAAATTTAAAAACAAAATTTAAAAAAAAAGAAAAAAGAAAAATTAAAACAAATTAAATTTAAAATAAAAAATTTGAATTAAAAATAATAATTTTAAATTTTTTGAATTTAAAAAAAAAAAAAAAAAAAAAAAAAAAAAAAAAAAAAAAAAAAAAAAAAAAATCAAATTTAAAAAAAAAATATTAAAAAATAAATAAATTTGATCGTGGTGGCACCGCCAATAGGCCTCCCGCCCAAGTGGTGGTGGAGGCATGCAGCCCCCCCATGCAGCCCCCAGCCCACCCGGCGGCGGCCTCGGGTGCAGGCGGGGAGGCTTATTTCAAGAGGCCAACGCTCTCCGCGGTGGGAGGGCGGTCAGAAAGAGATCACCCTCCGTGGCGGGAGGCCGGTCCCGAGGGAATCGCCCTCCCGCGGTAAGAGGGTCGATTCCGTGGGGCAGCGATTCGGAGTCGCCTCCACGGCGGGAGGTCGGTCGGGAGTACCCTCCCCCCTCGGCTAGGCGGTCTGAGAATCGCCCTCCCCGGCCGAGAAGAGCGGTTGAAAGTGCTTCTATGACAGAAGACGGTCAAGGAATCACTCTGCACACGTGGAGGGCGATTCGGAATCGCCCTCCCGCGGTGGGAGGCCAATTCTGGGAATCTCCCTCCCGCGGCGGGAGGCCGATTCCGGGAATCGCCCTGAGGTCGATACCGGGAATCGCCCTCGCCCTTGAGCATTGGCTCGCGATTCGGAATCGGCCTCCCACACGAGCGAGGAGAGGCGGTGCTGGAGCCTCAGCTCCCACGGCAGGAGGGCGATTCTTGGAATCGGCCTCCCGTCGCGGGAGAGCGACTCTCGGAATTGGCCTCTCATCGCGGGATGTCGATTCCCAGAATCGGCCTCCCGCGGCGGGAGGCCGATTGGCGGCGCCACCACGATCAAAAAATTCTTTTTTTTTTTAATTTTTTTTTAATTTTCAATATATTTTTTTTTAATTTGATTTTTTTTTAACTCAAAAAATTTATAATTATTTTTTTTAATTTAATTTTTATATTTGAAATTTAATTTGTTTTAATTTTTTTGTTTTTTTTAATTTTATTCATTTTTTTTTGTTTTTAAATTTATTTATTTTTCTAAATTTTGTTAATAATTTTTATTAAATTTTGTATTTTTTTATTATTATTAAATTTTATGTTTAGTTTTTTCATTTAATTTTTTAAAATTTAGTAAATTTTGTATTTTTTTTTAATTTTTAATTTTTTTGTTATTATTTTTTTAATTACATAATTTTTTTATATATATTTTTTATTTCAATTAAAATTGTGTATTTAAAATTAGATTTTATTTATTTTTTAATTAAACTTAATATTTTCAAATTAATTTGTTTTTTATTTTATTTTATTTTAAATTTATTTTTTTAAATTTTTAAATTTTAATTGATTTTTAAAGTTTTTTAACCTTTTTATTTTAACAATGTGTTTTTTTTTTTCTCTTTATATTTAAAATTTATTTTTTATTTCAAAACTTATTTGTTTATTCATTTATTTATTTATTTATTATTATTATTATTATTATTTTTATTTAATAAAATCTAATGTATATATTTTTAATTTAAGTTTATATATATATATTTTTTTTTATTTTTTATTTTTGATAATTTAAATTTAATTTATTTTTTTAAATTTATTTGTTTTTTTAATATATATTTTTTAAATTTAATATTTTTATTGTATTTTATTTTTCATTTTTTATTTTTAATTAATTTTTAATTTTTTTACTTTTAATTTCAATAATGTTTTTTTTTTTTTTTAATTTTAAAGTTTTAAATTTATTAAAATTTAATATATTTCTTTAAATTTAAATTTTTATTTTAAAATTTAAATTTTTTTATTTTTAAATTTAATAAACATTTTCTTTTTCTTTTTTAAATTTAATTTCTATATTTTATTTTTTATAATTTCTTTCTTTTTTTAACTTGTTTTTCTTTTTAATTTAATATTTTTATTTTGTTTTTATTTTTATTTTTTTATTCCTATATATTTTTAAATTTTAAGCTTTAAAATGTTTTTATTTTTTAAATTTATTTTTTTTTCTTAAATTTTAGGTTTTTTTTTAATGTTTGAATTTTAAAAATTAATAAATGTTATTTTTATTTTTAAAAATGTCAAAAATATGACACAATTTTATTTTTTTTGGTTTTCTAGCATCAACTGGTTTTGTTTTGAGGTTGTTTTTTCAATCCTTTTTTCAAGAAACAATTTTGTTTTTAGCATAATTTTATAAAATGTTGAAATTTGACCTTAAAAAAAAACCAAGTGCGTTCTGGAATACACTTTTTTTGTTTTTGGGGTGTTTTTTCATGTGTTTTGAGTCTTTTTGGGCTAGAGTTTTGAGGTCAGGTTACCTATTTCATCGGTAACAGTGTTTACATATATTTGAAGGGCTAAAACATTGATTATCAAAACTGACCATAGCTACAAATTTCACCATTGGGTTTCCTAGGTATATCTTCTTTTCTATGGTTTAAACTTTGATGTGTCTATCTTCTAATTTATTTACGTTGTGCATATTAAGTTAGGAAACTCAGTTTGCTGGGTTTTATTGAAATTTAACATGTGGAAGTTCGCGTTGAGACTTTTTCCATCTTGTAACATCCCTGTACACGTTGTGGTGTGTCTTTCAGTCTCATTGGTGACTAGCAGACAAGAATAAAGTCTATTTTATCTATGATGGTTTACTACTATTGTGATAATGAGATCCCCTTGAGACACACCATATCCATCCCAATGTAATTCTACACTTAGGATCCTGACATATCTATGCTATCTATGCATGACTATGGAGACTGTAATAGTGTTTATGGATGCAACCTTATCTTAAATTACCTCCATGTCTGCTTTTGTTTCTATTTTTGGTCTGATACAATCAGTGATGACTGCGATGATTATTTCTTTGTAGTGATTATTTTAGCATTTCTAATTGGAGCATTATATGTTTTCTTTTCAGTTGGATATCCCTCTTTATAATTTCTTCTTTTGTTTTCAAACACAATTGCTGGAAAATATTTTCGATCAAAAATATGGAGGATTGGAAGATTTGCTACTTGGAGAGCTTCAATTTTTATTTATAGCTTTCTTGGTATGCACATCCACTTGAATGATCATTATCTGATGTGTTTTTAATACAAAACAATTATCTCAACTGCAGAAAAATGTATACAGATGAATTTTTATTTGAACTTTTTAAAATGCAGATGGGTCAATCACTTAAATATTTTGGTCAGTGGAAAGCTATTGTGTGCCTCCTCATGAGTTGTGAGGAAGCAGTAAGTATTTTTATTTTACAGAGTACCAGACTTTTGTGATTTATTTTGAAATGTCAGAAGCCAATGCGAACTTTATATCTACAAATATGTTGAAATTGGCCTTAATGAGATCTGACCCATGCAACAGAGTTATTAATAATATTCCTTGAATCAATTTTGACACTGTTATTGATATATCCAAGAACTAATACAAGAGAAGGTTGTAACTTCTTGACTTCATAAGATTAATTTGTCTAATCACAGGATTAAGACATTCTTTACTCCAAAAAACATATCTTGAGATGGCATGCTAAAATATTGTACAACTCTTGGATTCACGTTATAAGATAGCAAACCCAGGTCTTGGATATCGTCTTTTCTGCGAGGTGCATTAAGAAGCCCTTATAACAATGAATCCATATTGTTTTTGCAGACCAAGAACACTTATCTCATTTTACCCTTTTATACGAGATCAGAAAAACATTTTAAGTGGCAACTTCAAATGGTGATCAACAAAAGAGTTATGTCCTTGAAAATAGTCTTGGACAAGGCAACATCAAGGCGTGCTTTTACCTTAAATAAATTGGAAGAAAAATTGTAATTTCATCTCATAATAGCTTGTCTTATTTAACTGAATCAGGAAGACTTAGTTAGCTTAGGAAATTCTAGTTGAGGGTCGGAGAGGAGGCATGTAGAGTTTTCTCATGATTTTAGGGGGTTCAGTTATAGTTATTTGTGAGTTGTAATTAGTTAACTCAAGAGAAAAAAAGAAAAGGAATAAGAAGAACCTATGTTTTCATTTAAAACAAAAATCCAATACATATTCATATTCAGCTTAGATCCAAATAGAAAAGGTCAAAACATCTAGTCCCATTGGAAAATTATCCACATACTGCTTGAAACATGGATGTTGAGTGAGCTATTATCAAATGGCTATCATATAAACCACAAAATTGAAATTTTGTGTTTGTTCTTATTCAAGTTTGAGTTTATTTCAAGACTGCTACAGTCTATGGTCATGTGCGATTATGAATTATAACTATATATAATTTTGATGTTTCTAGGTAGGAGACTGTATTATTTTCATTGTAGGATGCTACTATTGATGCGCCCAAGGCTCTTGAGTTACTTGGTAGGATCCTCACAAAACTGGTTGTTGAAGGGATATTCTTTATTTAAGATATAGCAAGGGAAATCAAGGATGGAGGTACATATCCAGGAAGCTTATTAGAAACGAGGGGATTTTGAGGTATTTCTCAAGAAGAAAATTTCAAGGTAGTCTGCTCACAATTTTAATGCCTGATCAATTTTGTGGTTTATCTGTGATCTTTCATGTTAACAAGTGAATGGTTGGATAGTTTTTAGCTCGTGCTCACATTTTTTGGTTCCTGAAATTCGAGCACTTTCATAACAAAAATAGGCAAAGTCAAATAGCACAAATGGTCCACTAGCTCTCTTTTCATTTGCTAATATTATAATGAAGTTTTATTAGAGACACTGTTTTTTTGTTTGTTTTGGTTAGAAAAGAGTTTGCTCTTGGTTTTATGTGATTTTCAATTTATCGTATGTATCATGTTGAGAAATGGGAAAGAATAACATGACATTTATTTTGCAGAAATTGATGTTGAAGGAAAATTTCTTTAACATTGTTGATGTTAAGGTATATGTTGTATAAACTATTTTTAGTCTAATTTATGTTATATTCTAGTGTTCATTGTCTTTCATGTCTTACACTGCATTGTATTTTCTTTTGTTTTCAGAAAATGAAATCAATATTGATGGTAAGAAGCATGAATTGAAAAAAGAGGAGAGCAATAACATTGGAGCGAAAAATGCAAAAAGAGAGAGGAGAACTGGTCTAATGATACCCTTAGAGACAATATCTCGCATAAGACACATATAAATATTGATGATCAAGTCTTCAAAGTTGGTGAATTCATCTGTAATGCCTTGACAACACAACGATAATGTTTTGAAGTGATGAAACATCATTTCATGTGTAAATTGTAGTCCAACTAATATTAAGTTGGAAATTCATATTGTAATACTTTAACATTTCATATAAAATAATTTATGTGGTTGAAATTATTTATAGTTGCACTTGATTTTGTTTAGTATTGTAATTAAAATATGCGACTTTGTGTTTTCATATTAGATGAACATGCACATTGTATGACATTTTTAAAATCATACAGATTAATTTATGTTGATTAATAATGAACACAAATAAAATGAATATACGACTAAATTAGTCATTTATAATGATTATTAATGAAAGTAAATGAAATGAATATAAACTACTAAATTAGTCATTTATATAATGAGTAAATGGCTACTGAAAATGATAAATTTGTGACTACAAATGACGACTAAATTTTGCATATATATGACTATTAGTAGCTAATTTACAGTATCTTATAACACGACAAAAATTTAGTTATATTTCTTCAGTCATTAATTGGTTTCAAACGATGAATAAAATTTGCATATATATGACTATTAGTAGCTAATTTACAGTATCTTATAACACGACCAACATATTGGTCATATTTCTTTGGTCATTAATTTGTTTTCTCGGGTGATCATGTAATATATTTTGTTGTATATTTGGTCATTAATTGTGACAATTAATGACCAAATCAAATACCAAATCAATGACTAAATGAATAACTACATGAATGACCAAATCAGTGACTAAATCAATGACAAAATCAATGACCAAATATACAACTAGATAAAAAAATTGAGATAACCAATTAATGACTAAGCTAAAAATGACCAAAAGTTGGTCACGTTATAAGATACTATAAATTAGCTACTATTGGTCATCGACTGAAAAATAGTCGTTTATATGCAAATTCTAGTCGTTTTTCTAGTAACTAATTATCCATTTTGTACTAGTATTCCCACTTATCTAGATTATGTTATCAATGATTAGTTTATGAGCTTGTCAATCACTGGCGGTTTGAGGTTTCCTTCTTTGGTCACATATTTATTTCTTTACATTAATGTGGATAACTTTACTTAGTTGGGGACGAACATTGTCGATGTAAATAAGAATAAGAAGGCAGTGGTATTTTGGATAGACATGGTGAGAAAAGAGGTAGGAAATGAAGGACTGTTTGAATTCACATCCTCTTTCCTTCCTATAGTATATGCAATTTTAAATGGAGGGGTTGCACCTAGATTATTGCATGAAGGTCAGTCCTTTTTGAAGTTGAGAAAAGATGTGAGATATGGAGATTGGTTTGCTCATGAGAAACATACTAAAATTAGATTATTTGGAGCTGATATAGAACCTTTTATATTTCTTATGTTTTTTCCCATGAGATTGTTTTCCTTGGAGTTCATCACGAAAGGTCTTAATGTTGACTAGGTCCATTTTGGTCCAGTGAAGAAAGGTCATGTGTTTAAGCTACCTAGTACAATATGGAAATTCATTTTAAACACCAGACAGACCCTAGAAGTTTCTCACATATTGCTGACTAACAAGCATTTTTCGTTGGAGGGGAAATGGGCTTATGACCCATACCATGTGATTTAAACCGCAAAGTGGAAAATGTTTATTATGCATTTGTTAATGAATCAAGGCCAGAGATAGAGAAGCTAGAAAATGGAGGAAAGAATTTTGTGTCTAAGGAGATGGAGGTGGAAACTCCTCACCCTACTTAAATGGGTCTTAAAATAGGAAGAGAGGAAGTAATTTATTTGGAAAGTGATATAGGGAATGAAGCCAAGGAAAAGGCCATGGAAGAGGGAAACTCTTCATCATTGCCTACATATTCTTTGGAATTGGGAGATATATCTTGCACTCCCTCATCTCCTCTTCTAGAGATTTCAAGTCACGACTCCCTGTCAAAAATTAAGCAAGTTTTCTCACATATTGAAGAAATAAATAAGAAGAGAAGAAAAACAATTGAGTCTCAGTCTGAGGCTCAAATTTATCTTGAGCAGCCAAGACTACTAAGAGTAATGGACTTAGAAAGGGATCAATTGAGGATAGATTTCTCTCACCCTTTAGCTATGAATGTGACTTCTACTACTTATTTCAAAACTATTAATTTAACAGTAAATGCCAAGAAAATTCCTCTTCATGACAAGATTAATTTACATATGAAAACATGAAAATCAATCTTTAATGATTTGAATAAGAACACTTCAGTTGCTGCTAAAGCTGAAAACATGTTGTAAAGTGATAAAAAATATTAAGGTGGAAAAAGCTAACTTAAGATCTTATTCCACGCAGAATGAGTAATTGAAGAAAATAATTTTTAAAGTTGGTGTTGATCCTACAGACAGATCAATAATTTAGAAACTATTGCAGTCTATTGAATCTGAAATTCAGAGTTTGAAGAATAGGCTGAAGCTTCCAAATAGGTGAGCATCCTGTGGCTACTGAAGTAGCCCAGGTAGAGACAAAGAAAGAGCAATTGTTGCAAGTTCTGCTGGACAAGGATCAAGAAATTACAAAACTGAAGGAGACAGGTGAGATGTTGCAGAAAAAAATTGTTTCTCATTTTTGTATAGTAGTTGTTTCATCTAAGTAAGAAGACCTTGTTGCACAATTAAATCAAGTCTCAACTGAGTTAATATTGGTAGAAATTGATTTAAATAAATTTCAGAGGGAGTTGGAAGGAGCTTATAAAGTTTTCAACTTTACATAGAATGAGTTTCATATGACTAAGGAAATTGCATAAAAATATAGGCAGGATTGTCAGAATACCTATCAGGAGATCAAAGAGCTAGAAAGTGAAGGGAAATGTATCCCTTATTCAAGCCATGGAGATTATTTGGAATTAAATTATTGATGTTGTCAATAAATTATGGGATTTGTTGATCATTAATGGGGAAGAAAAGATTATTGTGAGGGACCTGGAAAATGTCATTGTTTCCAATAAAGACAATTTTCAAAACAGGGTCTCATATGCCAAGAGATTAATTAATTTTATTAATTATAAAATTACTGAAGAGTTGAATAATTTCAGGATTTAAGACATGACTCAATGTGTGTTGTAGTTTAACAAGATGATCATCAAGAATTCATATAGGAAGAATAAAAAAAAACTGAAGGAAGTCAAAGAATCAGTGTTAAATTTCAATGTGTTGTTTAATGAAAGAACCAGAGCTGGTTTTCCATCCTGTTGGGACCAGCAAGGAAATATTCTCCCTTGGGAGACATTTGAAACATTGTTGGTAGAGGCAAAGAGTAAAATTAGAAGCACACATGAAAAGACTTATATTCTGAAGGGACCCACAATCGTGAATTTTTTGCATAAATACTTTCAGTTATCATGGATGATTTTATTTATTTTATTTTATTTTTATTTTTATTTTTATTTTTTATTTTTTTTCGGAAAGACCCTTGTATTCCAGGATCACAAATTTTAGAAAGGCCCGAATGTAGACCTGTGGAGAAAATTCAAAGAATGGATGCCCCGCAAGAATATGATGTAGATGCAGGAACTTCTTCCATTCCAGGATCTCGGGCTGCTACCACCTCATGATCGAATGATGTTTCACATTTAGTTTACGTTGTTTTACTGCAGATGTTTTTATTTTCTACTTTTATTGTAATGATCAAAGAAAACAGTTTGGGAAGTTGACAGTTCCATAAATGTCCATTTTGTAATAATTTATTTAAGACTCTTTCAAAGAAGAAAGGAAGTTCGGACTTTAGGCCTCAAAATTTTTGCCAATTTTGTACTTTGTCTTTATAGAAATAATAAAGCTATTCAAAGAAGTTTACAACAATTGATGAATGTGTTGAGTTCCTCCTGTTCCATCTTAATCTTATGCATGTTTATTCTGTTGGAGTAAAGTAATGAAGCTGTTGGTGTCTATTTTACATCTGTGAGTTAGAGTAAATTTCCTTAATGATGCACTCCTTTATTATGAATTCATTTCTTGCAACCATTTTCTTCTAAACCAAAGATAATAGTTTATGTGATTTATAGCATATTGTTAATGGTTTTCACTATCATTTCATCTTCTCGTTTACCATTGAAAGTAGATGCTGCTCTTCTGTAAGGGTGTTCTTCTGGTAGGAATACCCTGGAGCAATCATACACTGGCTTTCGTAGGTCCTTGGGCCATCTAGCTTTCAGAGAAGGTCCACAACATATACATCCAAAATACCCTTTTGTTACAAGGCTTGCGAGATTATATTTGTATACATTAATTAATACGCATGGCATGTTAAAGAATATAATAAAGATCAGAACTAATATTACAACGGATTAAATAACTAATATGTGAAAGAATATTGTTACATATATAAAAAAATCAATAAATTAAACATGTAATTTACCAAAGAAAACTCTTAAGCCTGGATAATCATGTGTCGTGTAAGCACATATGCCATAAAACGTAAAACTCCTATCTGTTGCGATGGGTCTTGATACATCGTATACATTTATCCCATCCCATAATTCCTTCAATTTATCTACCAGTGGTTGTAAGTAGACATCCATATTATTCACTTGTCTTCTACCAGCGATTATGAGAGCCAACATAAGATGTTCATTCTTCACGAATGACCATGGGGGGATATTGTTATTGATTACTACTACAGGCCAAACATAATATTTGGTGTTCTGGAGGGAATATGGGTTGATGCCATCCATGGCTATGCTGAGTCGTAGACTTCGTACTTCATCCTTGAATTTTTCGGGCCTGTTTTGAGTATTAGTATTCATGTTGAACTTCTATATTAATTACTTCATACTTACAACTTTTGCGGCCAGTTTTGAGTAACCCCCAGGGCCAAGATAATGTTTGCCATGTTTTTGTATTCTCGCCTTTGTGTATTTAGATGTACTTATAATTTCGTACTTATAATTTTTAAAATTTACAAAAAGTAATTAATATTCATGTTGAACTTCAATATAATGTATATTTTTATCTCTAAGTACTATATAATGTTGGTTTGATTTCATCATCAAATGCAGAAATTGAAGCAATCAATAAATTCGTTCTTTACAAGTCTAAAGCGACACAACCATGGGTTGCATTGTACAAACAAAAGAGGATGAAATGGGATAGTGACAGGAAAGAATTCATATGGTTGAATGGTAGAAGTGTGCCTTATCCCGATAATTTAAAAGAAAATATGCCAAAAATATGCCCCAACAGTTGGGTTGCTGACCAAGTCAGAGAGAAATACGGTGCTACTGGTCGTTACCCGCATGCTGAAGAGGATGCGCTAAACGTAGGGATAGGGTGCAACAACTCGGTAATAATATTTTTAATTTATATGTAAATTTGAAACTTATATTAAGACATATAAATTTCATATTTTAATTGTTGGGTTATTATAAGACACATGATACTATGATTTTTTAAACTTTTTTATAATAGGCGCATTTTTTCCCATCTATGTGGGCATATGGACACCATTTTCACACATAAAATGCCAATGTTGAAAACATCACACAATATTGTGGAGTGGAAGTTGAGTTCGATCAATCTAGTCGATCTAGCCACCATGATCAAAACCTAGTAATAGGGACGTTAGGTTACGTCGGAAAGATACAAGAGATCATTGAAGTGGATTTCTCTTCTTTCCAATGTGTTATTTTTAGGTGCAAGTCGTGGGACACATTTTATCGAAATAATGTAAAGGAAGATCGCGATAGTAGGTTGATATGTATCAACTCTAGAAAGATGTGGGATGAAGCTAAGGAGCCCTCTGTTTTCCATAAACACTGCAACCAGGTGTTTTTTTACCCAGATGTGTTGGATAGGGATTGGTGGTTCATATTGACACATGAACCTAGATCAAAACATATTTTTGAGAACAATAGTGTTATCATGGCATGCAAGCTGGAAGATAATGAGGGTGATCATGAGAAATGAGAGTGATATGGTACATGTGCTATTTCATCAATATTTATACTTTTTAAGATGGCTTTTCGAAACATTATAATATGTATTTTGAATTAATTGGTAATTTGCATTTTGTTAATTCACTTGATAATTCGCAATTATGTTGATCTCAAAAACAATGGCATACTATATAAATTAGTTATTTTTTTGTATCTAATGTAGAAATTATATAACTTATGTGTTATATGTCCAAGATTCTCCGGATCTCACACTATTTTAACTTCATGCAAAATACAGAATCTAGTCCACCCTTGATCATTTGCGGAAATTAAAACAAGATTGCAATGCACACATGAAACAATAAACATTCACACACATGAACATAGTTGTTTAACGAGAAAGCCTGAAGTTGAAAACCCCAACTATATGTATATAATATATGTCATAGAGATCATGTAACAATCCTCATACAAAGCTGATCATATCAAGCTCTCAGTAAAATACAATCGCTACACACTAATCAAGCCCAATCTTGCAAATCCATGCACCGATCTTTGCCACCTGCTAGCCTGCCTCTACTGCGCAATCCATGCTGAAGAATGGATCTGAATGAGTTTGAATTACTCCAGCCTTTCTCATGCAATCCTCATTGGCATCTCCACTGAGTGTTGGATGCAATCAATGCATCACTATAGTCACAACTAATAGTCTATCTTGCCCTTTCACCTATCTCTCCACTGGTCTCCACTAAAACTGCCATGCACTGTAGTTAACTGATGTATTGTTCAGTTGATTAATGAGTTATTATTTGTGAATTAATTCACTCCACTCTCACTAGTGTATCAATCAGTTAGACTAGATACAACTAGCTCAACTGAGTCTAACTGAGTTAAACTAAATACAACTCCACCAACTACTTCTCCAACTCCACCAAACTCTGTCACATGAGTTCTAACTGAAGTCCTCCATGCATTAGCTCCGGTAAACCCTCAGGAATAGCGTAATTCCTTACGTAAATTGTTGAAACACATACGTACCTTTGAGCGAAGTGCTCGAGAAAATAAGATAATGTTTAGAGTCCAAATATTATTAAGAGCTAATAATATTCGACATATCTATTTTTAGACTGGCAATCTAAAAATAGACTCCGCCCAATATGTCTAAAAATAGAAGTCCATATATTTTTCCAACTTGACCAACCATCCACAAATAGCATCCTGAAACTCATAAAATATGATCGACATGTTTAAAAATAGACATAGTCTAAAAATAGACTTTGCGCCAAAAATAGCCTACGGGCCCACTTAGTGAAGGCGACTCTTTTCACTAAGATGATCATCTTGTTGAATCTCAACACTCCCTCTCAACAAGATAGGGATTATCTGCCACCCTGATCCTGTCTCTATGGTATTCGAATTTGCTCCTGGTGAGCGCCTTCGTCAGAATATCTACATCCTGATCCTCCGTAGGAATGTAAGAAAGCAACATGATCTTTCGCTGCACACAATCTCTAATATGATGGTACCAGATGTCAATATGTTTATATATATCATGAAATACTAGATTAACCGAGAGTTTAATGCAACTCTGATTATCACAATATATCACAGTAGGATCTAAGTGAGAACCGAACAAACCAACTAGGATCTTCCTCATCCATATGACCTCGCATGTAGCCAAACTTGCTGCCATGTACTCGGCCTCCGCTGAACTGAGTGCCACGGATCTTTGTTTCCTGCTGTACCAAGAAACTGCTATAGATCTGATACTGAAAATCCCTCCAGATGTGTTGTTTCTATCCGTTGGGCTTCCTGCCCAATCTACATCTGTGAAGCCATGCAGCTTCAACTCATTCGACTGTCTGTACCACAATCCATACCCAGATGTGCCCCTGAGATACATCAGGACATGCTTTCCTACCTTCCAAAAGAGCTTGGTAGGCTTAACCATCGCTTGTGAAAGCTGGTTCACAGCATAGCATATGTCCGGTCATGTATTGACTAAAGACATGAGTGAACCAACCAACTGCCTATAAACAGTGGCATCCACTACCTCTGTCGATGTAGCATCCTCTTTCCTCCAACCACCAGGAATAGGAGTGTCGATAGGCTTGTAGCCTTGCATGTGAAACTTCTCCAGTATCTTTCGAGCATACTTGCCTTGAGACACAAACAGTTCACCTTTCTGCTACCAAATTTCCAATCCCAGGAAATAATGAAGGAGGTCCAAGTCCTTCATCTTGAACTCCTTTGCAAGATCTGCCTTGCATGAGTGTATCAACAGTTCATCACCTGTAGTATTAAATCATCTACATAAAGCACAATGATCAAACTATTACCCTCCACCACAATCTGGTATAGGTTAGGATCCGCCTCACTCTTGGCGAAACCAAGTTCGGTGAAATAAATGTCTATCCTTGTGTACCAAGCACGAGGTGCTTGTTTCAGCCCATACAGTGCTCTTTTGAGCCTGCACACATGCAACTTGCTGCTAAATATTTCGAATCCTTCAGGTTGTTCAATGTACACCTCCTCCTCAATGATTCCATTAAGGAACACAGTCTTCACATCCATCTGATGAATGTGCCAACCCATCTGCGCTGAGAGAGAAAGGATGGTCCGTATGGAAGAATACCTTGCGAGAGGTGCAAAGGTTTCTTCATAGTTGATCCCCTCGATCTGTGAGAAGCCCCGGGTAACAAATCTTGCCTTATACTTCTCGATGCTCCCGTCAGCAGCTTGCTTCACTTTGTAGATCCATCTCGAACCTACCACTAATTTCCCTTCCGGCCTTGGGACAATATCCCATGCACTATTTCTGACAATCGAATCATACTCTTCCACCATGGCATCTACCCATGCGGGATCCTCCACAGCTTCCTCGAAAGAGGATTGCTTTGTCACGATACACTTGCTCATCAAGGCCATGTATCTAGTAAATCGGTCAGGTGATTGTCTCTGTCTGCGCTGTGATGTAGGAGCTCCTACATTTTATGCTGCATCAAGATTCAGTTGCTCATCTTTTGTAGTGCGCTTCCGCCCTCTGATGTTTGGCATTTCATGAGTGGTTTCTTCCACTCCATGAACCTTCTCTTGTGGCTGATCCACATCTTGAGGCTCATCTTTAGGAACAAGTAGCTCCTCCTCTGCATGCAAGTGTAGCTCCCTCTCAAGCGACAAATTCATGGCTTTCTCCTCATGAAATTTGATATCCCGTCACACGACAGTCATCCGACTATCTGGAAAATACACATGATAATTGTGGGGTGTTTCTGTGTACCCCACAAATATCCCAACCTCTGCAGTCAGCTCTAGCTTCTTCCTGGCATCCTTCGTCACATGAATGTAAACAGGTGAGCCAAAAATCTTCAAATGAGAAATATCAGGCTTCTTACCAGAAAATGCCTCTTCGGGTGTACTCATGCCAAGTACTCTATGAGGACAACATTTTTTCACATAAACAGCAGTGTTGCATGCCTCAACCCACAAGTGTATGGGAAGGCCCTGATCATGCAACATCGCCCGTGTAACACCCATGATCATTCTATTCTTTCTCTCTGTGACCCCATTTTGCTGTGGGTTATGAGGTGCTATGAGTTCTCTTCGAATTCCTTCTTTGCTACAGAAGTCTTTGAATTCACCAGAGATGTATTCATCACCATTATCGCTCCTTAGAGCTTTCACCTGCTTCCCCGAATCTTTCTCAACTAGCACCTTGAACTCACAGAACTTTGAGTATTTCTTGCTCTTCTTTTGCATGAAGAAGATCCAGCACTTACGAGAAAAGTCATCAAAAAATATCACATAATACCTGTGCTTTACTGTTGAAGCAATCGAGAAAGGTCCACACACGTTTGTGTGAATTCTCTCAAGGATCGTCGAGGCACGATTATCCTTCTCATGAAAAGTGGTCTTCACAAATTTCCCCAAAGTACATCCCTTGCACTGATCTTACTACGCAAGTGTACCCTTGGGAAGCCCGGTAGAAATCTGTTGCAAAATTTTCAAAGCGCCATGGTGAAGATGGCCCAATCTCCTGTGCCAAAATTCACCCTCATCCCGACTCACCACTCCTTATGCTTTGCCTGCCATTACTGCGCAACCATCTACCTGTAATTGATAAAGATTCTTAACTCGAATCCCTATCCTCCTGGTTTGACCAGTTGTTTTATGGCGCAGGAAGGCTTTTCCCTTGCTAAAAACAACATCATAACCCTTGTCTTCCAGCATCGCCACAGAGATCGGATTCTTCTTCAATCCTAGAACATGCATGACATCCTTCAAGATGAAAGGTTTACCAGACTCCCTCTCAAAGGAAATGGTCCTGATACTAGTCGCACTGTATCTACGCACATCGCCCATCTCGATGTGCACTCCAAGATCCTTTTCATCCAGATCACTAAACAAATCTTTGTCTCCGATCATATGAAAAGACGCACCACTGTCAAGAAACCACACCGATCCCATCACACTTGAAAACAAGCATGCGATCAAAGAAAAATCCAGCTCAAACTGCGAGGCTAAGGCCTCTCCAGCTGCAGATCTAGCAGCCTGCTTATTCTTCTTCTTCTGTGGGAAATTAGTGGCGAAATGCCCGTGCTGGTGACAGTGAAAACACTTCACCTTGGACAAATCCTGCTTCTTGCCTTTAGCTTTGGATTTGGAAGATTTATTCCCTTTTCCTTTCTGAGATTTGGAAGCCAAAGAACAATTTTCTTCATCTTCATTCTTCGATGAAGATCCATCCCTAGTACCCCGTCTTATCTCCTCCCGCACAAGATCTGACCAAAGTCGCTCCCATCCTGGCAGTTTCTCCCGTCCATTGACAAAGTCTTCGTAGCTATGCCAACTCTTCGGAAGCCCAAGGAGAGCCAAGCTCACCAAGTCTTCTTCATCAATAGTAACCCCCACACTTCCCAGCTCATCCTTGTAGTGGAAAAACTTTGTGAGGTATTTTGGTATACTGTCGCCTTTCTCCATTTTTATTTTTCTGAGCTTGTCTTTAAGCGCCAACTTCCTCTGGTCGCTTTTGCTTTGGAACAAGGCTGTCAAATCCTTCCACATTAAGAATGGAGTGGATTTACCGTGAAGGTTGGACACAATGTGGTCCTTCACACCTTCCAACAGAATTCTTCAACACTTTGCTACCTTCTTTTTCCATGCGTCAAGTGCGGCTGCATCGCTAGAAGTAGGCTTCAGAATATCAGCATCTATGAATTCCTTCAACCCATTATCATCCAACACCACCTCCATCCTTTCCTTCCATGCTATGTAATTCAAGCTCCCATCAAGGGCATACTCCAATCGCAATCCGTTGAAAGACATTTCAATGAATTCTCAACTTCGACACCAAGAAAACACTGCAACAAATTTGAATTCCACCAGTACAAAACTCAACCGCTTCAATAATTGCAATCTGCTCCAATGATAAACTGCTCTGATACCATGTAGAAATTATATAACTTATGTGTTATATGTCCAAGATTCTCCTGATCTCACACTATTTTAACTTCATGAAAAATACAGAATCTATTCCACCATTGATCATTTGCGGAAATTAAAACAAGATTGCAATGCACACATGAAACAATAAACATTCACACACATTAACACAGTTGTTTAACGGGAAATCCTGAAGCTGAAAACCCCAAATATCTGTATACAATATATTTCATAGAGATCATGTAACAATCCTCATACAAAGCTGATCATATCAAGCTATCAGTACAGTACAATCGCTACACACTAATCAAGCCCGATCTTGCAAATCCATGCACCGATCTTTGCCACCTGCTAGCCTGCCTCTACTACGCAATCCCTGCTGAAGAATGTCTCTGAATGAGTTCAAATTACTCCAGCCTTTCTCACACAATCCTCATTGGCATTTCCACTGAGTGTTGGATGCAATAAATGCATCACTATAGTCACAACTGATAGTCTATCTTTCCCTTTCACCTATCTCTCCACTGGTCTCCACTGAAACTGCCATGCACTGTAGTTAACTGATGTATTCTTCAGTTGATTAATGAGTTATTATTTAGTGAATTAATTAACTAATTAATTCACACCACTCTCACTAGTGTATCAATCAGTTAGACTAGATACAACTAGCTCAACTGAGTCTAACTTAACACAACTCCACCAACTACTTCTACAACTCCACCAAACTCTGTCAAATGAGTTCTAACTGAAGTCCTCCATGCAATAGCTCCAGTAAACCCTCAGGAATAGCGTAATTCCTTCTGTCAGCTGCTGTACCACATCTGTGCACTTAACTGAAGTGCTCCAAGAGAATAAGATAATGTTTAGAGTCCAAATATTATTAAGAGCTAATAATATTCGACATATCTAATTTTAGACTAGCGATCTAAAAATAGACTCCACCCAATATGTCTAAAAATAGAAGTCCATCTATTTTTCCAACTTGACCAACCATCCACAAATAGCATCCTGCAACTCATAGAATATGATCGACATGTCTAAAAATAGACATAGTCTAAAAATAGACTTTGCGCCAAAAATAGCCTACGGGCCCACTTAGTGAAGGCGATTCTTTTGACTAAGCTCATCATCTTGTTGAATCTCAAAATCTAAGATCATAATAAAATAATGATAATTCTAAAGTACATGAATTTATTTGCATTATTTTCTAAACTTTATTATGTTACAATAAATCATATTATTCTAGATTTATTATTTTACAACTATTTAAAATTTACAAATTTAAAATTTTTAATTAATTCATTTCACATTAATATAAATAAAATTTTACAAATAATTTACATACAATTACAATTTTACAATTTTACATACAATTACAATTTTACAATTACAATCAATTCACAATAATACAATTAAATTTTTACAAATATTTTACATACAATTAGAATTAGAATTACAATTACAATTACAATTTTACAAATTTACATATTTACCATTACAATTACAATTTTAGAATTTTACATACAATTAGAATTACAAATATTACAATTTTACAATATCATGATCATTTAGTATTAAATTAATTAATAAACATCACGTTCATGATAACCATCGTACAAAAATCATATTTGACTAAAAAACACATTCAAAATTGCTAACATCATCGTGATCATGACCATCTAACAAAAAAAAATTTACATTATATATTAACATCATCACAACACAAACATCAAATATACATCTCATGTCAAATAACTCATGCTATCACATACACATCTATCTGCAAGATTCACTTTAAATGAACATATCTAACATGACTTAACAATATACACATCATGATGATCACCAACATGTAAATTAAGTACAACTGCAACATGAACATAAAATACATGGACATATATATATATATATATATATATATATATATATATATATATATATATATATATATATATATATAGATATATATATAACTTAATAATGCTAAAAATATACAACTGTAATATAAATGTCATGGATCGGCTGGTGGTAGTACAACATCAATATCAGTACTAGTGGAGGCTTGCTCAGTCAATGGTGTAGCCTCGACGGTCGATGGTCTAACCTGTTCATGATCATGAGTACTGATGGATGCTGCAGGCTGGTGACTGGACGTGGCTGATGGTCCAACCTCATCTCCATGATGACTACTGCTAGATGCTAGTGGAGGCTCATCCTCATCTGGCGCAACATGAGGTGAACGATCATGAGATGATGAGTTGCTGCTCGTGGACTGTCCATCACGTGTTGCAGCTTGACCACGCCTATAACGTTAAACAGTCCTCATCAGGTGCGTAACAACTGTCGTAACTCCTACAACATGCCGCATCAGGCTGTACATGTCACTCGACATACCTCTCCACATCTGTAATAGCCTATCATCGGCCTCTATGTCTCTGTAATGAGTGGGCCTAATGCCCGCCTCAACAATAAATGCACTGATTTGGTCGCCCAACTCCATCCAGTATCTAGCATCAAGTCAAACGCACCTAGCACCTGCCTCCTGACGAGCCTCGGCATCTGGCATGCCTTGATTGTCATCAGGATCCACACCTGGATCATGTGGTGGTGCCAGCATCTCCTCGCCATCAAAAGAGCCAATGTCTACAAAATATATACAAGTACACAACAATAATTAGACAATTTCATTACATAATTTAATAAAAACAAATTAAAGAACATGCTAGAATAAATTTAAATATATAAAATAGTAATATTACCTCTATCATTTGGCAGCTCATCAATTGTGAAGAGGATGTTGGCACACCCTCGCCAATCCAAACCCGTGTAAGGACAGGGGACCATAACGAAGGGTTCTCATCAACACTGGCTAGCAACTCCAATGCATCCTATGATATCCTCACTGGAAATAGAGTCGCGTCCCTCTTAGGCATCATCTGCCCCCACATTTGCGTACGTGCCTCAAACGTCATCCTACGAGGCTGCCGAAGAAAAGTAGGCCTCGTCTTTGGAAACCTCTCAAAAAATAAACAAAAAAGCTATGAAGAAAAAGGGAAGTTCACCCTCCGTTGTGCATGAGCATGACATCTATCTAAGGTTGTACAAAATTGCAACAAAAAAATGGCAAACCACCTGACAAGTCGTGGCTCCTGTATTAAATAATCAACATAATATAGAAGCGAGCAACTAATGCGTTGCTTGTCACTGGTGTTGTGCGAAATGGTGGAAATGATAAGTGAGAGACACTGCACCTCCTCCCTACCAAATGCACCAATACGTAACTGACCTCTAGCGACCCGAAACTATGGAGGAGATAGTACATTTTCTCCAATGTATCTCGGGGAGTAAACTAACTGACTCCCTGCTAGCAAGCCGAAACCTCTGGGAACGAGGGAAAATACACCCCTCTCCTCAATAGCCCTGTAATGAAATACATATCCTCCTCAGTGGGCATGTACCACTGGTTGTTACCAACCTGGAAAGCCTGTTGCTGGGCATTCCACCTTCGGATAAGATATCTCAAAAACAAACTATGCCCCTTTAGGGAAGTAGCCTCCTCATAGAACTTGAGGAGGCCTACCTGCCTTAGGAGCCCCTGCATAGCTGCTATAATAGGGCGAGGGTACACAACTCTCTCCCTCTCTCGTGCCTCCCACAGGTGAACCATGTTATACTGCTCCTCCTGTTGTTGTCGTTGTTCTCCGTCTTCTCTCCTTTCATGTCTCTGAATGATTGACATTTTAAACACAATTTTTTTATTAAATGAGACATGTATTTAGAAACATACATATATAATTTTTTTTTTGAAAATAAAAATAAAAAAACAGTCAGTGCGCCAAAATCACAGTCACGCACAAGTCCCGATGCCTCTTCTTCAGTGCACCTAATAATATTCAGCGCACCAGCATCAGTGCACCTAATAATATTCAGCGCACCGAGGGTGGAGCACTAGAAATATTTTTAACGCACTGTTGACTATGTATGGTGTCAGGAGGGCAGTGCGCTAATGAAACTCTGCGCCTCGGGGCGTATAGTTAAGTCAGCAGACCGACCTCCTGCCATCGTGACATAGTGAATGGTGCGGCCTTTTACAAGGCCGCACCGTTGACGCAAGAAAAATATGGAAAGCCGTGCACTAAAAAAAATAGCCATCCTGGGGCTGCTATTTTCATCAACACACCGCGTCGCAACTATTCCACTAGGTCAATGGTGCGGTCGAATAATCGACCGCACCACACTCTTAAAAAAAAATTAAAATAACACGGTACGCCTTTGGTACCGCCCCAGAACCGGTGCGGATATCGTTAGCACCAGTTTACCAGGCCGAACCGTTGACCATGTCGAAATGTGGTATGTGGTGCACTGACAAAATTACATGCCCCGGGGTGGATAATTCAGTCAACGCACCGTGTTGCCGCTATTCCACATTGTCAACAGTGCGGCTTGGTAAACAACTGCACCGCACTTTTTAAAAAAATTTAAAATAACACGGTGCGCCTATCGGTACCTCCCTGGAATGGGTGCGAATACCATTAGCACTAGCTGCGGTGCAGCCTGAAAATTTACAGGTAGCACCGCAAACCAGTGCGAGCCGAACGGCTCGAGCGCACCGCGCGACAAAATTTTTTTTTCCTTTTTAAATGGTTAATTTTAAGGTTATTTGAAATTCTAATCCGCTAAAAGGCTTAATTATGGAAAAACAAGAAAAATACCTATACATTTTCTCATCGAGGAGGCATATTGACTGTAGAATATTCAAAATAAAATTTGTCCACCGTTTTGCAAAATTCAAGATGAAGATTGGTGGGCAATGCATAGTAGCAATGTGTGCAATGAGTGCAATGGGAGCACCGATGTCAAGGCGGCTCAGACAAGGATAAATTGCACCGGTGCTTGAGAGCTCTATAGCACTTAAAAAAGTGAAAAATGCGGTTTTTTGGCCGTAATATTTTTTTTTATTTAACCCTGCTCCGGTGCGCGGGGTTTTATAGGCACACCAGTGCATTTGCTTCATTTCGCATCGGGCGGTTTCTATTTTTGCGCGCTTTTTATGAGGCACCGGTGCAGACGGTTTGTAAAGCACTGGTGCGCTATAGTAATATAACGCACTGGGAGGGTGTGTACAGAGCGCACGGTGTCTAGTGTGCAATTTTTTTGTGTGGTTTTTTAGCCGTAATTTTTTTTATTTAACCTCGTTCCAGTGTGTGGGGTTTTATGGGCACACTGGTGCATTTTCGTCATTCCGCGCCAAGCAATTTCTGCTTTCACGCGCTTTTTATGAGGCACCAGTGCAGACGTTCTGTAAAGCACCGGTGTGCTACAGTAATAAAACACACCAGGCGGGTGTGTATGGAGCGCACGCTATCTGGTGTGCCAATGTTTTTTGCGGTTTTTTGGCCGTAATTTTTTTTTTTATTTAACCTCGTTCCGATGCACGGGGTTTATATGCGCACCAGTGCGTTTTCTTCATTCTGCACTGCGCGGTTTCTATTTTCGCGGGCTTTTTATGAGGCACCAGTGCAGAGGTGTTGTAACGAATCGGTGCGCTAGAGAAATACAATGCACCGGGCAGGTGTGTACGGAGCACCAGTGTCAGGTGTGCCAATGTTTTGTGTGGTTTTTTGGCCGTAATTTTTTTTTATTTAACCCTGTTCCGGTGCATGAGATTTTAAGGGAGCACCGGTGCGTTTTTGTCATTCTGCACCAGGTAGTTTCCGTTTTCGCGCGCTTTTTATGAGGCACCGGTCCGAAAGTGTTGTAAAGGACCGGTGCGCTACAGAAATGAAACGCACCAGGCGGATGTGTACGGAGCGTACAATGTCCGGTGTGCCAATGTTTTGTGTGCATCGTGCTTTCGCGTGTTGAACGCACCAGTGCGTTTTACGGTGATAAGTGCACCGAACGAAATACACCTACAAAACCTTCGACTGCCAACCTCCTCTAGTAACCTCCGCTAGAAACGGATGTCTGGGGTTTTTTTATAAGGAGTTCCTCAAAAACATCCGCTAGAGGGTCTTTTCCTTGTAGTGAGTGGTAATACCTGCCAATGCATTACACGATATGGTCAGACTCATTGCTTCTTCTTCTAGGGTTGGTTCCTGGTATATATCCTCTTCTTTTGAAGTTTCTTGTTCATTTTCTTCCTCCTCTTCACAATCTATGTAAAATAATTTCTTCTCAACACAATTATGACCTTTAGTATATTTTCTATCACAACTGTATCAAAGCCCTTTTGCTCTTTTTTCTTCGAATTGTTGTGGTGTCAACCTTGTAGGTTGTGGAAGTCTACGAGTAGCAACACTTCCATCTTTATAGATGTGAGTGGTAGGCTTCCTTGTCGCCATAATTTTACATTCAAATTTTCTTGCCAATCTGAATGCCTTCTCCAATGAATCAAGTTCCCAAACGCGAACTTCATGTTGGATGCTATCCTCTAAAGTCCCTATGAAGGCATCAATCCTATGTTCCTCTGGAATATCAGTTACCCTTATATTCAATTTTTGGAAGTCCTCAATGTGCTCCACCACTGAACCCTTTTGTTTGAGATTTATCAATTGGCTAAAGAAGGTGTTGCTCTTTGTATCCTCATAATGTGCTATCATTTCCTCTGTAAAAATTGACCAATGAAAATTTTTTTATGGGAGAAAAGCCATCAATACCATACAAATTTATTTTTTTCTAAATGTAAAGTTGCAATGCATACCTTTTGTGTGTTTTGCACATTATTGAGATCAAAATATTGCTCCATCTGTAGTATCCATGTTACAGGATCCTTGCCATCAAAATTTCTCATATCCATCTTTGGAATATGGTGGTTCTTCCATCCAGCATTAGAGTTTATAAAATCATGATTAAAATTTATTTTTTTCTCATCATTAGTTTCCTCTACTATATTTTCGCCATTAGGAAACATATCTTGTATCAACTTTGTCAAACCTTCCATGTTTGCTTTTAGATCATTCTTCATGTTTTCAATGTTGTCTTTCATTTTTTCTTCCATGTAATCCATCTTAGCTTCCATGCCATCCATATTAGCTTCTACTCCTTTATTCAAAACTTCCATTTCATTTTTTGTTGCTCTTTGCGAGAGCGAAATTTGGTGCACTTGCTCTTATAATTTTGACATGTCATGTTGCAGTTCTTCATCTTCATGAGTCATAGTAGAGCCTTCTAAAGGATTAATGGGTTTTGAATTATTTTTAAGAGGAATTTTAGAACCCAATACTGATATCTGTTCTACAATATTCCCTTGGAATCAATTCAAACTGATTTTTCACGCAAGACTTATGCAATTCGAAATAAAAAATACACACATTTTTCTTGCTTTTAAGGAGCTCGATAATGAAATTGAATTATATCTATAATTGCAGATCTTAAATGTCTAAAATTTGGCCCTATAGTATCCCTATGAAGCTTATTTCAAATGCCATAGGTCTGACCTGATTTGGATTCTTCAAGTCAAAGTTATTCCCAATCTCCCACAATGACCTAATTATGGACTAGTTCAATAGAGCGAATTTGTGCGATGTGTCACGTGTCACTGTTTCCTCCTTTGGCTCTAAAATTGATATACAAGAAACTACAATCTATGTAATTGCAGTCACGTTTTACAAAATTCCAATCCGATGCTCAGAGAGAGAGTTATGACGATTTTCCCACAGTCACCTATTTGAGATGAAATTTGGGAGCCTGACAAAACCCTAACTTCCATAGATCCTATCTTCGAAAGTATTGTGAACCAAGATCTAAGATTTTTACATGACATTCCTAATAATTTTAGATTCGTTCTGTAAAAATTCAAGCTTCTTAAGCTTAGTAGAAAAAACGTTATAGTGAAACTTCCACGATGACCTATTTTAGGTGAAATTCGGGAGCCTGAAAAAACCCTAACTTGCACAGATCATATCTCCTAAAATGTTGTGAACAAATATCTGAAATTTTTACATGACGTGCCTTCGGATTTCAAATTCACTCTGTAAAAATTTTAGCTTCTGAAACTTTGTAGAAAAACAGTTATAGCGAAAATTCCATGATGACCTGTTTGGAGAAGAGAAACCCTAGAATCCAAAGCTCTGATACCAAATGTTATGAAACCAGCTCTAAAAATAGAAGAAAAGAGAGACCAATGCCTTAGAAATCAGCCACTTCGAGGGGGAAACCTCCAATACATTACATAAATGAACAAATATGGGATGATACAAATGAAAAAACCTCCTTCTATATATAGGAGTCCATGGGATCACAATATAATCCTATTCGACCTAAAAATAATAATGTAAGGGCACAATAATAACAATATTTGGGTTACAGGGGTACTAACAATAATGGGGTTACACTAACAAAAATAAGGGACTATACTAGTAATATAGGGACCTAAAAACATGATTGACTCATGGATAAAAGTGATGAATGGTCTATGCCCTATGAAGAAGTCCCAAACATGAAGGCTCCTGAATAACGAAAATAAGTTCCTGACATCGTGTGGAGGATTTCTTCAAGTAGTTGGTTGTCCCATCATATCCAATTGAGGAGTTAGAAGTTGGTTGTCGCATCATCTCTACTTGAAGATTTAGCAGTTGGTCATCCCATCATCTCCACTTGAGAAATTTTTTTAGGTACCTAATTAAGAGGGAGTCCTAGAAACAAGTTTCTTACTTGGAAGAAACTTGGAAACAAAATTCCTAAACCAAGAGGGAGCTTGAGTAGATTCCTTCCGTAGGGATGATTAAATTCCTTGATTGGAATAGATATGTCCTCCATAATTAAGAGGGAGAGATAGACACATCATTCTTGTCTTCACTTTGAAATACATAATGGAGGATTGGGTAAAAATCTGGCATTTGATACTCTTTGAGGATGAGTTAGGGCATCCAAGACAAGTGTAGTCGCAGAGGACCGATATTCTTTGAGGAATGGGAATCCAAGATAGTAATAGTCCTGGTGGAACACACCCTGAGAACTCGGGTGGGGTATGTTTTGAGAGAGACAATGATGAGGGTGTTTATACATCATTGGTCTCCCCAACATTGTGCTCATATCTCGTGGAGAGATAGATATGTTAGTGAAGGCATTTCTATGTGATAATTTTGATTGATATGATGCTAAACAGATGGGTTACCAATCTGACACTTGTTATGAGAATTTTTCATACTGAGAATGACCAAGTGCTATTATGAATACCTCCCTAGTTAAGAGGGATTATTGAAAAGTGTAACTAGGTCTAGTCTTCATAATGACATGTGTAATTATGATTTTATGTAAATTATGTAAAGAAGAAAAAAAAAATTTATTATTGTAATGCTTGTATCATGGGTTTCATGAGAAAGGAAAAATATTTTTGAGTAATGGCTCTCATTGTGAGCCCTTAGGATTGGTCATAAAGTCAAATTGTGTCAATGTCATGTATGAAGGACCCTTCATGGGCATGTTACATATTTGTATGAGTCATCAAAAGAGTCAAAAGACCCTCCAATATAGGCACAAGAATATCCTAACAAGTCTACCTTAATTAAGTGATGAAACCTTTCTAAAATACACGTCGTCCTAGTTCATTGTCAATTTAGCCTATTATCATGGGAAAAAACTATAAAAGGTGGCTCGACCTCATTTTAGAAGGCAATTTTTTGGTCAAGGAGAATTCTGCAATAGGAAGTGCGAGGAAGGAGTCTCATGACCAATGAGGAGGAAAGAAAAGGAGAAGTCTGTGGTGTTATTTTTGGGTCTGTTTTGGGATAATCCATTTCACACGTGAGAAAAGGATGTTGTTTATTATAGAAGAAGATGAGGTTCTACTTTGATACTTGAAGGTTGGATAAAGGAGAAAATTCAGCTACAAAAAAATCTGATTTTCCAAAGAAGAATCCTCCATCTCAAGCAAAGGAAATCAAGGTAGAAAAGAAGGTAATCTACACATGCTAGGGTTTCTGATTTAGGGCCAAGAAGTTGCAGGCTTGAAGCAAGATGAGATCTAAAAGGAAGTCAAAGTAGAATGAAGGAGCAGGAAATTGAATATCGTTGACTCTATTACTAAATAGAGGGAAAGATAAGAATATTGGTGTCTTGGTATTAGAGGAGTCACATAGGTCAAGGATCTTGGTCTTGGTATTTGTCAATTGAAGTTTCTATAAGAAGAAGAATTTTTTTGGGTTTTCCTCTCAAGTGGGAGAGTTTTTGGCACTAGTTAATTGCCTATATTCGGTGTCTCTTATATCATTATTGTTTATGCTTTGGTATATTTTTGATGAAGAATAACACTATAATAATATAACCAAGAGAAGATCATAGTTGTTGAAATAAAAAGAATTCAAAAGAAGTTATCAATAATAGAGAAATCGCCTAATATTAATGCCCTAAATTTCTCAACAGATACAATGTTATGGATGCAATGCATATGGAAATTTTAAGAGGTATTTTCCAAACAATCCTCAAAACAAGAGAAAAAACAAAAGGAAGGAAATGATTGTGTTATGCAACTAGCTAACAAAATAGAATAAAATATAGATCAATGACTTAAAAATTATCTACTTCGAGGGGGAAACCCCCTTTACATTACATAAATGAACAATTCTTGGATGATTCAAATGAAAAACCTACTTTCTATATATATGAGTCTAAGGGGTCATAATATAATCAGAGCTGATATAACAATAATAATGTAAGGGCACAAAAATAAAAATGGTGGGCTTCTATGGGGCACAATAATAAAAATGTGAGGACTACATGGGCACAAAAATAACAATAAGAAATAAGGGGATACACTAGTATTATAGGGACCTAACATGCCCATCTCCTTCAAAAAAGTGTTGTCCTCAATGCTTGAGTAGTTCTTAATGCTTCTGTATAAAATCATCATCCTCTCATGTGGAATATTTAGCGGGTAATTTTTTCCACTTGATGAGATACTCTGAAATTAATTGACTTCTTAGCTTTCGAGTTATTGTTTCCATGACTGCTTCAGGTTCCAATATGATTTTTCCTTCCTCGTCAAGTTCTAAAAATATTGTTTGAACTCAGAGCTTCTCACCTATAACCTTCTTTAAGCATGAAACATGGAAAAATGGGTGCACTTAAGAAGATGCAGGAAGCTCCAATTTGTATAACATAGTATCAATCTTTTGCAACACCTTTTAAGGACCATAATACTTTGGTGATAATGTATGATCCTTCTTAGCTTTCTTGAGGTAAATTTGTTTGTATGGTTGTAGCCATAAAAATACCCCATCGCCTACATCAAAAATTATTTCGCTACGATGTTGATATGCCTGTTTCTTCATTCAATTTTGTGCCAAAGTGAGGTTATCCTTTAAGATTTTGAGAACTTGTTGTTGATGCTCGATGTGATCTTCCACTTCTTGAACATTATAATTTTCTCTTAAATATGATGTGATGGACAGTGGATGATATCCATAAAGTGCCATAAATGGGGTAATATTTGCTGCAATATGGAAGGGAGTGTTATACCACCATTCAGATAGAGGTAACCACTTGACCCATTGTGTTTTTTCACCAAATATAAAGAAACAAAATAATCCTTCTAAACATTTGCTCACTATCTCAGTTTTCCCATTAGATTGAGGATAAGGCCTCTCAGCCCTCTTTCATGCTTGTGACCTAGTTTCAAACAATTGTGATCCTTCTCTGTCTTTTCATTTGAGGCATTTCGACCTACTTCCATATAGGTCTAGTCCTTATGCCCCCACATGAGACATAGATCTAAACCAATATCATTGTTTCTCCTTGTACAAGACCTCATAAAGAACTCGACGACCTCAATAACCCTTAATTTAGAAATTTTTACACCTTACAGTAGATCATACTTTGGAGAAATAATTTTGGCCTCCCTCTCTAGGGTTGTTATGGTTCCAATTTAGATCTGCGAATTCCCTCTTGGCTTATGCTCTCACAAGATGAGTTGTTATAATTTATAATTGTTCATAATTAAGGACACCCTATATTTTTTTCTCAATCCTTCCTCAACATTTTTGTTCACACTTTCTCAGGAAATTTCCCTCCTTCAAATGCTATAAAAACATGGAAACATCTTCTTCGTTGTCCTTTATCAAGCCCTAAACAAAAATTGGCCTAATCTCTAGCCCTCTAGAATCTTTGCTACCTTGCTACTCCTCCAACCATTGACTTGGCCTCATAGAACATATGCTAACATTGTTTCGATCTTCTTCCAAGAGTATATCTTGGCTTATGTGAGTAGAAAATGAACCTCCTATTGCACTCATAGCACAAGAGATGTCACATCTATTGGCCCCCAGATATGTTATTGTACTGGCTATCCAAACCTTTCATTTACAAACTATATTCATACCTTTACATCATAGTCTGTAACTATTATATCACCAATTTTTACTAAATGCATTCATTTTACCTTGTGGTTAATTATAAATGATTTCTTTTATTTTTAATGACTAAATGAGTTTTTAATGCGGTTTTCCAATGATGGTTTACCAATATATTTATGTGCCCAAACTACAAGTTCTATTACTGGAATTTGAAAATTCGATACCTTATATAAGTTTATGTACTAAGTTAATTTTAACACAATATTTCCACTTCTCGAGATGACATGGGTTGAAAATTCATGTTTATGGATGGATTTATATTCATTGGATCACACATAGCTCACACGTGAAGCTCAAGAAGTTATTCAAAGTTACAGTCAAACCTAAATTACACCTACAACAATTCAGTACCAGTTTGGCATTTTCCATAAATTCGGTACCAATTCAACAGTTCAACAACAACTATGGGAAGCTACATCTAGATTTGGAGGAAAGTCAAACTGATGCCAAGTTACATCGCTTCTATCTCCAACAATAATCTAATACATTCCCAAATTATAACAAGACCATTTTTTTAATATTATTTGTTATTTTAATTATAATATGAGAGTGATATTTCCATGGAAGTTGATGTGATCTCTTTGACCATCACTTCCTTTACACTATATTATAAACAAATATGTGTAGCAGATGTAGGAAGAAGAGGACGTAGAGAGGAATTCTAGGATCATTTTTTTCTGAGTTGGTTTTGTAATCAATTTGAACTTTCATCTATAAATAGAAGCTGAAGTTTTTTTTGTAATGAATATTCAACTGTTGAGATTCTGAGCATATTTATGATTTGAATTAATATTTCCAGGTGCGTTGTCTAGGTTGGGAGGGACCCCTCGATCTGGGTAGCATCCTAGCATTGCACTCTTAACATATATTTGTTGTTCATTTTCTGAATGGTGTGCTATTTAATTCTTCAGTTTGATAGTTTCATTTTAGGAGACTGTTATTCAGATCTGAACACTTGTACTTTCATGCATCTATTCACTACTCTGCTATATTTTTCTGACTTTTCCAACACTTCCATTGACGCCCACATTCCATTCAATTTGCTCCCTTCATGGTGACATTTCCTTAATATAAAGCTTCATATTACATATACCCACGATGTGCTCCACTCAAGTTTTATTATCATGATTGTTTGTTTTGGATTTATGTGTTTCCATTTATATATATATATATTAAGAATGCTTACCATTAACATGCCTCCTATTCATTCGAAATGGAATTTTTTTTATTGAGTGTGTCATGTTATAATTTTAAAGTTATTACATTGTTATATGTAAGTGTCATATTCTCACATTATATATGGTTACATTGAAGTATATATATGTATTGAGATTTTTTATTTTGTTATTTGATATATTAATTGATTATATTATTATATGTTTTGTTTCATGGTTGATATTATATTATTATAAATGTAATTTTTGTTGCATCGTTTTCATGTATTAGAATGCAGCATTAAGAGGAGTACATTTGTAAAACGATTTCATGGCATAGGGAAAAAACTAATCTCACTCCAATATCGATTTTATTTTTAGGTGTAACTTTTTTGGAGGGAAAATATTTCAAGTGTGTTTTCTTTGCAACATTTACATCGCATTACTTTAATTTGTTTTCTTGAAGCGTATGTGTGGATCCACTATAGGGAAGAATCCTTGAAGGTTAAAGACGCTAATAAGATACTTTCACAAAGTTGCATGAAAACGTTTATGTGTGAAAGATTGCAACTTAGAGACTTTATAGCATTAGTTGTTCCACAACCCAATGTTGATTCCCTTAGTGTTAATTTTTTTTATATTATCACTATAAGAATTTGTTTTATCTCCCAGTGATAGGCCTTGTGGTGATTTTTCATTTGATTTTATTTATTCCAAAGTGTGCTTTACTGAAACTAGTTGTTAGCATAAACTAGAATAGGCTCTAATCCTGCATTTCATGTGCTTTCATCTATAAGTGTTATGACCCCGAATTGATAATTAAATGTTGGAATTAGAATACACATAATTACACCAACAAAATCTCTCTTAAACACCGTGTGAGACCTCACCTTAGGCCTCCTCAACCAATCCTTTTTTTTTGGGTCACTTAGCAAACCTTCTAGATCTATGGTTTAAGCCTCTTGACTGTTAAGAATAAATAGTTAGTTTTCTTTTGGTCCTAAACCCACACCTTGGGTCCAAAACCCTTGTTTTGAGTAAATTTCCCAACCAACAATTTTTGGTGGGTATCCTTCTTGAAACTTTATTCCAAGCTACCCAAAATTCCAACACTCCCTCTTAGTGAGGAAGGTATTTCCTCCACACTTACAATTCCATGAATTTCCCTGCTTTCCCATGACTGTTCTTACATGAGTAATTACTTTCCTTGTGTATCCATATTCATCCTCTTATGTGCTATGAATTATTTGTAGTAGGCATATCTTTACCTTGCATGGTGCATGAATATACTCGCATGTAGCATGACTTTCCCAGCGTGATCCATGCATGTCCTCATAGGATCCACGAATTTCCTTGCACCACCATGAATATTCTCCCATGGTCCATGAATTCCCTTGCATGGGCTGAAAAATTCTTAATCTCGTTAGAATCTGAAGATTCAGAATTCCATAAGGAAGCCGACAATCCTTCGCAGTTTCCCTCTTAAGCTAGACTCCCTTTGAGCCTACACAACCTCCACTAGCTCACTCTACTTCCTGCGCACATTCTGATCCACTTTCAATCAAATTATATATGATCCCATAAGCTCTAATACCATGTTGAATTTTTCCTTAGGACCTAGATCTATTCTATGGCTAACGAGGAGCATAGACACACTAGAAACCTTGAATTTACTAGCACTTTACACAACAAAAATCTTTAGAAATTAAATCAATTAAGTACACATATATTTGAGTCCAAACCTCAATTATTTTAATAAGTCGTCAATAAAATAATTATGGGGATCCCATTCCAGGGATCATGGCCCTCGATCACTAGTACAACTATTATACATGGTATGCAAAAATAGGGCTTGTGATATGCTTATTTATATCTACAATCTTCCCAAAGAGAAGATAAGAACAAATGCACAACTTATTGGAGAAGCCCTTCTTGTTTAGACCTTTCATTCCAAATTTTCCTTAACACCTGGTAGTTTCTTTGACTCCTTAATCACAAAAAAATACCCCTCTACCCACTAACTACTAATAAGGTAGTTGACTCATAAAATACATTGTACATCAACCTTTAATCCCTCTACTACTCATAGTTGATATTCCCTTCAAATCAATGTATATTAGCCTTCATTACACATTATTCACAACTTCATTTATGAACATACTTCTCAATAAATGCCCAAGAACCCTCTACACATCAGATAAAATCTCTGTATAGCCTTTGATGGCCTTTACCTACACCTATGGAACTTCGGCCCTGTGCCTTTAGATTTTTTATGCCTCTCAGCCCTCTTTCTTTCCTGTGGCCTAGCCTCAAACAACTATGCCCCTTCTTTGTCTTGTCATCTAAGGCCTTTCATCCTGTCTCCACATAGGTCTAGGGCTTCAACCCCTAGACAAGACATAGATATGAACCAATAATGTTGTTTCTCATTTTCCATGACCTCGGACAGAGCTCGACAACCTTAATAATCCTTAATGTCATCCATTTTTACACCTTCGAGAAAATCAAAATTTGGAGAAATTTTTTCGGTAGGCTTCAATGGTTGTAACAACATGGTCAAATATTTCTCATTGGCCTTGATAAGGCCCTAAATAAAAGTCGACCTGATCTCCAACCCTCTAGAATCTTGTCTACCTTGTTGCTCCTCCAACCTTTGACTTGACCTCATAGAATAGAAGATATCCTTGCTATGGTCTTCTTCCAAGAGAATATCTTGGACTCCATGAGCATAACTTCACCTTCCTATGGCACTCATAGAACATGAGAGGTCACATCTCTTGTGCACACTATGTGAGACCTCGCCTTAGGCATCCTCTATTTATCCTTTTCTTTGGGTTACTTAGGAAACCTTATATATATATGGTTTTAGCCTCTTTACCCTTATGAATAAATAATTATTTTTATTTTGGTCCTAAATCCACACCATGGGTCCAAAACCCCTCTTTTGGGTAAATCTCCCAACCAAAAACTTTTTGTGGGTATCCTTCTAAGAAATACCTTCTGAGCTACACAAAATTCAAAAACTCCCTCTTAGTGGGGAAGGTATTACCGTCATGCTTACATCTCCATGACTTTCCTTTCATGACCATGGATTTCCTCCATGAGTCATGACTTTCCTTGCACAACCATATTCATCCTTGTATGTGCTACTACTTCTTTGTACTAGGCCTGACTTTTTCTTGCATGGTGCATGAATGTCCTCACATGCAACATGACTATTCCACGTCATCTGTGCATTTCCTCGTAGGATCCATGAATTTCATTGCACCATCATGAATATTGTTGCATGGTTCTTGACTGTCCTTGCATGGGATGAAAACTTATCGATATATTTAGAACCTAAATATTTAGAATTCCATAGAGAAGTTAGCAATCCTTCATAGTCTCCCTATGAATCTAGACTCCCTCTAAGCTTACATAACCTCCACTAGCTTTCTCTACATCCTGCACACACTCTGATCCACTTTCCTTCAAAGTAACTATGATCCCATCAGCTGTTATACTAGGTTGAATTTTTCCTTAAGCTGGAGATTTGGTCTATGGATAACCAAGCACATTGACACACTAGAAACCCTCAACTTACTATCACTTTACACAACTAAATCTTTAGTATTGAAATCAATTAAGTACAAAAATAGTCTATCCCAAAGCTCGATTATTTTATTAATCCACCAATAAAAGAATCAAGTGGCTCTCATACCAGGGATCATGGGCCTTTATCACTAGTACAAATAGTATACATAGTATACAAAACTAAGGCTTGCAATGATGCAGGAGAATTAGGTTCAAAAAATTATTTGTATTCTAATAGATATAGGGGGTCTTTTATTTTCTAAGAAATTGGATTCTTATGTAACAAATTAAAATAATTTGTTTAGAGTTGAGTGATTTTAATGAGAGATATTTTAGAATAGGAATAATTAAATATTGAGAGGAGTTTTGTAAATGTTCTCAAAAGATAATATGAGAGAATTAGGAATTGTTTTCATGATTTTGTGGATAAGAGAGGATCTTTAGGGATTAGTTGACTCAAATGAGGACTTAGAGGATTCTTAGGAATTTTTTGAGCAAGTTATGGATCTAAACCAGAATTGGTTGTAGAATCCATTTTTATAAATTATAAGCCTCAAAGGCATGGAAGAGATATAGAAATTAGAAAGACAGATAGGAGTTGTTCTTGTAGGCCTATAGGTAGATTAGAGAAAAGGCCATTGATACAGAAAATCAGGCTAGAAGAATAATTTTTATGTAATTATTTTATTTTTGAGTTATGATTTATGAATAAATCAGAGATATTGCATATTGAAAGAGATGGGATAAATAGAGTATATTAAAGCATGGATATCTGAAGTGGAAAAGTTAAGTAAATAAAGTGGAATGAAAGATTTAAATTATTATGGTTAGAATTTGAATTTAAATCAAAATCATAAACATAGTGGAATTTTCGTTTAAATGGATAAAAAATTTGGTTTATATTATATGGTTGGGTAATGAAAATTCCTGGGTATAACGAGAAAGGAATTTTGTATAAAAGGTGTGGGTTTACACATCTTAGGTTGCGTCAGGTGGTATTAGAGTTGGGAAAAGCTCTTTTGAAGGTTAAAGTTTTTTTTATTAAATTAGAATTGTACAGAATGCATGTGTAATGGAGGAAGAAAGAGGAGATCAGATATTAAATCTGATAAGCAGCAGATATATAGATTTGATGTGTAACAAACATTTGCAGAAATAAATGAGAACATTCCATTCAAAGTACTAGTGAATGAGAAGAACAAGGTCATGCAAATATCTTGAAGGTGAGTTAGTGTGTTTTATTTTAATTTGGTTTGAAGATTGTGGTTGCAGAATTCTAGTTGCAGACAAGTTGAAAACAAAGAAAGATCAAGCCTTAAGAAATAGTGATACAGGAACTGGTAAATATTTCTGAAAGAAGGAAGGTTACTAAGTGTAGCAGCCAAAGGAATAGCAGGTTCAAGAGAGTGAACCAAATGAATACCTAGGAAGAGGTCAAGCTCGGAAAGGAAGCTTGATAGGGTATTGAGTAGAAAAAGGAGATTGGTACAAGAGAAGGCTATGTTGCAGATCACCAATCGAGCATGGATGAGCTCATGAGGAATATTGCCATGGAGGATCAGAGAAGAGAATCTAAAGAATGCCACAAAGATAAAATAAGTGATGAGGATTGAGAGAGAGATATTGCAGTGATGAAAGTACAACTGGAGGTACTACAGGGATGGCTACAAAAGAAAGAGAATGAATGTCGAAAGCATGGATGGAGAATGAGGAAATGGGTTAGATGGAACCTATTGCAAAAGAAATGGAATTCTAAGCTGATGAACAAGTTCAGAGAACTTGTACAGATACATATTTCTTTGTTGAAAAAAGAGAGACTCAAAGGAATTGAGTCACAGAAAATAGGATCTGATGGAAAACAGAAAATACATTATGAAAGATTGGTGCTTAAAGAAATAAATGAGACTGAAAGGTCTTGTGTTTTTAAAACTAATGACTTATGTATGACTGCAGGGACATCATAGGATGATGAACAAACTTTGAATTTTTTTAAGGAGAAGGAGATGAACCTGAAATTTGTTCAGATTAGTACTGAGATAGTAAGATCTCAAAAATAAAATATGACAAAGGGGTCTTATGGAAATATACAACAGAATGTTAGAGATGATTTAGAAGAGGAAGAAGGACCATCTGATGATTGGTCAACAACAAGTGAAGGTGTGAAAAACTGTGTAAAGTTTCCAAATTCTACCCTAATTAAAATTGTTGAGTTATATAGAAAGTTAGATATTGAAAGAAGAGAGTTGGAAAAGCAGAGGATCTATACTCAGGATGAATTGTTGAAAGAGAAAGACAAAGAAATTGTCATGAATGACAGTCAAGAAACAGAGGATAAGGATGTAAGAATGATTCAGCAATTCAAAGAAGTTCATTATTGTGAACGAGAGCAGACAGACATTCTTGAAACAGATGATATGAAGGAGAGACTATCTAACAATCTCATGGAGAATTTAAATCAGCATACTGATGTGCTGACAAGGGAGTTAGAAGAAAATTCAAAGCAGCATACTGAGATGTTTCCAGAGGAGGAAGAGACATTGAGGTCTTGTATTTTTAATACTGACAATTCATGTGTTAATTATGTAGGTAAAGAAGGACAACAAATGGAAAATGTCAGAGAATCTAATGAAAAGGAAACTATGTTAGCTGAAAACATAGTGAAGGATCATCATTCTATCACGGTGATTAGCACAATGGAGATAGCCCTGGAAACTGGGAAGGAAGATAGTGAAGACTTCCTAAGTCCTGAAAAAGACTTAGAACTGCAAGAGGGAGATTTGGTGACTGGATCATTAAATGAGACCATTTGGTATTGTGATTTTGAGATTAATAATTTGACTATGTTTACATGTATTTTAGAAAGCAATCCATCTCTTGGAGTTGTCTTGAATGAAGATAAATTGTTGCAGCAGAAGGAAACCATAGATTACTTACTTAATAAGGAGAGCATCTACATGGAAGGTGAGACAGTCACATCTCATATGAAGGAACTTTTTATTGTTGATGACAAGGAGGAGTTGGTTCGTCTAATTGGCCAAGAGAAGACTGTAGGATAGACCCTTAGAACTGTCACAGTGGTGGAGAACCATAATTCTATTCTGATAAAGGATGAAGATGCAGAGTTTGAAGAAGTTGAATTGACTCTCATAATCATTCAAGGAGATGAAGGACAATTACTGAAGGTTGTCAAGGAAGAAGAAGAAGGATATGCTGAAACTGAATTACAACATATTGATGATATGTTTGAAATGAAACAAGTACAAAAGGAATGGTTGAAATTATTGCCGGAAACATTTGAACAAAAGAAAGGAATTGCAGACACTAAAATGGAAATCTCTGAAGTTGTGGAAGAGGAAGAAACAGATACTAGTTTTCCAAAATATTTTATGTTTACTAGTATACAAAGAACAGTGAAGGAGTATGTTGCTACAGTTAAAGAATCAGAAGATAATTTATTTTTTAAAATTAAATTTACAGGTAGTGAGAAGAATAAGGATGTTGCAGAGGGAGATATCTAAAGAGATATTCAAAATTTTTGGGAGGCAGCAATATCTACAACAATATTTGCAGCAAAAATTGGAAGTAGCAACAAATGGCAGAGTGGTTACCAGTCAGAAGATAACATGGACATAGAGATTGAAAGCATAAGAAGGTTGATGATGAAGGTGTCTCAGAAGAAGACAACAGAAACAAAGTAAAGAAACAAAAACAAGGAAAAGACAAGAACTGAATGTGAAATTATAGCTAGTGGGAAGATGCAGAATAAAGTATGGAAGCCTGGAAAAGTGCAGCTGAAGAATGATGAAGACAATGCAGCTTATGGACAACAGCAAAACAAAGTATGGGATCTAGGAAGCCAAAGGTTGGAAGCACATGATCATGAGATCATGATTATTTTCTACTTTGGGAGTCTGATGCAGGAGCATTAGGTTTAGAAAATTATTTGTATTCTAATAGATATAGGGGGTCTTGTATTTTCTAAGAAATTGCATTCTTATGTAACAAATTAAAATAATTTGTTTAGAGTTGAGTGATTTTAATGAGATATATTTTAGAATAGGATTAATTAAATATTGAGAGGAATTTTGTAAATGTTCTCGAAAGATAATATGAGAGAATTAGGAATTGGTTTCATGATTTTGTGGATAAGAGAGGATCTTTAGGGATTAGTTGAGTCAAATGAGGACTTAGAGGATTCTTGGGAATTTGTTGAGAAAGTTATGGATCTAAACCAGAATTGGTTGTAGAATCCACTTTTATAAATTATAAGCCTCAAATGCATGGAAGAGATATAGAAAGTAGACAGACAGATAGGAATTTTTTTGTAAGCCTATGGGCAGATTAGAGAAAAGGCCATTGATACAGAAAATCAGGCCAGAGGAAGAATTTTTATGTAATTATTTGATTTTTGAGTTATGATTTATGAATAAATCAGAGATATTGATAAATTGAAAGAGATGGGATAAACAGAGTATTCGAATTCAAAATAGGTGAAGATTGTGTTTCTGTCATGGTATATATGAGGTACAGGAATTATGAATTCAAGAGACTACGTGTTCTTAAGAGTTCGGTCATTCAGTTTATAATCTAAATTTTGTGTGGATTGTGTATGAGCATCGATCACAAAATGGATCGATGCCACTAAATGGCCCTTCAAATTGATGTCCAATTCACACTGTGTAGAGGCGAGAAGGGCGAGCTCAGTAATTTTCTTTCGATTTAATGAATAAATTTGCTTCTCGAAGCAATTGAAAAGCCACAATATTCAAATTATTGAGTGCATTGTGGTGAAGACAGAGTGTATTGTGCGTAATAAAAACCTGGATTAAATATGTTGAAAGGAGAATTAATGGCGGAGTAACAGAGGAGGGATATCTGTTTGTTGAGATCACATTAGTGTGTTCACTTGGGAATTCGTATTTCAGGTTGAAACGTGAGAGACAGAATAGCAGAAAGATGAATTAGAACTTTGTATAAATGTTAATCATTGGTTTGTTGATAGCTGGAGCGTTGAACTATAATAAGAAGTTTGAATTTGTGAAGTCTATGTGAATTTAATAACCATGTTGAAGCTGCATACACGCCAAGAAGAAGCCACGGTGAAATTTCTCAGGCCACCAAAGCCGAGAGAAATTTACAAGAAGTGATGGTGTCAAAAAAAATTCTTCACTATTGCTTTGACTTTAGTTTCTGGAAAGGAATGCTCATTTAATTTTATGAACAATGTAGGCTGACTTATTTATATGGGCAGAGGTTTCATATACAAGATTTTTATGAAATCTTCGAAGAAAATTTTGATCTACGAAATCCCAATGCTCACCAAAAGGAGAAGGTTATGCATTGGATGAAGGCAGAAACTAGTGAGTGGTATTCATGTAGATTGAAAGTGGTAAGTGGTATTTTATAAGTGTGCGATTAGCCTCCGGAAGCAACACGTAGCACCATAAAACCACCTATTTCACAAATGATGAAAACCTTAAACATATTGCGTGTTGAGGTGCAATTGTCGTCGGATTGGTGAGCACATATGATCGACGGTGGAAAGGGAAATTGAGCATTAAGTGTGAGGCCGTATATGATTTTATTGGCATGTTTTGTGGACCTGAGGTCAAATGGATAGCATGATATTGGTCGACAGCCATTAGATCGTGGAATTGAAACTCTATGGCAGAGATATAATATTAAAGCATGGAGATCTGAGGTGGAAAAGTTAAGTAAATAAAGTGGAATGAAAGATTTAAATTATTATGGTTAGAATTTGAATTTTAAATCAAAATCATAAACATAGTGGAATTTTTGTTTAAATGGATACAAAATTTGGTTTATATTATATGGTTGGGTAATGAAAATTCCTGGGTATAATGAGAGATGCATTTTGTATAAAAGGTGTGAGTTTACACATCTTAGGCTACGTCATGCAATCTTCTTCTTAATATTTTCAATCTGCCTAAAGAGAAGACAAGAAAAAATATATAACTTACTTTTTGGAGAAGCCTTTTTCCTTCAACCCTTTAAGTGCACATTTTCCTTAACACCTGGCAAGTCCTTTGCCTCCTTAATCACAAATAAATACCCCTTTGTCCACCAATTTTTAACAAGGTGTTTGACCCATCAAATACACTATACATCAGCCTTTAAGAACTCTACTACTCACAATGGATCTTCCCTTTAGGTCTTTGTATATTATCCTTTATTACACGTTGTTTATAACTTTTTCTGTGAAATTTTTTTTTGATCAATGTTTTATAACACTCTTTATAGTAGATAAGAGCCCTTTAAAACCTTTAATGGATTTTACTTAGACCCATGGAACCTTGACGATTGCCTTTATATTTGTGAGGCCTCTTGGCTCTCTTTTCTGCTTGTGACCTAACTTCAAACAGTTGCAGAACTTCTATGTCTTGTCATTTGAGGCCTTTTAGCCTTCCTACACAGAGGCCTAGGGATTTGGATCCCACACAAGATATAGATCTAAACCAACAATGTTGTTTCTCCTTATCCAGTACGTCTGAGAAAAACCGATAACCTCATGAAACCTTAACATCAAATTTTTTTACACCTTTGAGTAGATCATACTTTGGAGAAATAATTTTTTCCTCCTTCTCTGGGGTTGATACACTTCCACTTCATATATGTGGATTCTCTCTTGGATTTTTCTCTCACAAAATGAGTTGTTATAATTTAGCATTGTTCACATTCATGTAAGCCATCTAATTTTCCCTTGATCCTTCCTCAACATTTCTATTCACATTGGTTGAGGAACTCAACCTCATTCAGAGTCTATAAAAGAATAGACATATCTTTTTCATTGGCCTTGATAAGGCCCTAAAAAAAACTCAACCTAATATCCAACCCTCTAGAATCGTGGCTACCTTGATGCGGTCTTCTTCTAAGAGCATATCTCGACCTCCATGAGAAGAACTCGACCCTCCTCAGGAAAACATAGCACAATAGATGTCACATATCTCTTGAAAACTATATGATAGCTCACCTTATGCCTCCACTACAAGGAAACAACCCTCTAGCATAGGTTTTTGTGGAAGCCCTATAAAAATAGCCCAAAAATCCATTTGTATTGGAGGTGGACACGAAGATGTTTTTTTAACAATGTGTCTATAATATACAAATGCATTGGTGCTTTATTATACAGATAATCACTGGTGCCTAATAGAACACGGTGCACCATGGAAAAATTATTTAAAAAAATGGTGCACTAAATAAAAAAGTGCAGTAGTGCATATACTACAGTATAACAATGGAAAAGGGTTAAATTTACAAAAATGTCAGTTGTAAAATTCATTTTACCCAACATGGTGCTATATTATGAAGATGAACCGATGCTAAACTAATAGACTAACACCCTAGTGTGTACACAGTATAGCGCAACTTTGAAGCATTATTTAAAACAATGGCTCACCAACTATATATAACACACCCATGCTTACACTACTCTATAACACCAGACAAAGGTTAAATTTCAAAAAATTCAGCCCTAAAATTCTTTTCACCATATCTATGTTATATCCCCTCAAAGAAACAATGTTGTTCTTCTATTAAAAGGCCCCGATGTGTACTTAAAAAGAGCACCATTATGGGGTTTTTAATTTTAAAAAAATGAGGTTTTATATTCCCACGAAGCATCGTTGTTGTTCATGTATTAAACTTCCCTAGTGTGTCTTAGAAAGAGCACTGCTAGGGGGTTTTAATTTTAAAAAAATGTGGTGCTATATTTCCACGGCACACTGATGCAGTGCATGTACTAATACGCCTCGACGCATCTTAACAAGAGCACCATTATAGGGTTTTTATTTGTTTTTTAAATGTGATGCTATATTCCCATGAAGCAATGATTTTTTCATGTATTAAAAAACCTTGATGCATCTTAGAAAGAACACTACTAGGGGGTTTTTAATTTAAAAAAAATGCGGTGCTATATTCCCATGAAGCACCGATGTTGTTCATGTATTAAATCACCACGGTGTGTCTTAACAACAGCATCGATATAGGGTTTTTAATTTAAAAAAAAAAGGTGCTCTTGGAAATAGTACACACTGGTGTTGTTATAATAACACACTGAAATAGGTTTAATTAAAAAAAACCTACTGGACGTAAATTTCGTTTTTACCATTTGAAGTGCTATAGAGATCTGAAGCACCGGTGCCACTCTTGGCTCACATAAGCACCTTTTCATGCTCACCATCCTTCTGTACCGTGCTCAATGCATGTCTTTCTAATTTTCTCAAATGATGGTGATTTTGTTTTTCTCATTTACATGTTAACTATGCCTCCCTGACGACCAAATGTCCAGGTAATGTCTATGTTTCTCTCTAATTTAATTTTTTAGCAGATTAGAATTGAAAAATACGTCCAAAAATCCATTTTTTTTCTTTTCCCTCTATGGTGTGTTCGATAGGCTTGGCTCCCACTGATAATGGTGCACCCTATAAATTTACAGGGTGCACTACAATTTGGTGCGTGAACCAAACACACCATGGTGTTGTTGGTGCATCTCGTAAATTACAACATACCCGAAAAAATATATAAATTGTATGTCGGTACATACATTTTTATGCTACTCCTGGTTTGTTTATATTTACCAAATGCACCACAAACATAATATTTAAAAAACATAGCTTAGTGCGTTCAATAACCTGAACATTCGGTATCGATGTGAAAATGTTATATGTACGCACCGATGTGTAAGTTTGTCTCGACGCACTATGTTAAAAATGTGTGTATATGAACTAAAAATGGTGCGTCATATATATGTACACACTGTTGTCGGTGCTATTGTGCAGAAAATCATCTATGTGTTTGTCTCCTTCAAACACTTTCCAATAATCTTCATTGTCAGGTATTGCAAGTTTGTTTTTTACCTTGATATCAAATTTTACATTTGTCTATGGTATTTGGTAATTACTAGCAGCAAAGGCAAGTTCATTTTCTAGATGGTTTTGAGCTCTTGGGATGAAAATGAGTTCATATTTTTCAAAGGTTTTTAGGAGATCAAGGGCATCATTTCTATATTGTCTGAGTTTTTGGTTTTTTGTTGAATACTCCCCTTTGATCTGTCTGATAATTAGCTCAGAATCCCCTTGGACTGATATTCTTTTGGCTCCTAAATCTTTGAGTAAGTGTAGGCCAATAAGTAGGGCTTCATATTCAACAATATTATTTGTGCATGGAAAATCCAGTTTATAGGAAAATCCTTTGTTTGTGTTCTGTATCCATACACCAGCCCCTGCACTTAATTTTCTACAAGATCCATCAAAGCTTATTTTCCAAGGTATTTCAATCTCATTTTCATTTTCTTTATGTTGTTCAAGGTTCCTAAAATCTAGACTGTTCTTTTCTTGAGTTGATGGCAGATTTCACTGTTCTGGTACACTAAATTCTCCTTTGTTTTCTTTTTTTTGTTGGCTAATTTCATCTTCATTATATAAGGTAAAGGAATCCAAATTTGAATGGATGGATTAGATAGGAGAATTGTTTGGTCTATCTATGTTGCTCACCATGTATTTCATGTGGGATTCCCTTTATAATCTTCTAGTTTGGTTAAATACTGAGATGGTGGCATAATACATGTCCATTGGAAGGCTTCCCTGTAGTTTGGCTCCCCATGATCTAGATACAAGCATGCCATACTTAGGGGGAATGTCAGCTACTACTATGTCCATTACTAGACTCTTAGTAGGAATTTGTGCCAAGTTGACACACAAATCTTTGATTAGGCCTAATCATTTGACCCTGCTTGAATCAAAAGGAGTAAAGGTCTTTGTAAGGTTTAGTAATTTCTAAGCCTAGGCTTTCCATTACTACTTTGGGCATAAGATTGTGTGAATCACCTGAGTTTAGCATTGCATTATGCAAGATCTTGTCATGTATATTCAAGCTGACATAGAAGGGAGGGACAACCCCTTCTTGGTATTTTCCTTCCACTTCAGGACCAAACAATAACTCTGGTTTATCATCTGTCAAGTTTAAAGTATCAGTGTCACTACCTATATTCAAAGCTTTCAAAACTTGGTTTTTATATATATCCTGAGTTACTAGTTCAGCTAAGGGTATGGTGATTTTAATCTTGGAAATTTCCCCTTTAACGTTGAAAGGAACTATTGTTCTTGACATATTTACATCTGTTTTGTCATTTACTATTCTTTCAGCAATTCTAATTTGTTGATTTTTATTTGGACTGCTATTTGGGACAGATTTTTTAGGGCCACTAGCAGAAGTACTAGGGCAACTTTGTTCAACACTTTATTGACTGTTTTTGTCTTTATTTATATCAGTTTTCTTGGCCATAGTGTTGATGTTACTGGTTGTATTTTTGGGCTGAGTTTCTGAAGTCTTCTTAACAGCAGTACTAATGTTTTTGTCATTAGAAATTTCTAGGCTCCCTTTACTTCTAAGATTATATTGTTTGTGTACCTCCATGATTGCATTTTGAAACCCCAATCTATAATCTTCAGAATCTTCATGATTGCTTTCAATTTGTTCTGAAGAGAAGAATCCTTGTTCTTCTTCAGTGAGAAAAAAATCTGTCTCATTGTCAGATCCTTTCAGATTTACATGATTTTCTTCTAACCTTTCAACTTCCCTTTCTTCTTCTTGATCAATATAGTTTTGTTGAAAGGGATGCCTAATATATTGGTCATTATCTCTTTGCCTATCTTGATTAGGGTCTCTTCTGATATTTGTATTTCTATTTATGTTTATGTTTTCTCTAGGAGGCACTCTATCATTCAGATTTATCTTTTCAAGCATCCTCTCCATTACCTTCACTAAGTTATCAATTTTAGTATCTGATGATGAGGTTGATGCTATTGTATCATCCCTGTATGTAACTCTTTTCTCTGCTCTCAACCTAGCTCTTTTCTCAATCAGATTTGTTTCTACACTTAAGGCTCCCCTCTGCATATCTTCTAAAGTTGAGGGGTCTCTTTCTCTTAGCTGGTAGGCCATTTCAGGATCAAAGCCCTCTAGAAATTTAGTCAAGGCTAAGCCTAATGGAGGCTTCATGTCTGGAGGAAGTGCATTATAAACACTATTGAATCTAGTGCAATATTCTTGGACACCTTTCCCACAATTTCTTTTGAGATTGGTATATTCTGAAAGGATTTGGAGGGGGTTTTTTCTAATTTCCAATTTTTTTATGAATGTTTGATATAAAGAAGGGATATCATTTATGCTGTGAGGAGCTAAGTTTTTAAACTATTCCTTGACTTCTCCTCATAAACTTTGAGCAAAAATTCTCATTTTAATGGTCTCTTCTTGTATTTCCATGTAATCAAAGGCATCATTCATTTTATCTACATGATGTTGGGAAGTAGTAGGTTCATTTCCAATGAAATGGAGAATTTTGGATTTGTAATCATTGGGTAGGGGAACCAAAGGTTGTGGTAACACTAGTGGAGCATACCATGCTGCCATGATAGGAAATAATGGGGGATTTAAAAGAGGTGGATTAACAAGAGGTAAAGTGGCTGAAATGGAGTGTTATGAACAGTGGATGTGTGGATAGGAGTGGAAGAAACACTTGGGCCAGCAAACTGATGATGAGCAGATTTGTTATGGAAGGAGCTGAAATGATGGAGAAGCTGAGAATCAGGTGGAGTAGAAGGTGAGGCCTCTCTGCTAAAGATTTGTTTCAAACCTGTGGTTTCAAAATAAACTTGGTTTAAATCACTTTGAGACTTATTTCTAAAAATATTCTTTGTGTGAGGTAAGTCAAAGTGAGGGTCTTTCAAGACTGTAATTTTTTCAGGGACAGATCTTGTTCTTAGGATGGTCCTATTCGTAGTTGGTTTTCCAGTTCTAGAAGTCTGTCACAAAATATTCTCTGGATTGTCAACTATGGTAGGGGGATTAGGATCTGGATGGGATCTAATGATGATCCTATGTGAAGCTAGATTTCAGTTTCCAAAATTTAGAAAGGTTTGAAGTTTTTAGGACTGTTTTTTAAGATTTTTCCTCTCACAGTGATTTCTATAATAGGGGACCAGGTTTCTAAACTTCCTCAAGACTGGTTAACACAGACCTAAAGAAATATGGAGTACTAGATGACGAATAGGCCTACTGGGGCTAGTGGAGTCGCCAGGTGGAAATTTTTTTAGCTTTTCTGAAGGTAAAATGTTTTATGGTCCACCACCAATGGTTTATTTAAAAATAAATCTGAAATGTTTTAGGTTTTTCTGAGTTTTATGTGGTTATCTAGTTATGAGAGTGTCTTATACCTGATTCAACACTTAGCTAAGGTGGTGAAACAAACAGAGTCTACTCTATGGCTTATCAGTTGATTTCTTCAAGTTTTGATAAGGGTCTCTTAGAATCCTAAGGTTTACTTAGATTGTCACTAATTCAGACAGATCCTATCATGATTACCATTATGTTGGTAGTGCTTGAAGAAGCTATATTTCACTTAAATGAATACTGAGTATCTTTTTTAGGGACTTTTACTCAAAAAGGTCCCACCGTGATCACCAGAATGTTGGGATCCTGTGATTTGGCCGATTGGAAAACCAAATAACAAGGAAACATATAAACCAATCCTTAGAGCTCTAGGATCTAGCCCTCCTAGTCTCAGAGGGGATCTCTCAATATGTTTGCAAAGATATAAATTGTTTTCTTTGAAAAAGGTTGATATTAGGCTAGTTATTAAGCATGAGTTGTTTGATTGTTTTGTGGGACATGATGATCTAGAAAGCATAGATAGAAAAGGGAGAATCTCTAAGTCATTGGGCAATGGAGTCAAGTAGAAGTTTGTAACAAGTTTGTAGATGAATTAGGGGTATCAAAGGGAAAATCTAACTTGGCTATTGGATCTACAAAGTTTTTAGGTGAAATGAAATTAACATTAAGGGTTTAGAATGAAAAGCAGAACTAGGGGAAATTAAGAATCCTTAATTATATGTTCTTCTCAACAAAAGGACTTAAAACATCATTTGAACATGAAGAAGTATTTTATAGACAGGGCTAACCATGAATTCTACAAATCACACTTCAGCAAATAACAATTTCAAGACAAACTTTCAAAAATGAAATCTAAGAGTCGAGGAACGCTCTATTTCATCAAATATTTCACTTTCAAGGATAATAAAACATTCAAGATTCAAAAATAACTGTATTCATAGAAGAGGGAACTCCTAAAAATCTGTGATTACAACTATCAAGACCTTCAAAACAATTATTTGAGTAAGTATAAATGGTATGATCAAAACAGACCTCTTTGGAAAATTTTGGACAATGGTACTTTGAAGGGAGACTTCAAAAATAGTTTTAAATAGCAAAAAGCAAGCAGGGAAAACCATAAATCATTCTTGAGGCCACTGTATTGAACTATTTAGGAAATAAACAAGCATAAGGGTCGGAAATCAGTCAAACTACTTAATAAAACCTTCAGCAGATGAAAACATAAAGACAATGAAGAGTAAATAGGTCTAAGGTGCTTCTAGGAGACATTTCTTAGCCTAAACTTTTTACTCTACTGTAAATAAGAAAATAATGAAAATATAATGGAAAACAGGAAAAACATCAACAATTTAGAATACTTCACCAACAGCCAAGCTCAGGGATCCAATGAAAGAGCTTTCTCCATCAACAAACAAGTCAAAACATCCAAAGGTTCCATTACATCAATTTCTTTTCAATCTCAGTAGAGCTATGTATTACTTCAAAAGAGTCATCAAACGCCCAACATATAATAAGTTCGAATGCAATATTTATGCTGAAAATGAGGAGGTGGAACTATCTAGGGTTCAAAATGTTATTAATGACATAGTAAATGCACTCCGATTCTTAAAAACCATGCAAGGCATAAGGTAGGAATGTCTCTCAACTACTTCTTTGTGTAATAATCTATCTTTACTTCTTAAGGATAAAATAGCTGAAAATATTGACTTTGAGGCCTTTTTCTGTCTTTACAATAACTGTCTAACAGTTTTTAAAATATCTTCTTTATTTGTAATAACTGTTTATTTGTCTTTTGAGGTATAAAGTAAGTGAAAGGTGTCACTTTTGATTTATCAAGTGAATAACTGCCCCTTTGATGTATTCGAGGCTATCTTTAAGCCTAAGTTTCTTGATTTCATCATTAAACTTCTCTTTAGGCCTAATTTTTCCTTTGTCCTTTATAATGCATCTTTCGGGCCTTTAAACCTTTTCTTCTAACTGCATTCACCTTTAAACTGTGTTTTTAATATTGAAACTGTAGGATTTAAACCTTTAATCCATCAATCTTATGAATTAACCCTTTTTACTTTGATTATTTGTTGACTTTCCCTTTGATCCACTGTATCAACCTTTAAACTATTAGTTAAGTCTTCAAATCTTCAGTTCTTTTTCTTTAACCTTTAATATTCAAGTTTCACTGTCTTTTCCCTTTACTGTGGATAGGAGGTTTTCATCGAAGCGGGAGGGTTTCTTAATATAACCAGCGCTCATGGAGCACTGGTCAAACTATGAAAACAAACCCTGTTAATTCCCCTTTTTCATTATTTCTGCCTCTATTTGGACCACGAGGGTCCTCATCTTCTGGCTCTATCCTTTTATGGACCATAGGAGGGATTTCGGCCCTAAAACCACCATAGAACCTGCAAAAAACAACAAATATGTTAAGAAAACCCTGTGATATTTGGAACAATTGCTTCAGAGGCTGGCAGAGGCGAAGGAGCAACGAAGAGGAGGTGAAATGCTGGCAGAAGAGGTTTCATGACAAAAACCGCGAAAAACAGGTTTAAAAATGATTTTTTCATGAAAAAATGGATTGGCAGTTTTGCGAAAACCGTCGGCGGTTTTCGTGCGACAAATGAGTGGTAAGTGGTTTATCATAAAATGAATGTGATCGAATCATTTCGCGCCATGCGTCCCTCAAGAAACCGGTGGTTTCGTGTAGAAATGAGGTGTTAAACCTCAAGAGGAAAATGCGTGCGATATCGCATATGAGCCGTCGGATGGGAAGGGGCAGATCCGACAGTGTGGAGAGGAGCGCGATGGAAAGGTGCATGAGCGGGAGTTTAGTGGGAGACAGGTGATAAGTGATGATTGGATGGGCGTTCAAATAATGGGGTAAGTCGGTCAAGAGGGGTTAGGTGTAGGGATCAAACAAGAGTCGTTGGATTAAAATAAATCAACGGTGGGGATCAGTGCAGAGGGTGAAATGATATATTTAAGTCGGGAGGATAGGGAAAACAGGGGAAGCATGGTGGTCTTTGATCTTTATAGATCAATGACGGGGATAAATGTGCTTGATGGTCGGGGGAAAAGTTGAATGGGAGGGAATAAGAGCCATCAGATTGGATAGATTGACAGTTGAGGACGCGTCGGAAAATTCATGGAGCGGGGTAAGGGAAAAAGGAAGGGGGATGATGTCCCATGGGAAAAAAGGAACGGGTACGAGGTGTGGAGGGCTAAGAAAAAGGGCTAGGAGAAGAGATGTGGGATGAGTGCCGACAATCATCGATCTTGGTATATCGACGGTGGGGATCCAATCGTAGGTTGAGCATTGGCGGGGGAGAATAAAAGTGAAACGAAGAAAAGGGTGAATTTTCCGATGCCGATGGGGGCTTAAAGAGGGGCGCTGGAGCAGTGGTCCGTGGAGGAGTAGGGGATCGAGGGCAGAGAAAAAGGAGCTGGTGGCTAGGATTTTAGCGCCAGGTCGTGGGGGTTAGGTCATATGACAGAGGGGCTAAATATTTTAAGCCCTCGGGGGCTTAAACCCTTAATTGAAAAAAGACTGTGTTTTAGGCCAAAATGGGGTTTTTAGGCCAATTTAGAAGTTCTGATAGGTATAAAAAGGCAGTTTAAACCATAAAAAGGGGTTTTTTATAGGTTTAAAGGGGTTTTTATGGGTAAATGAGGAATTTTAGTGAAGAAAAATGTGGGGTTTTTGGAGGAAAATGAAGAGTTGATAAAGGGAAAATGGGCTCTTTTCAGAGGGAAATGGACTAATAAAAACAGGGATAAATATATTGAAATGAGCTTTCTTCTTTGAAACAACAGGATAACCTTTAGGAGACATAGATGAATATTTTGGTGAACTAACAGACTAAAAAAGATGAAGGCAATGAGATTTCTAGAACTCATAATGCTTCTTTAAAATATTATTTCTAGAAATCTAGGATTGGCAATTTAGTCATCTTAGGATTGGAAATTTAGTCATCTTTGGATATCATCAAAATTATGGATGACTAACAGATTGCATTCATTATTCCGTGGGGAAATTTTTCTTATAGGGTGATGTTGTTCGGCCTAAAGAATGTCAGAGCCACTTTTTAGTGGGTCATGTCATATTGTTTCCATGACCTAGCTCATATTATTTGTTATCACTCAGAAAAAAGAGAAACATCATTTGACATAGTACTATAGGTTCATGTGTCAAAGGTATGGTCATAGAATTCATTTTTCATTACTTGGTTAAGGAAAATTTTAAATTTTTCTTATTATGTTATCGTAAGGTCCAAACACACCCCCATTCATGTCTTTTCATGTCACATCAGTCATTATTTCCTGAAATTTTTCATTTCCCAAGCTTACAACTCCAGAAAGGTCATTTTAGCCAAGAATCCCTACTTTCGTAGCGAATTACATAGAAAAAACGCACTTTTTGCTATGAAACTGCTAATACTTTCGTAGTGAAACTGCCCAAAAATACACTAAGAACACCACGAAAGGAGGGATTCCTGTCTGTCTTGTCAAAACAGGTGCTAGGTGTCAGTAAATGATTGAAAGGGATATGGTATATGCCACTCGAGTCAGTTAGGGTTAAATCAAGGTACAATGGTCATGGCTAAAGCCATTATTACAATTTTAAGCATGTATGAGTCATCATTATGCCATGGGTTGTCATAAAACTTTAAAATCTCTCTTAATTGAGTCATTTATCATTCTCCTCTCCTTCTTTACATGTTATTGAGCTCTGGAGAGCTATTTCACTTAGCCCAAGTTGTGGCTGGTATTTTCGAAAAGTTTGCAAGTATCATTGATCAAGCGAGGCAGAGAAGACATAAAAGTACCGTGGCTGCAAAGAGGAATACCAACAAAGGTGGCCACTATCTTAGATATGAGGCATCATACATGAACCTGATAAATGAAGACCCAACAGCTTCAGAAGTTTTCAGAAGAACAAGGTGTTTGCAGTTTTGCCAAAGATTGAAAGGATGCCATGTAGAGGTTTCTAAAGAGGTTGCCCTAAATTTCAATCGGACAACTACAAAAGTGGGAATGTTAAACCTCACTATAACTCCAGAGACCATTGCAGCAACAACATGAATTCCAAGAGGAGAAGAACAATGGTTCAAGGGTTTCAAATTCAACACGCAGGAATGTAAAGAATTTATCAAGCTAGAACATAGTGAGGTTGACCTTACAAATGCCATTCCAAGGAGCTACATGAAAGATAATTTCTCAAAGCTACTACTTATCATTCAGAAATACTTCACTTGTGAAGGGAGGTATCATAAGGTCTATTCTTACCACTTCAATCTTCTGCTACATTTTTTTGGTAATAAATCTCTTGATCTACCTTTTTATTTATACAAAAGTTTAGCAAAAATGGAAAATAAAGTTCAAGCTAAATATGAAGGAAGTGAAACGTCACTTTTTCATCATGGTTTAATAAATTTGTTGGTTTTAGATGAGTTAAAAATAATAGGCATAGACTGGTCTTCTTTTCTGTTTGCCAGTGGTTTTGAAGTGGATGCCATCACCCCTAAAAGAATTCCTAAACCTAGAGGTATAACATCACCTTCAGTGGAAGAACAAAGTGAACTAGTAATCATGGAAACAGAGCAATTGCAGAAACTTGATACACCTGTTGTTTCACCTACAAAACAAAGGTCAACTATGAGAAAACCTGTAAAAAAAGAGCCAACTGTGAGTAAACATGGCAGCAAAAGGATTACAAGAAGCCAAACAATGGCTAAGGGAAATTTAGAAGACATTCTACATGCTATTGATATTGAAGAGACACCCATATCCAAGATGAGGATATAGATGAGGGAGGAAAGAAGCTCAATAAAGCCAAATCAGCAAAGAAGTTAAATTTTGAATGTGAGGATGCAGGTTTTATGTTTTAGGCTAGGAAACCCATGACAAGACATGTTAGAAAACTCTTGGAAAGCAGTAAAGAAGTTCAGAGGGTCACTGACATTATCCAACCACCACCAAGTATCATTGACCTATCATCACCTGCAAAATAAGATCCAATCATCAAGAAAAAGAAAGGAAAGGAGAAAATTATTGAAAAAATAGAGTTTGAGGTCCTTGAGGAACAGTTGAAGTTAGCAAATCATGAAATAGCAGTCTTAAAGAAAGAGGCAAGGAAACATAATGTCCAAAAAGTGAAGTTTGATAAAATGAAAGACAGCAGGTTGATATTGTATCAAAGACCTTAGATGATACACAACAATTAATCAAATGGACTATGCCAATGAGGAAAGAGGTTAAGCATGTTAGAAGAATGAACCTGGACTTGAAATCTAGCAACAGAAAACTAAAGGACCAAGTTAAACACCTCCAAGGGCAGTTAGAATTGATCCATGAGTAGTTGGAGAAGAAGGGTTTAAAGATGAATGTAGTTGAGGAACTCATAGCTCAGCTCATCATATAGATATCAGGCCCACAAAAAGAAGTTGATCATTTTTATAGAGAGGTTTCCCTCAAAAAAAATTTAGGAAAATTCTGCATTCTGAAAATAGGGCTGAAAGACATCACTATATCTCCCAATTTGTATCACCTTTGAGAAAATTGAAAGAGGTTATTGTTACTTGATATGTTCTTAAAAATAACATTTCTCATTTTCTTAAAATACTTCTCTGTTTTCCCAGAAACTTCCCTTGAAATTGACTACTCAAAGTCAGAAAACAGTGAAATCCTCATATCTGCTACGTAATTATTAGCTAGTTTCATAGCATTTTTTGCCTATTTTACACTGAATTTTCTACGAAAGTAGGGATTATTCACTAAAATGACCTTTTCGGAGTTGTAATCTTGGGAAATGAAATATGTCAGGAAATAATGATTGATGTGACACGAAAAGACTTGAATGGGGGTGGTTTTGGACCTTAGGATAGGCTAATAATAAAATTTTAAAATTTTCCTTTACCAAGTAATGAAAAATGAATTCTATGAAAATAAATTTGACACATGAACCTCTAAGAGGCTAAGCTTCAGTCAAAATATGGTTTGAAATAGTTACATTGAGTTGTTTGATCAACAACCAATCAAATTTTTTTCAAGTTTGATTTCAGACCAAATCAAAAAGTATTTTGGAAATATAAAAGAGGTTTTTCTTCAGCACAGGTCCATCTACAGAAACCTCTCTCAGTTTTTGCAAAGCCATCAGGTTTTGGAAATTATACACTCATCTTTGAAGCCTATTTTTTCAGAATTTTCACTAACCAGATTTGTGAAAAAATTGTAAAAAAATTAAGGAAAAAATACCTATTATACCATTAATGAAGAGGAAACAGCTCAAGACTTCTAAGTTGAGTTTTTTTATGTTTTTAGAGGTTAATGGAATGTTGAAAACCAATTTTATACAGCTGGAAGGTTCCTTTTTGAAAAAAGGTCAAAATCTGGAAATTACACAGTTTTCCATAGTTTCGTAGCGTTTTCTAGGCTTGAAGCCAGGAAAACGCTACGAAAATTTCTGTAGCTATATTTTTTCCTTTAAAACTACTTTTGTAGTTTTCAAGAGGGATAATGGTGATGATGAAGTGTCATGTCATGATGGACACCATGCAAGAGCAAATAAGTCATTTTTTGGACGCTATGAAAGCACGCTACGAAACTGCCCTGTTTTCGTAGCGAGCTGTCTTTAAAGGTTTCTGAGTAGTTTAAGAGTAGTTTTGGAAAGGTGGAAAAATAAAACAGGTCAAGGGACCTTTCCATCAATCATCCATGACTTGAAGACCATGAAATGGAGACAACTCATCAGCTGAAGCATTCGTTGAAGATAGGGTCCTGTTTTCCTGAAAAATAGGGTTTGTTTCCATATGTTGAGGAGGATATTTAATATGTCAAGTAGTGATGAGCTATGACATAGCCCATTGGAAAATGTGAAGCATTTGTTGTCAAATATGTAACTTTTTAAAGAGATAAGGTAGTTTGATGTAATAAATAGGAGTTTGAGTCCTATTAGGAAAAGGACTATTTTAGAGTGTAGCTGTCAGTTTCTCATTAAAGCACATGTTTTCTTGTTATGCAAGGTGTCATAGCAAGAGTTCAATGAATCTATCCAAAAGGAAGATCATCTCTAATGTAAGAAGGTATATTAAAGGGCAGATTATCGAAATTATAAAGGGTTGGAGATTTTTTGCACTACTACAACTTTATGTAATTTGACTGATATCAGTAATACAGAGGACTTTCTCTTGTCATACCTAAGATTCTCATGGAGTTTTTAATGCTTTTCTGATCTATATTTTTATGTGTACTACTTGCAGTGGATTTCATATTTATTACTCAGAATTCATATATGTATGCTTTGACTTCCTTTATTGATGAAATGGCTGTGTTGCTCTATGTTCTATGTGTGATTTACCTTTGTTAAGAAATCTTACCTTCCTCAGATTCCATGTCAAGAGAATGATATTTAAGATGTCAATTACTGATGATCTATGACATAACCCATTCTAACATGTGAATATTTAGTTGTCAAATATGTAATTGTTTTAAGAGATAAGGTAGTTTGATGTAATAAATAAGAGTTTGAGTCCTATTAGGAAAAGGATTGTTTTAGAGGGTAGCTGTCAGTTTCTCATTAAAGCACATGTTTTTCTGTTATGCAAGGTGTCATAGGAAGAGTTTGATGAATCTAGCCAAGAGGCAGATCATCTTTGATGTAAGAAGGTCTATTAAAGGGTAGATTATCAAAATTGTAAAGGGTTGGAGATTTTTTGCACTATTGCAGCTTTATGTAATTTGACTGATATAAATAATACAGAGGACTTTTTCTTAACAGACCTGAGATTCTCATGGATTTTTTACTGCTTTTATGATATATATTTGTATGTGTACTACTTGCAGTGGATTTCATCTTTATTACTCAGAATTCATATGTGTATGCTATGACTTCCTTTATTGATGAAATGGTTGTGTTGCTTTATGTTCTATGTGTGATTTACCTTTGTTAAAAACTCTTACCTACCCCAAATTCCATGTCAAGAGACCTTACCACTGAACCTATTGATTTGTTGACTCCATAAGCCCAATGATTGCAGACCTATACTATTTTTAGCCTACATACATCACAATCAAGTTATTTTTCAAATAGAGTTAGCCATCTAGTTTCATCATTATCTAATATCATAAACCCCTTTGAGAGAGCCCTCTTAGGCTAAAGAGGCTAAGCTTTAGTCACAAGCTGGCTTGAAATAGTTACATAGAGTTGTCTGATTAGCAGCCAATCAAGATTGATTTTTTGATAACATTGTCCTTTCCTACCTCGACAACCTCACTTCTTGTTCTAGGAGGCGGGCGCAACACAACCATGATTTGTGTACCATCTTCCTTCGATGTTGCAAGTATAATATACTCCTCAACCTGGTGAAATGTGTGTTTTGTGTCCCTGTAGGTCATCTCTTGGGCTTCATTGTGTCCAAATATGGTATCGCGCTTGATCCTCTTAAAGTTCAAGCCATTCTTGAACTTCCCATTCCTTGTACCTTGCGCCAGTTACAAAGCCTCCAAGGAAAAGTCAACTTTACTCACTGATTCGTCCCTGACTATGCCACCACCGCGCATGGGTTTCTAAGACTCCTTCAATTTACCATTCCATTCATTTGGGATGACCATGCTCAACAATATTTTGATGCCCTGAAACATGTTCTCACAATTTCTCCCTTGATTATTCCTCTTAACTTTGAAAGGTATTTCATCCTATACATCTCACCTTCCACCCATTCATTCGCTGGGGTCCTTATCCAGGAAGATGACACTGGAAACGAACATGTTATCTATTATGTTATTAATAACCTTGTAGGTCCCCCTATGTCCTACTTTCATGAAGAGAAGTTGGCATTGGTTGTCATGTTTTCGGTCTAGAAACTTCGTCATTATATCATTACAAGTTCCACCAAGATCATGACCAATTCCAACCCTATGGCTTTCCTATTGAGCACACGAATCATCAATGGGAAGTACACCAGTTCGATCGCTATCCTTCAACAATTCGATCTCGAATTTGTCACACCCGAATGTAAGAAAGGTTTAGCCCTTGCTAAAGTCATTTATGAATTGCATACTGGGACGCAAGATACATGGGCTAATGATGATTTACCTGATGAACATTTTTTCGCTATTAGTTCAGATGACCCTTGGTATGGAAACATCCTTACCTATTTGTGAACCCAAAAGTTCGCTCCCCATCTCGACCATGATGCTCGACAAAATATACGACACCAAGCCCACTGTTATCTTTTCATTGGTGACGATATTTATCGTCGCGGTGTTGATTCTGTCCTCCGTCATTGTCTCACACACGTAGAAGTTGAGAAAGTCCTTAATGCCTACCATAGCGGTGCTTGTGGTGGCCACCTCTCTGATTTTTCCACTACCCAGAAATTCATGTGCACTAGGTATTTTTTGCCTTCCCTCTTTGGTGATTGCATTGAAGCAGTCAAACATTGTTACAACTGCCAACTTTTCACCCCAAAGATGTTAGCTCCTCCTTCTCCCCTCCATCCTGTCATCTCAGCCAGTCCATTCTGCAAGTGGACCATTGACTTTATGGAGTGTTGACCTCCATCTGTTGGTAACCACAAGTATACCATTGTGACGGTTGATTATTTCACCAAATGGCTGGAGTCCATGCCAACGTTCAATAACGCAGTAGCTACCACGACCCTCTTTTTCTTTAACCATGTTATTGCTCGATTCAGGGTTTCGAAACAATTGGTCTCTGACCATGGCCAACATTTCAAAGATGAGATTTGGCATGAACTATCCTCTCTGTTGGGCTTTGAGCACCAATATTCATCATGAAATTACCCCCAAGGTAATGGTCAAGTTGAAGCAGTCAATAAAATACTTAAAACTATGCTTCAACGAATGATGAACAAGCACAAAACCAACTGACACTTTATGCTCTTCCTTTCTTTGTGGGCCTCTAAAAATTCTGTTAAAACCGCCACCAGGTTTACTCCTTTCCACCTTGTTTTTGGCGAGGATGCAGTCTTACCGATCAAGTGTGAAATACCCTCCCTTAACTTAGCTGTCTAAATTCTCCCTGACACCCAACCTTTAGAACAAAGAATTATCATGCTTGAGCGTGCATCCAAAGAACATCGTGTTGCCTTGCAAACAATTGAAGTGGCCAAGAAGCACAACAAATCTCAATATGACTGAAAACTCCACCCTCGTACCTTTCCCGAAGGCGACCTTGTTCTAGATTGTTAATGTCCCATGATTTGGCTGATTGGCAAGCCAAATGACAGTGTAACATCAAACCAGTCTTTGGAGCCCAAGGACCTAGCCTTCCTGGACTCAGAGAGGGCTCTCTCTAGTGTTGTAAGGGATATCTATGTTTTTGCTTATTGTGTTCTGATTTTAGTCTAGTTATGAAGTAGGTTTTTAGGTTTTGGTTTTTAGGTTGTGAGGGATGAAACTGATCAAAGATATAAGATAGGTAAAAATATGTCAGATCAACTGGGCTATGGGGTCGAAAAGGTCAAGAAAGCTATCAGATGGTGATACAAGGCTGTTGAAGGGCCGATTTGATTTGAGGTAGAAGGGATCTTTGGGAAAAATGGAATAAAATGGACATCAAGTTTGGGAACAACAAAGGATTTCAGGCATAACTAGTTTAATAGCTGACATAAGCATGGTAGGGAAAACCATTAATCATGAGAAATGAAACTATAAGATAATCAATACATAGAAATAAACATTCAAGCCATGCATAGAGATATTTAACTCTCTAACTTTGGGAAATGGCTATCAGACTTTGGGGAAATACACTTAAGACAGACAAACAACCTAAATCACTATGCCGGAACGCCTAAACACAATACTTCAAGTTATTGGGCACTTTTAAAACAAGATGGCATAGTCTTAGACAAAGGGCAAGATCAGAACAAGACCTCCTTGGTTCAAAAAATGACAATCTAATCAGTCAAAGAGAAATTTCATGGATGGAGCTATGGCTAGCCATGAGTAAGCAGGGCATACCGTAAATCATACTTAGCATGCATAAAACCATAAATGAAATAAGCAACAATATCCTTAAGTTATTAAAAAGCAATCAAGAATTCTTTAATGTGACTAAGGATGAAGAAAACATGGAAGCTATGAAGAAATAGGAAATTTGAGGTGTCTCCAAGGGCATGTCTCAAATTTATTCTCTACTATTCTATGGCAAGCAAGAAACATGGATTCATGAATGAAAAATAGGAAACAAAACAAAGAGAGAGACACTATACCATTCTACCAAGTCATGGAATCCAACAACAATCCTCTTTCATCATCCAAGAACATCCAAGAGACTATCCAAAAGCATGAGACAAGTATTTCTTCCAAAGCTTATATGACCATATATTGTTTATATCATCAAGTTCAGCCTTGTTTACAATGAAAGCCTTTGGAATATATAGGCTCAAGTGAGGAAAGCATCTTAGTTCAATTTGCCCTCTCATTGGCCTATCCAAAATATCTAATCTTGTCCTTGAGGCTTTGCAAAGCCCAAGGCACAAAATATCTCATAAAATATCTAAAAAATGCTAAAAGAGAGAAATAAATTGACTTTTCATAACTTCTCATGTGCAAAAATAGCTAAACGAACATGAGGAAAAAGCAGTGTTTAAAGGTTCAATTTTTACAAAAATACTCAAAAAATACATCAGCAAAAGGTCCCCTGACTTGCCGGCAACTTTTGGCAGCCTTCCCGATGTCAAAACGAGGCTCATGATAGCTCGATGGAAAGCTCTGAGTGTCTAATTTCTGGAACAACTTTAATTTTCATAATATGATACTTGGAAGTCCTCCAAAAATAGGCCTGTGGGTAAAAAACCAGAAAATAAGCTTTGTTGATAGACCGGGCAGAGTGTAGAAAAAGCGGGCATTTTTCGCCATTTCGGGGGAGAAAATGATCTTCAAATGTCCTGAAAATCGCTGAGTGTGTGCTCCTGAAATTATGGCATCCAATTATACCATCCTCCTCCTTTGATGATCCTCCAAACTGAAATGGCGAAGCCCATGAGTTTTGGCCAAAAACGCAAAAATGACAAAAAACCAAAATATGTCAAAAATCGCCCAAAATTGATGAGCATGATCCTCAAGGGTTCTTAGCAACATGTTGTGAAGTAGAAGCCAAAATCCAAAGTCCTGATGTGTCTTTCCTCACTTTCTGTGTCGGGCACTTCCCTTTAGCTTCCTTGAGCTTTTCTTGAGCAGTCTTCAACTTGCGTCGGGCAAATTGATTTAAATTTTTATAATGCCCCATCATTCTCCTTTGAAGGTCTAAATCCCTGTTTGCCCTCTCCAATTTCTTCTCCAAGTGGTCATTGACTCTCTCAAGCCATGCCTCCCTATTGTTCTCTATTTCCTATTCGAACAATGTACTGAGAGGGGTAGATTGGAGAAGGGCATTTTCTTCTTCTTTTTGCTTCTCAAGGGCCTTTTTAAGCCCCATGGTTCTTGGACTCTTTCACCTAGGTTGATCTTCGCCTTCACTTTCATCAAACTCGCCTATGAGTTCTTCCAACCTTGCTTGGGCTTTGGAGGCCTCCTTCTTATACTTGGTCGTCCGTGTCTCATAAACAGCCATATGGACACTCATTTGCCTATTTTGGATTTGCAAAAATTGATTGAAATTCCTAGCTCTATGAAGATCATCCTTCAAAGCATCAATTTGGCCTTCTCTATGGATTAAGACTTTTTCTAGAATCCGGGCCTCATTATCACTATCATCGCTTTGGATTGGGATGATGTAGAATGAACTCTCTTGTTCATGACTGCCTTCTTCCTTACCCTTCCCTTTGTTTTGGGTGGCTATTCTAGTGCTCTTCCTTCTAGGCAAATCAATCATGGACTTCTTTGGCAATTTTCCTTTACTCCGGAGGGCCCTTTTCACATTTGGAGTGACAACCCTAGGCACTCTCTTCTTTGTTGTCCAGGGCTTGTCCTTTTTAGGAGAAGAGGGAATGGCCCCTTTACCTTTGTCACCTTGCTTCTCTTCTTTTTGATCTTGTTGTTCTTCTCGAAGAGGCTGTTGTTCCTGAGGAGGCTGTTGTGTATCATATTTTGGATGCCCTTGCTCATCACTCTCATGCCCTTGTTCATCATCTACATGCTACTTCTCAGTCTCATAAGGTTGTTGTGTGTCCTCTTTTGACTGTCCTTGCTCATCACTATCATGCTGCCCTTGCTGCTCTGTCTCATAAGGCTGTTGTTCACCCTCATCATGAGTCTGCTATTCACCCTCATCACTGTCATGCTGTTGTTCAGCACTTTCCTCCTCCTCCCCTTGCTGCTGTTCATTATCACTGTCATGTTGCTGTTCAGTACTTTCTTCTTTCTGCTCGTGTATTTCTTCCTCTTGCTGGTCACTTTCTTCACCTTCTTCATGCTCCTTTGTTTGTTCTGTAATAAACGTGATCCTTTTAGGAATAGATCTTCTAGAAGAAGGTGAGGGATGATGAGTAGGAGGTGTAGGGGATGTATGAACTAGAGGGATAGTGGAGAAATCCGGATGAGTGATGAAAACATCCCAAGAGACATCCCTATTTTCAAGCTGATGAAGGATGATGATTTTTATGAGAGAGTGATGGAAGAGACAGGCTATTTGCTGTGAAGGAGGCTTCTTCTGGAAAATGGAGGCCATTTTCTCAATGCTCTTGTGTAAGAAGAAAGGAAGATTTAGCAATATGGCTCTAGTGAAATGCATGAGCAGTCAAATGTGATATTCATAAATTCGGGAGAATCTTCCCTCACAAGTGAAGTACTTCATGATAATCTTCATGAGAGGGGCGTAGCTAGCTAAAAGATATGAGAAATTGAAAATAGAAGGACATGATTCTCTATGCTCAAGCTTTAGGAAGGGCTTGTAATCATCTGAGTCCAAATGGCTTTGTTTAAACCATTTCTCACCAATATAGGGAATTTTAGTGGCTTTGGAGATGGATCTTGGGGAGAACTTGAAGTCAAGGCCTGCCAATTGGAAATGCTTATCTTGAAACCTCAAAGCGCAAAGGTGTGTCAAAGGAGAAAAACTCCTCACCTCTTGCACCCTTTGACAGAAATCTAAACACCCGACCTTATGGAAATTGAACAAGACTGATGGGTGTGCATTCACTTCTTCAGTGGAAATAGGTTCATATCTCTTATGCAATCCACTCCTACTATTCTTCTTGGGAGGCATCTTGTTCTGGATGATCTCTGCAAAACCAAACTGCCTCAAAAAGGTTTTCAAGAATGTGTTCTTCAAACAAAACGCTGCCTTCTCTGTCAATCACTGTTTGATCAAGGTAAATTTGCCTCAAAGCTGTGTAAAATGTTTCTTTGATATTAGGTCCCTGCTCCTCTCAGAACACTTCTCTTCCTCCCTTTGTATGCCAAACAGCCAATATTTATAATGACAAGTACACAGTCAATCAAAAGATACACGGTCAAGTGATTTATATGTTTGTGTAAGGTCACATGGCTTTATGTGTTTTGAGGACAACAAGACAGCCTTGTAGCAGGAAAACACCCCTCCTAATCAAAATACTGCTCTTGTATTCACTATTCTTCACCCACAGTTAGATAACAACACCTTCAAACTGATTAAACTACTTTACGCATTTAAAGTCTACTTGATAGGGTAAGGAGAAAACACTGGTTTTTTGCCGTTTTTACCACACAGAGGAGACCTTTGAAATGACAAAAACACTTATACCATGATTACTGTTGTTTGAAAATAGGCCCACTATTTCATTTGTTCAAATACTGTGTTTTTTCCTTTAAACAGTGCCTCTACCTTTCATCATTGTTTTGAGGGCAGTTATTGGGCTTTTTACATCAATAGAAACGTACCAATTTTACTATGCTCACCTTGGGAAAACAGCAACACAGCAATTTTGAGTTTCCAACATAGAACACCTCTCCCTTAAAAAAAAAACTCAACACTATGATTAGACTATGAATTTCATCCCTTTTCCCACCACTTAACAGTTTTGAAAGAGCAAGGAGGGACATAAAATAACTTTGAAAATCTTGATGGCGTTGTTCGAGGATTTTGGGCCGCTTTTAAAACATTTCGGAGGCGTTTGGACCATCAACAAGTACGCGACATGTTGGCAAGGAAAAAAGCTGCGAAAAGGAGAGCTATCGGGTCACTGTTAGGCGGTCGTGACCGGCGCCTACAGGCGTGCCGCGCGCTGCTACAGGCGCACCGCACGACAGTGTACCCCTGTGGAAAAATTCCGCCTGAACGCGCCGCACAATCCTACAGGCGTGCTGCGCAGTCAAAAACCCTTGAAAACTCTACAAACTTGCTTGAAATATTTTCTTTGGTAGAGTGAACAGCAAAGGGGAGTTTTCTTATGTTTTGAAATACAAGATGGGGATGGGCAATGGTCTTTAAACCTTTTGAAAACGAACAAATTAATGCCTCCTTGTGATTAACTTTGTGAGGGTTTGTCGAAGGCTTCTCCTTTGAAACAAATGCCTTTGTTCGTTTTGAAAACCAAAGTTATTTTAAATGTGCTATAAGGGGCCCTTACTTTTAAATAATGTTGGCAGAAAAGCTACATGCATTCTGGCCAGTTTTGGTGAGTATGACTCTTTCTTCTTGTAACAAAAAACATCCAAGGATCAAACTCTTTTCACTTTGTTTTAACATTAGAAAATTAACCTTTGCCACTGCTGACCCTTTAGTGACACCTTCAAAATGGGAAAACTGCTCAAAACATATCAATGAGTGATGAAGCCTCTTTTGCCATTTGCAAGGAGATGACCTATTTCTTTAAACTTGGTTGATAGTTCCTGCTTCTGCTGCTTTAAAGGTGATAATGCTCACTGTGAGGCTGATCCAAACTGTTAGGTGCTTTTTAAGCTCCTCTTCTAATTGTGGGTGTAAAAAACTCAGTTGCATTCACTCATGCTTTACCATCCTCTTTTTGTGAGCTTGTGTGTTTAGTTGCAATGCATCTATGGGAGAATTAAACTCAAATTTCCTTCTGTCCACTATTATGAGTCATTTTGAAAGAAATTTTACATGAACAGGAAGAACATGATCTTTTGAAAAACAATCATCATTCTTAGGCCTGTGTCATGACCCATCTCTCAACCATTTATCAACTCTATTTTGTTAAAGGAATAGAGACTAAATGTTAAGCCTGTTCATCAAGGAGATGAGTTTTTGTAACTTTTAAGGAATTTATACCCCTCAGCCAGGTTTGTTCATTTCTTGGCTTCAGACTGCCTTTGAAAGAGAATATATAATAGGAAATGAGTTAGCTTCTTTAATATCTTATAGCGCTCATGCTTTTCCTTTGTTTTTTACATGATTTCCCTGTTCAGAAGCTTTCAACTGTCTTTTGCTGCTCTTACCATTTGTCTCTTAATCAATCAAACCCTGAAATCAATCATTGTTTTGGCCCTCTGCTTATAGATGAAGGGGGCCTATTTTGACCAAATGCCTGATGTCCTTTCAACCTCTGTCTCAATCAGATGAAGAATGTTTGATGAATCATACTGATAGTGGCTTCTCTTGTACATGATGGCAGAAGTTAGTTTGAGCCCAAGACTATTTGACTCTTTTGGCCATCTGTTTAATAATCTTTCTTCAATGATGATGAACCTATTAGCTTCACATTGTAACTCAAATAATACTGAACTCATGCAAATCATTTTTAAAGCCCAATTCTTTGCCTCTGCCTTTAATCATCATTTTACTTCAGAAACCCTTAGTTTTTGTCTTACTGTAACCAAAGTTTGTCTTTACAGTCAGTGAAAAACTTAAAAACAGACTTTACCTTTAGCCCTCTTCTTATAGATGAAGGAGGCACTCTTAGTCTTCAACCCTCTACTTATGAAATGAAGGAGGTTCTTCAGTCTTAAAACCCTCTGCTTATAGATGAAGGAGGTTTTTCAGTCATGTCATATCATCAGCCATTTGACAGTGTTATTTTTCCTTTCACTCTCCTTTCAGGCTTTGACTGTGATCGCAAGAGCTTAATGAAAAACTCTCTGCTTTGTAGCTGCATCCCAAGCTCAAGATCACATTGAGAAGAAATTGTCTTCTCATGTGGAGCCAAAAATTGTCTTCTGGGATGCTGGTATGCCTCTGTCCTTGAAAGATCCATTAAAACACCTAAAATCAGTTTGACCTATGGTACATGTATTGCTGAGACTTGAGGGTGCATTAGCGGCGCGACCTAGGGCTGTAACCAACTTTATTTGCAGGATGGGAAGGTCTGTTATGACCGGTCTATAGCAGGTATAGGTTCTTTGGCTTTAGAGTGGTTTGCCAAGGGAGAAATGCCTAAAGCACCACTACCTAACTTAGGGGAGACTTTTTGGACAGATTTGGATTGTTTCTTTGGAGCTGATGGGAAAAATAGTATGGCTGAGGCTAGATAGGACTTTTGATAATGAGGTTTCATCTCGTCATGGGCGGATTGAAAGGTAAGAGGGAAAAAAAAAATTATGGGTGTTTTCCAGCTAGAAAATTTGACAATTTTTTAGATCAGCTGCTAGAAAACTTGGCTGTTACAACTATTCATCACCAACAAGTGAAAAATACTGATGACTAACAGTGGCTCCATTTGGGGAGGGCAGCTCCTTTTCAAGAGGTGTCCAGAATTTCAGATCTTTGGCTTTTGAAGACCAGTGCCTTACCCATTGGTGCAAATTTCATTCTTCCTTGATGCTACTTCTGAAAAATGACAGCATGATTATCATCAATGATATTTCTACCTACCCGACTATCTTTCCTAACATTTTTTCTTCCTTTGGGTGCATTTGGACTAGCAACCCCTTTGACAATATATATTTTTTATTTTTGGAAAATGAACCTATCTAATTCTACACTTATATCTGTCGGGAGTTCAAATTAAACTGATGAACCCCTTTATTACTCTACCTATGCTAGATCAACTGTCAAGGTTAAGTTGTTTGACAGGATTTTGTTCTCTAATATAAACATGAAATTTAAAATGATCAAATCAGGGTTAGACAGTCTGATTTGTCATGTACTTGTGGCATGAAAGACAAGCTGCACACAAATATTATTTTGCATAAAATGGAAACTAGGAAAAAATGGGGCTAAGATGCACAATTTGTTTTTCATCCCCACTTCCCTCTTTGGTTCTATTTTGAGATTGTGGAACCAGTATCTTTTCCTAATATACTCTCTTTGATAAGTCAAGCTTACACAATGTTGACCATCTTTTTCACTCACTAACTTATCAGCAAATAAATTTAAAACATGTTCAACTATGATTAGGCTAGATAACTGAACAAGACATTTGAGTACTAGTAGCGTCATTTATATTTGCGCGCTTTCTGAATGACTATTTTTTGGAACACGGGGCCTTTTTCTATTTTTCAACTGCCCTCTTTTCTATTCTTCTATTGTTTTTGACTTTTCCGTTTTATCTATTTTTTAAATGGTGGTATATACAATGATTGAAAATGTTTTAAAATTGGAGCTCCTGACAAAAATAATGATTTAATGTCCTACCATTCACAGGACCCCAAAAAGCTTCAGTCCCATCAGGTTCTTGCAAGAAAAAGGAATTGTTTCCTCTAACTGAGCTGATGATGAAAGGCCCCTTCCATAAGTTTTCAAACTTACCATGTTTACCTTTGTCTTCTCTTCTAGAATCCCATTTTAGCACTTTGTCTCCAATCTGAAAATCATTTTCCTTGGTCCTTCTATCAAAAATCTGTTTTATTTTGTCTTGCGCTAACTGAGCCTTTTGGTAAACTTCTTCTCTAGTTTGCTGTAAATGGATAGTCTGATTTACCCTTCTTTGCATGTCATTTTCTTCTATTTGAACTTCCTGCAATAGCTTCATTACTGGAACCCCTAGAGATGTTGGGAAAATTGAATCTATGCCATAAAATAGTTGGTAAGGAGACATACCTATAGATTTATGTGTGATTGTTTGTGGTTTTAATGTGTGCATGCAATTGATTTTATTTCTGAATGTGATGATCAATGGTAGAAGAGATTATGTATTATGCATGACGCTAAAATAGTGTGTGATCAGGAGAATCTCGGTGAATAATATATCAGTTATTCAAATTTATAAATGGTATCGGAGCGATATTGATCATTGGAGCAATTGAAAAACATTGAAGCGGTTGAGTTTTGTGCTGGTGGAATTCAAATTTGCAGCAGTGTTTTCTTGGTGTCAAAGTTGAGATGTCTTTCAACGGATTGCGATTGGAGTATGCCCTTGAGGGCAGCTCAAATTATATTGCATGGAAGGACAACATGGAGGCGGTGCTGGATGACAATGGGTTGAAGGAGTTCATAGATGCAGAAATTCCAAAGCCTACTTCTAGTGATGCTGCCGTATTTGACACATGGCAAAAGAAGACAGCAAAGTTTTGAAGGATTCTGTTGGAAGGTGTGAAGGATCACATAGTATCCAGCCTTCATGGTAAGGCTTCTCCATTCTTGATGTGGAAAGCTTTGACATATTTATTCCAAAGCAAGAGCGACCAGAGGAATTTGGCGCTCAAGGATAAACTCGGGAACATAAAGATGGAGAAAGGCGACAGTATGCCCAAGTACCTCACGAAGTTAGTCCAATGCAGGGATGAGCTGGGAAGTGTGGGGGTGACTGTTGATTATGAGGACTTGATGAGCTTGGCTCTCCTTGGGCTTCTGAAGAGTTGGCACTCCTATCAGGACTCTGTCAATGGTCGAGAGAAATTTCCAGGATGGGAGCGACTTTGGTCGGATCTTGTGCAAGAGGAGATAAGGCGGATTACCAGGGACGGATCTTCATCAAATAAATCTGATGAAGAGAATTTCACTTTGGATGCCAAAGAAAAGAAGGGGAAGAGCAAGAAATCTTCTCAATCTGGTGCAAAAGGCAAGAAGCAGGACATGTCCAAGGTGAAGTGCTTTCACTGTCACCAACACGGACATTACGCCACTAGTTGTCCACAGAAGAAGAAAAATAAGCAGGCTGCTAGATCTGCAGCTGGAGAGGCCTTAGCCTCGCAGTTTGAGCTGGATTTTTTGTTGATCGCATGCTTGGTCTCAAGTGTGATGGGTTCAGTGTGGTTTCTTGACAATGGTGTGTCTTTTCACATGACAGGAGATCGAGATTTGTTTACTGATCTGGATGAGAAAGATCTTGGAGTGCACATCGAGATGGGCGATGATGGTAGATACAGTGCGACCGGTATCGGTACCATTTCCTTTGAGAGGGAGTCTAGTAAACCCTTCATATTGAAGGAAGTGATGCATGTTCCAGGATTGAAGAAGAATCTTATCTCTGTGGCAATGTTAGAAGACAAGGGATATGATGTTGTCTTTAGCGAGGGAAAGGCTTTCCTGCGTAGTAAGGAAACTGGTGAAACCTAGAGGATAGGGGTTCAAGTTAATAACCTTTATCAATTGCAGGTAGATGGCTGCGCAGCAATGGAAGGCAAGGTAGAAGGAGTGGTGAGCCGGGATGAGGGCGACCTGTGGCACAGGAGATTGGGCCACCTTCACCATGGAGCTTTCGAATATGCTCGTGATTTCTCTACGGTCTTCACAAAGGCCTCTTGCACGGTCGGTCGGTCTGAGGGTGTACCTTGGGAAAATTTAGCCAGCCACCTTTCATGAAGGATAGTCGCACCACGACGATCCTTGAGAGAATTCACATAGACGTGTGTGGACCTTTCTCATGACCAACGACAAAGCACGGGTATTCTGCGATATTTGTTTGATGATTTTCTCGTAAGTCTGCGGATCTTCTTCATGCAGGAAGAAGAGTGAGACATGCTCAAAATTACTGTGAGTTGAGGCCACCCCGGTTGAGAAAGAATCGGGGAAGTAGGTGAAGGCTCTTAGGAGCGACAATGGTGGTGAATTCATCTCTGGCGAATTGAAGTACTTTTGCAGCGTAGAAGGAATTCGAAGAGAGCTCTTAGCACCTCATAACCCACAGTAGAATGGGGTTGCTGAGCGGAAGAACAGAACGATCGTGGGTGCTGCACGGGCGATGTTGCATGATCAGGGTCTACCCATTCACTTGTGGGCGGAGGCATGCAATACTGCATTATATGTGCAGAACCATTGTCCTCACAGGATACTTGGCATGAGTACACCCGAGGAGGCATTTTCTAGTAAGAGGCCTGATATTTCTCATTTGAGGATTTTTGGTTCACCTGTTTACATTCATGTGACGAAGGATGCCAGGAAGAAGCTGGAGCCGACTGCGGAGGTTTGGATATTTTTGGGGTACACTGATACACCCCAAAACTATCGTGTGTATTTTCCAGACAGTCGCAAGACTGTTGTGCGATGGGATATCAAATTTCAGGAGGAGAAATCCATGAAGTGTTCGCTTGAGAGGGAGCCACACTTGCATGCAGATGAGGAGCTATTAGTTCCTAAGGATGAGTCTCAGGATGTGGATCAGGCAAAAGAGGAGGTTCATGGAGTGGAAGAGACCACTCAGGCAGTGCCAACCATCAGAGGGCGGAAGCGCACTACAGAAGCTGAGCGACTGGCTCAAGATGTAGAAAAGGTTGTAGGAGCACCTACATCACAGCGCAGACAGAGACAATCACCTGACCGGTATACTGGATACATGGCTCTTATGAGCAAGTGTATCGTGATAGAGCCACCCTCTTTTGAGGAAGCTGTGGAGGACCCCGCATGGGTAGATTCCATGGTGGAAGAGTATGATTCGATTGTCAGAAACAGTGCATGGGAGATTGTCCCGAGGTCGGAAGGGAAATCAGTGGTGGGTTCGAGATGGATCTACAAAGTGAAGCAGGCAGCTGACGGGAGTGTGGAGAAGTATAAGGCAAGATTTGTTGCCCAAGGCTTTTCACAGATTGAGGGGATCGATTATGAGGAGACCTTTGCACCTGTTGCAAGGTATTCTTCCATACGGACGATTCTTGCTCTCTCAGCGCAGATGGGGTGGCACATTCATCAGATGGATGTGAAGACTGCGTTCCTCAACGGAGTCATTGAGGAGGAGGTGTACATAGAGAAGCCCGAAGGTTTCGAGATCTTCAGCAGCGAGTCGCATGTGTGCAGGCTCAAGAGAGCGCTGTATGGGTTGAAACAAGCACCTCGTGCTTGGTACACACGGATAGACAGTTATTTCACCGGACTTGGATTCTCCAAGAGTGAGGCGGATCCTAACCTATACCAAATTGTGGTGGAGGGTAAGTTGCTGATCATTGTACTTTATGTAGATGATTTTATTTTGACAGGTGATGAACTGTTGATACACTCATGCAAGGATGATCTTGCAAAGGAGTTTGAGATGAAGGACTTGGGCCTCCTTCATTATTTCCTAGGATTCGAAATTTGGCAGCGCAGTGGTGGATTGTTTGTTTCTCAGGGTAAGTATGCCCGGGAGATACTAGAGAAGTTCAACATGCATGGCTGCAAGCCTGTTGATACTCCTCTTCCTGGTGGATGGAGGAAGGAGGATGCTACTTCAGCGGAGGTAGTGGATGCCACTGTTTATCGACAGTTGGTGGGGTCGCTTATGTATCTGGTCAATACACGACCCGACATGTGTTATGCTGTGAACCAACTTTCACAAGCTATGGTTAAGCCAACCAAGCTCTACTGGAAGGCAAGCAAGCATGTATTGAGATATCTCAAAGGCACATCGGGATATGGATCATGGTACAGACAGGAGGATGAGTTGAGGCGGCATGGCTTCACGGATCGGTATCATCATATCAGAGATTGTGTGCAGCGGAAGATCATGTTACTTTCATACATTCCCACGGAGGATCAGGATGTTGATATCTTGATGAAGGCGCTCACCAGGAGCAAATTCGAATACCACAGGGGCAGGATAGGGGTTGCAGATAATCCTTATCTTGTTGAGAGGGATTGTTGTGTTGGCAATATGATGCAGAGTGTTGTCCTTGATGGAAACCCACTGAATGAAGATGAAGACATAAGATTGTTGACATGTGTTGTCCTTGATGGCAATCCACCTAATGAAGTTATTCTTGACTTGATGGACTTGGTAAATGATGTAAATCTGATGTGATATGATGTTTGTTGGCAATATGATGCTGAGTGTTGTCCTTGATAACAACCCACTTGATAGAGTGTTGTCCTTGAATGGAAACCCACTTAATGAAGATGATGGCAGCCTACTTGATGAAGTTGTGCTTGATAGAATATGTCTTGATGAACCTGTACAGAAGGTAATGAAGAAAGGAATTCAATATGTGCTAGATCTATGATGAAAAGAGTATGTCTCAAGGCATACGCAGATTTGTCTAGTAGAAGTCGCGTATGCACGCGGTAAATAACGTGCCAAGTCGCGTATGGGCAAAAGCGCATTAAATATGTAAAAATAGGGGTAACCACCATGGTATTGACCCATTGTATTGAGTAATGATTCGTCTATGTGACCCCGTCCAGGAATACCATCGGAAGTAATGTGGTTTTGGCTCATGGTATTGAAAAGGGGTAAACCTATATAAGGAGAAGAAATTCATTGTGTAGATCATGAGTGTGGGTGCAAGATGTCTGAGCTTGAATGAATACTTCTCTGTGAATGGAAAGGGTTACGAGTTGAATGAAAGATGCCGAATGTATGATGCCAATGAAGATATGATGAAAGAAGGAAATCTAGATCTGGAATGTATTTGTATCTGCTAGATCTGTTTATGGAATGCTTAGATCTGAGATGAGGCGAACATCTGTCTGAAGTAAAAGGGTTAAATCTGATCTAAATATCTGATCTGAAGAAGTATGCTGATCTATAATGACTGAAGATGTATACGCTAGTTCGGAACAGCGGAAGCGCGTATATACGCGGGTTTGGTAAAGAGAAAGCGCGTATCTTCCCTGAAGTATAAACAGATGTATACGTTGGTTGATGTGAATGGAAGTGCGTGTATACGCGGGATCAACAAAAGGAAAGCGTGTATGAAAAGCTAGGGTTTGCTGAAGTCTGAAGTATAAAATGTCTGATCTGTTCTGCTGTGTTACTGCTGTTTGTATTCTACAGTTCTGAGTTGTCTGTATCATTTTGGTTGTATGATTGAGCTTAAATGTGTGGAGTGGGTCCAGTCTGAAAATATGATGGCTTGTGCTTTGCAAGTGGTGTCTAAAGGAAGCTTTGGATCCGGTGTGAAAATTGATGAAACGTGGTCCCGCCGAGAGGTGCGGGGTTGTAGCCTTCATCCCGGGGGTTGTAGCTCCCTTTCGAGGTGAGGCTGGTAAGCGAGATCGGGGGGTCGGGCTCCCTTCCGGAGAAGGCCGGTAAACGAGTCGGGGGGTTGGAGCTCCCTTCCGGAAGGCGAGTAGCGAGCGCGGTGGGTGCTGCGTCTTTGGTAGGAGTACGCACCGGCACATAGTTGTAATATGTTTTATTTGTAATAAAATATTGAAGGCTGAGACAACAGCAGCGGTGGTTTTCTCCCGACTTGGGTTTCCACCTAAAATCCTAGTGTTCATGTGTGTTGCTTATGTGTGATGACTTACTCTGTTCTTACTGTACATGTTTATTGTTTATTGAACATCTATTGAATGAATGATGGAATGATATAAGTGAAGAATTAATGGCATAACAAGATCTCTGTGTATACGCGAGTTGTATGAAGGATATCCGCGTGTATACGCTAGTTAGCTTCAGCAAAGTAGAGTATGGGTTTTAGTGAATGGAAAATTAAAAAGTTTTGATTAAGTCCTAAATACTGATTCACCCCCCCCCCCCCTCTCAGTATTTTTACCAACAATTGGTATCGGAGCAGGTTCTTCTGTAGAAGCTTGATCGCTTGAAGGAGTTCCGTCGCAATGGGAATTCATGAAGGAGTAGTAATACGCAAAGCCACCTCGCCAATGGAAGCGATACGATATTGGAAGGAACGAGCAAGCATGTCTTGCCAAAGTCTTGGTGCGAGAAGTATGAGCGTCGTGGAAGAAGGTTATCAGTATCCGGCAAGTATTCCTACTGATGCAGCAGAAAGGAAGAAATATGAAATTAATGCCAAAGCCGTCAATGTCTTATTAGGAAGCATGTCTGAACCAGAATTTGCTAAAGTGATGCAGCTAAATTCGGCAAAAGAAATATGGGACAAAATAATTCTGAGCTATGAAGGAGATACAAAGGTAAAAAGTGCAAAACTCCAAACTCTCAGAATTGAATATGAAAATTTAAGGATGCATAGTGATGAAAGTATTGCCAGTTTCTTTCTTCGTCTAGATGATATTGTAAATAGAATGAGAAATTTGGGTGAAACCATAACCGATACTACTTTGGTGGAAAAAGTCTTAAGATCCTTGACTTCAAAATTTGACTCTAAAGTTTCAGCTATTGAAGAAAGGCAAGATCTGCAAACTCTTACTATTGTTCAATTACATGGTATTCTGACTGCTTTTGAAATGAGACAAGGAGGTCCTTCTCAAATCAAAGAAGCTTCTTTTAAGGCGTCTGCAAAAGGAAAAGAAAAGGAAGTTGTCAAAGAATCCAGCTATATATCCAAAGAAAAAGAAGCGAATTTTGTGAGAAAACTCCAACTAGGTACTGGAAAATTCAAAGGTAAGCTTCCCTTCAAATGTTTTGATTGTGGAAGAGTTGGTCACTATGCTGCTAAATGTCCTTATAGAGAAAAACATGGTAAAGGGAAACAATTTGGAAAGAGGAAGAATTATTATGCAAATGAAGATGATGATGAAGTGTCCAGTGAAGATGAAGAAGATTCTGACCAAGCTCTACAAGTGCTCATGGCAAAGAAGCAAAAGAAGAAGGTTACTCAAGGAAAAGAGATACCTCAGAAATCATGTATAGCAGAAATTGAAGAAGATGAAATAGGTATTGATCACTGTTCTTGTATTTTACTCTCTTGTGCATGTAAAGGTAAAGATAGTGAAAGTAACAGTATGGATCTAGAAGAAGTTGTCAAGATTAAAGTTGAAGATCAGCAAAAATCATCTAAGGAGAGTGAATCTATAGACAAGTATCAAAGGTTCCATGCTTATGCATCTAATCGAATGAAAAGACTAGAAGTAGAAATCAACGATCTAAATGCAGATCTCGAAATATCAAAAAGGAAGAATGAAGGTCTTGAAGCTGGAATCATCTCTCTACAAGAAGATCTTGAAGCATCAAGTAAGAAGAATGAGGAACCTCTACAATCGTTTGAAAAGGAAGGTCTTGAAGCAGAAATCATCTCCCTCAAAGAAGACCTGGATAAATCAAATAAGAAGAATGCAGGACTTGAAGCAGAAAACATATCTCTGAAAGTAAATCTCGAAGCATCGAAGAAGAAGAATGAAGAACTCTTACAAAATTTTGGAGAGCAAGAAAATGGGTTGAAAGAAGAGATTCTAAATCTGAATAACCAAGTAGAAGACGGAAGAAGGAAAGAAGAAAGTGTGAAGAAGCAATGCCAAGCCTTGGAGGTGGAGGTAAACATTCTCAAAGGTAAATTAGAAGAAAAGGTTAAACTTCTGAGGTTTCAAGATAGTACTAGGATTTTGGACAATATTCTGAGTAATCAAAGGTCTCCCTCTATTAAACTTGGTCTGGGTTTTCATGAAACGGTCAAAGGAGAATCTAGTTCGCAAGGAAGTGCTAAAGATTCAAAGGATGTCAAAGCAAAACCTGAAGAGTTAAAAGAAACAAAAGGTCAACCAATGATCATGAATTCTCAAAGGATATCATTCAAGAATGTTGAATGTTTTAAATGTCATAATTATGGGCATGTTGCAGCAAATTGCAGAAGCAGAATATTTCAGCCACAAACTAACAGATCCTACAAAGAAAGGTACTCTGGTTTCTTCAAGGGAGGTTGTTTTTCATGTAACAAGTATGGACATAAAGCAACTGATTGCAAAAGGAGGAAGATTAGAAATACTCATCATAATTCTTATGCTTATTTCTCTGGACACATGAGATGTTATTCTTGTAACAAGTATGGACATGTAGAAAAGGAATGCAGGTTGAACAGATCTGAGAAAGTGGACAATTTTCAGCACACAGTTAGAAAGTTCAAGCAAATTTGGAAAAATAAGGAGGACCAGTCAGAAACGTAGGGAATTCTGACCCTACTCCAGTCATCCGCTTCTGAAGCTTACTTCTCTTATTGACTGTAGGAATGATGTGGGATACATTATGAGATTTAGTAATGTATCGTCACAGGGGGAGCAATGTATGATGACTTTCATGGTTGATTTGATTACTCTGGTTATGTTTATTTCTGACAGCGCATCTGATGTGGAAAAGACAAGTTAAGGAGGAGCACTGGTTCAGGGGGAGCAGCAGGTTGAATACTAATGATTGCATTGTTGGCACTATGACTGCTTATTCTTTGGTTATTGTGATACTCATGCTTAAATGATGATGACTTGGTACATGATTTATTACGATGAGATTTTGAGCCCTATTTGCTGAAAAGTATCTTTTGTGCTCACACATGGATGAATTGGAAGTCTTATGATTCAGAGATAAGAATAGATCATGCAGAGTTTGTTACTATGGATGAGACCTTTTTCCCTACATTTATTACATCATGTTAAATCTTGAAGATCTTGATGATATTGGACCACATGGATGATTGCTTGACACATATTTGAAGATGTTGTTCTGGTATGATAATTTCTCTTGGAAAGAATGTATTGATGATGCAAAGAATCTGAAGGCTTGGTTACTAATGAGCTTATGCTGCAACCGTTGGATGACGCTTGAAGACACAACTACATTGTTCTATCTATCTGTATTCCAGAGAAGCATTCAAATATCTCAGAAAAAAAGTTGAACATTGTCTTTGCCTCACAGAGGATCAGATCTGGTTAAAATATAGGAGAAGGTATTGGATACGTGGATTTCCTGAAACACAGTCGCGTATATACGCGAGTTCATGCACATAAAACCGCGTATGTCTGGTTGCTGACAAATTCTACTTGGGGTCAGCTTTCTTCAGCACAAGCTGCAGTGCTGTTTGGTATCTCTGATACTGTGTGGTATCTCTGGTGGTGTTCCAGTTCTCATAATTCTTTTTCTAATGTTTTTGATAAAGATTCCTTGATGATTTTTTAGTGAAAGTGTTCAGGATGCACAAACTAAGGGGGAGCCTTAGTCATATGGAAAGGATGCTTGGATGCACAAATTCAGGGGGAGCATTAGCTTTGCTGAGTATAATGCATTGTTGACATTATGATGGTTCTGAAATATGTTCTCTTTCTTGAGGACTTTCTGGTGTTGGTCATAAATGGTCATATTTGTATTTTGATGAAAAGGTCTTGCTGAGACCCATGATGTAAAATTGTAATATTCAGTCATGTAAGGACTTGTCATCTTTTTGTAAACCCACTTGTTTGGGTAGCTGAGTCAAATTTGTAAACCCACTTGGTTGGGTAGTTGAGTCTCATATGTAAATCCACTTGGATGGATAATTGATGTAAGTACGAGTCTTTGGTGATAGGAAGTTCATAGAGTCATGTACTTCATTGAAAAATATGTTTGAAGATTCAGCATGAACTCAGGGGGAGCTTGGTCACTTCAGTATACATCAGATCTACAGAACGCTTCTTCTACATGAGGAGAAAAGAGGGAGAGTGTGTTGGTTTTGATCCGCCCTTTGCCCTTGATGTCAAAGGGGGAGAGTGACATGGTGTTTGAATGAAGAGAAATAATGGTGTCAAAAATGGGGAGAGTGACATGGTGTCATTGTATTCTTAATGTACCTATCTGTTGTGATGATCAAACACCATCATGGTTGCCATCAAGTCCAAAGGGGGAGATTGTTGGCAATATGATGCAGAGTGTTTTCCTTGATGGCAAACCACTGAATGAAGATGAAGACATGAGATTGTTGACTTGTGTTGTCCTTGATGGCAATCCACTTGATGAAGTTATTCTTGACTTGATGGACTTGGTAAATGATGTAAATGCGATGTGTCTACAGAGTAGCATAGTGACAACTACTTGATAGAAGTGTTGGTGAAAGACCTTGTACTTGATGAAGATGATGGCAACTTACTTGATGAAGTTGTGCTTGATAGAATATGTCTTGATGAATTAATCGATGTATCTCGGTGAGTACGAAGGTAATGAAGAAAGGAATTCGTATGTTCTCGATCTGAGTAGAAAGAGTATGTCTCAGGCATGCGCGGTTGTCCTAGTATAGAGTCGCGTGTGCCCGCGGGAAATAACGTGCCAAGTCGCGTATGGGCAAAATCGCTCTAAATATGTAAAACCATGGGTAACCACCATGGTATTGACCCATTGTATTGACTAATGATTTGTCTATGTGACCTCGTCTAGGAATACCATTGAAAGTAATGTGATTTTGGCTCATGGTATTGATAAAGGGTAAACCTATATAAGGAGAAGAAATTCATTGTGCAAAGGTGTGCAAGAAGTCTGAGCTTGAATGAATACTTCTCTCTGAAGCATATCTGAATGGAAAGGGTTACAGTTGAATGAAAGATCTGAATGTATGATGCACTAATGAAGAAATGATGAAGAAGGGAATCTAGATCTGGAATGTATTTGTATCTGCTAGATCTGTTTATGGAATGATTAGATCTGAGATGAGGCGAACATCTGTCTGAAGCAAAAGGGTTAAATCTGAACTGAAAATATGATCTGAAGAAGTATGCTGCTCTATAATGACTGAATATGTATACGCTAGTTCGGAACAACGGAAGCGCGTATATACGCGGGTTTGGTAAACATAAAGAGCGTATCTGCCCTGAAGTATAAACGGATGTATACGAATTTGATGTGTCGACCGAACGTAAGGATGATCAGCATCAATAAAAGGAAAGCACGTATGCAAACTAGGGTTTGTTGAAGCATGGGGTATGAAATGTCTGATTTGTTCTGATGTGTTGCTGCTATCTGTATTCTACAGTTCTGAGTTGTCTAGTTCAGTTGTGCTGTATGTTTGAGCTTAAATATGTGGAGTGGGTCCAGTCTGAAAATATGATGAAACGTGGCCTGCAAGTTGTGTCCTAAAGGAAGCTTTGGATCCAGTGTGAAAATTGATGAAACGTGGTCCATAGAGGTGCTGAGGGTTGTAGCCTTCAGTCAGGGGGTTGTAGCTCCCTTCTAGGTGAGGCTGGTAAACGAGATCAGGGGTCGTAGCTCCCTTCCAGGAGAGGCTGGTAAACGAGTCAGGGGGTTGGAGCTCCCTTCCAGGAGAGGCTGGTAAACGAGCGCAGGTGGGTGCCTGCGTGCTGGTCAAGTCTGCGCCAGCACATATGTTGTAATATTTTTTCTCTATAATAAAATATTGAAGGCTGAGCAACTGCAGCGGTGGTTTTCTCCCGACTTGGGTTTCCACCTAAAAATCCTGGTGTTCATGTGTGATGCTTTGTGTGATGGTTTATTCTGTTCTTACTGCACGTGTTTACTGTTTATAGAACATCTAATGAATGAATGATGGAATGATATAAGTGAAGAACTAATGGCATAATTAGATCTATGTGTATACGCGAGTTTTATGAAGGATATCCGCGTGTATACGCTAGTTGGCTTCAGCAAAGTAGCGTATGGGTTTTAGAGCATGAAAAAGTAAAAAGTTTTAGTTTGCCCTAAATACTGATTCACCCCCCCCTCTCAGTATTTTTCCCAACATTTTTTAGGTAAAATCCTCCATTGAAGGGTTATAGGGTTTATTCCAAGTGTCCTTGTCCACGTCATATTGTAAAAGACCCTTCTTGGGCTTAATTTGTCAAAAAAGAAATTTATATTTAATGTAAAATAGGTCAATTAGGTCTCCTTCACCAAATCAACATAAAACTGGAAAAGTAGACCTAAATAGGGGGAATAATATCCTATATAAAGGTATCAACTCGACCTCATTCGGAGCACTCATTCATAAAGTTTGATCTGTAGTTTATGGGGGCAGTCAAAAGTGTGAAATTCAAGGAAGAAGATGAAAAGGGATAGAAAAGAAGGAGGTTTCTATCAAGCACAAGAAGTCGAAATTCTCTCTCTCTCTCTCTCTCATGTGTGAAACTGTTAAGTTGCTGGAAGGGACGAAATTATGAAGTTGTTGGGGTCAAAATTCTATATTGTAGCTGGGCCGAAATTTTGCATTTGTTAGGGAGAAAATTTTGGGTTGTTGCTGGGCTGAAGCTACTGGGAAATAAGAGACTACTAAATTTTTTTGAATCATATTAGAAGGCTGACTTGGTGGAGGAGGAATGTATTTTGGTCTAGGGTCTTTGTCTATCTCAACTGGATTTTTCTAGTGGAAAATTTTGACTAGGTTTTCCCCTATAGATGGGTTTTAGCCATGGCAGAGTGCCTACATATGGTGTCATAGATCTTCATGTTTTATTTTGATTATTTATTGATAAAACAAAGATAAAATAAGAACATAAGAAAGTTAATAAAAATACAAATATATCACCAGTAATTATCAACATAAGAAGATCTTTCTGCCTTTCCGATTTTCTAACATGGCATCATAGCTAAGGTGAAGAAGAAGGAAAATGGTAGTGTGGATATCTATTGAAAAAAAATATAAGAACAAGGTTTCAAGGAGTAGAAGATAGCAATATGAAAAAATCAATGAAGGGAGACAAAAAGCTAGAAGAGCCTCCAACTTCATGGCATGGAAAAAGAGGATAGATATTATCCTCTCTAAGCACAACGTTTTGGATCTTGTTTAAGGAAAAGTAAAGAAGCCTACAAATGAAGCTGAGAAGGAGAAGTTTAGAGAAAATGAAATCTTGGCCATGAATCTAATTGTAGATGGAGTAAAGGAAAACCTAATTCCATATATATATATATATATATATATATATATATATATATATCCAACATAGATTCCGCTCAAGAAATGTATGAGCCTCTCTCCAAATTATTCACCATGATTCACGAATAATGGTTAAATAACAAGACTCAAGAATAGATTAAGGACAATACAAATGAAAAATACGATACTTTATCATCATACTTTGTGAGAATATCTAGAATAATAGATGAACTCTGAGAAATATAAGAATTTGTACCAGAAAAGGGGCTTGTAATGCTACTCTTCTAGGATTACCAAAATCTTGGAGTTCTTTTGCATCAAGAATAAACATTTGGAAGGATACTCCAACATTCGAACAAATGTGGAATGCATGCAATCAAGAAGAAGCCAAAATATCATTAGTAAACAAAAATAAGGAGGATGAGGAAGAAAACACCTCTAATTCTTATTCTGCTCATCACAAGGAGAAGGGAACATTCAAGAAGTTGAAATGACTAAATAAGAAAGTTGACCTATCCAAGGTAGAATGTTACAACTTTCATAAGATGGGTCATTACTAAATTCAATGTCTTGATAATATAAGGAATAAAAAGAGATATATAGAACAAAAAAATATTACCGATGAAGATACTCCTAAGAAGAGCAATACTGAAGAATCAGAAGTCCTCTCTTACATATTAATATTAGTCTTGTATTGTTTTCCTTTATGTTTTGATTTCTAGAGTTTGTAGGTCTAACATATCTTGTTAGAAAATTTTTGAATTATTTTGATAAGTTGTACATATCCCACAATATTGGATTAAGGGAGCCTTCGCCATTTTACAAAAATATAAGTAATTTTTCCTTATTTCCTCTTTTATGTTTGGTTTCCCTCTCATATCAAGATTTATTTGTATTATATGCTAATAACCTTTTCTTTGTATTTCCCTTGGTAGGAAATATTGCATATTTCCGAAGTATAATTCAAAAGATAGAACTGAAGCATGGAAGAAGTTCCGTTGCAAAGATATCCATTCAAGAATTGATGTCCTACAAGGTTTGTTAAAGAACAACTCAAGTTATGTCTTAAAGTATAAGTTTTGTTATAAAGTTCTCTTCATGTAAAAGGTATGATCATTCTTCCTTTGATTTTTTCTTTATATTACTGACATCATTATGTCTAGATTTTGGTTCATTAAGATTATTTTTAGGGTGATTAATCATTAGATTGAATCTACCCTCATTATACAATAATTTTGATCATTCTTGTGAAACCATAACCTTTAGGGTTCACTATAAAACCTTTTCCTATTTTTGCTAACTGTATGTCGTTGTTAAATAATGAAGCCCTAATATATTTAAAGGTTGTTGATAAAGTTTGGGACCTATGATGAAAATTATATTATTTTGATGTTTAGGACTTTTATAATGTTTTGGTAAAAACCCTAACCCTTTAGGGTTTGCTGTTAATGTCTAGGTTATATAATGAAACCCTAGATTTTTAGGGTTTGGAAATTAAGGGTTCAAGAACAAAATATTTATAGTAAGATCCTATGAATGAAACCCTAGATATATATTTGTCTATGTAATTGAAACCCTATTCTCATTAAAATTGTTGTAAATTTGATGTATTGATGCTTGATATTGATATGAGATGCTAGTACATGATAATGAAATCCTATATATGTATATGCAAGTATGCTATATTTATAGTTGATGAAATCTAGGGCATATAACAAAACCCTATTATAGATTAAGAGTCTAGGGCATATAACAAAACCCTATTATAGATTAAGAGTCTAGGGCATGATGATATTGTTTCGATTAGTGATATGATTTAGCTTTGATAAAATCTAGGGGTTTGCAAACCCTAGTAGAGTCTGAAATGGAATTATAAAAGCATATTGTTGAAACCTTAGATGTATAGTTCTATGATTGGATTTTTATTTGATTGAATTGCTGATATCTAAGGCTTTATGTCTCGAAGATGGAATCTAGGGTTTATGAAAAAACTATAGCAAGAAGTTGATGTTTAGTATATAAAAGGATGTGTCTCTTGATGATTATGAACCTAACTAGGTGTATGTATTTGATGTCTAAAGTTTGAATTTCTTTATGCTTCCATTGTAATGACATGATAAACATATTATAGTTGTATTCATGCTTATGTATATTTGTATCTAGTTGTACTAGTTGTTGAATATTTGCAGGTACATAATATTCATAAGTTGAAGATGATAATGATGAGCATGATGAAGGAAGATATAAGAATGATGATGATAAATATGACCTTGATTCCATAAGAAAGAAATGAAGCCTTGAAAGAATGAATTTTCTCCGAACTTATGAAGTTGTTGATCTCCCCAAGTTGAAAGGTAGATTTGGTAGAAGAGTGGGTATATCTTTCCAATTGAGAGGGAGGACATATTATGACAATAATAATGAATACCTTAAAGTAAGAATGAAACTAAACGAATGAAAGTACTACAAATGAGTGTTTGTGATTCATGAAGTTGAAAACAAAGGATTTGAGAAGTATTGAGGCTGTATTTGGTGTTGCTGAAGAAGTGAAAGAAGAAATATTCCGACAAGATGTATTTTGAATATGAATGATTAAGGAAATACCTTAAAGTAAGAATGAAACTAAACAAATGAAAGTACTACAAATGAGTGTTTGTGATTCATGAAGTTGCAAACAAAGGATTTGAGAAGTACCGAGGCTGCATTTGGTGTTGCTAAAGAAGTGAAAGAAGAAATATTCCGACAAGATGTATTTTGAATATGAATGATTAAGGACCCCAAAGGTTTATGTTTACTTGTATTTGAAAGTTTATTAATGATTGGGATTGTGATTGTGAAGGATCTATTTATAAAATATTGAACATTTGAAGCATGCTTGGATTGGTGGATATATCTGATTTAGTTGATTAGGAGAGATTACACATCCTATGGAAAGATGTTTAGGAGGACATCTATCTGACCTGTATGATGATGTCTAGATCTCGAAGTGGGGGGGGGGGGGGTGTTGGCCGGATAAATCGTTCTTGCGGACAAGAGCGATCTCCCTAGTACTAAAAGTATCTAGCAACAAACAGCCAAATAAACTAATCTTTCTCTAAGCATATATGATCCATGAAAAGCTCTATTGAGGTGTTAAGGACTTACCGTATGTCCAACGCTTGTTTGAAGTCGTTGTTGTCCCTCATGCACTTGAAGGAGTTTTCCTCATAAACCTGCAGTCACAAACAAGAAAAATATTACATAGCACCTGTATAGAAATCATCATAAACCATGCTTATCATAGTGATCAAGGAATCTATGAAATAAACCATTGATTGAAAGCTTATTGAGAAAAATGAGCATATTTGTATTAATTTCAAAAGAAGGAAAACCTTACAACCTGAGCCTTGATGTTGTACAAGCCTTCCCGGGGTCCGAAGCATGAGTCTCCTCTACTTTGATAAGCTCTGCACTCCTCCAACCAAGACAAATAGAGGTATGTAATCTCTCCTCACAAAATTCTTAGTCAATTGAGTCTAAATCTCAACAGCACTTAATCTCAAATATTCTTAAACTTGAACTCCCCTTGAGGCTACCCAATGCCTCTTTTTATAGTGGAAAAGAGGAGGTTTTCTGTTCCAATTATGAAGGGATAGAATCCTCCTTCAAAGGGATAAGCTCCTCACATCAAGGGGTTAGCTCCATAAGGTAAGGGATACATGCACCTCATAAGAGCGGTTCTATCACCGCAAGATATTTTCTGGAAGCTTCTAGAATTCACTTTTTTTGAGCTTTTTGGAATTTAATTGCACCTTTTTGATCTTACAGGGGTCCGCACCTTTAACACAGATAAAGTGCATTTAGGTACGCAAGAGAGTTGAACATTAGGTGTGGGACCGCAGGCAAGATAGAGAGAAAGTGCGACACCAAAGTTTAGGAGATTTTTAGGAACTTTTCTCTGATTTTCAAGGCTTGATATGAGGAACTGATATGTTAGACTTGCAAAGGGAGAAGTATGAGTAATAATGAGCTCATACACATAGCAGAATTTCGAGATGACAATTTTTAGTGTAACAGATTGCCCCCTAAAGT